>QLTV01003771.1:2109570-2124208 GCA_003457575.1 Thermophis baileyi | reverse complement strand
AAGAAATAGCTTTATTTAAATCTTGGACCAGCATAAGATAAACAACATATGGACTAAAAAATATCTGTAGGCTTAACAGCTGTAATTTAATAATGACCCATGCCTATAAATTATGCAAGAATAGCTGTAAAATTGTGAGTCAGTCACTTAGAACATAAAAATCATGAAGTTACTATGGAACTCAAAATTGTAATACTAGAAATTTTATCTTTAAGATGATAATATGTAATACTAGCTGAATACCCGTGCTCCGCTATGAAATTATGTGATCGGGCTTGATAAATCGACACTTACAGCTTAAAAATTAATGAGTAGTTACGATCAGTCTCTCCTCTCCCCTTCTGTCCCTCAGCCCTGCCCCCCAGCAGCCTCCCCTATCCTCTCCCCTTCTCTCCCTCAGCCTTGCCCCACAGAATCCTCCCCTATCCTATCCTCTCCCTCAGCCTTGCCCCAGAAACGTCTCCTATCCTATCTCCTTCTCTCCCTCAGACTTTCTGGCCCCTTCTCTCCCTCAGGCTTGCCCCACAGGAGCCTCTCCTATGCTATCCCGTTCTTTCCAGAGTTATTTTCAAGTTGGGAGGGGGAGTAGAATGTCTAACTAATTAGCATCAGAGCGTGTTAATAATAATATAAGAAATACTAATGATCTGATGGTCATTTTGAAAAATCCTTTCTTAGCGAGCACCTAGAAGCCAAGAGGAACATACGTGCCAAATTTTAAGTTTGTAGGCTTTACGGTTCTGGAGATTTCGTGATCACGGCGTGAGTGGTTTTCGCTTTTACATATATAGATTAATTAAAACCAAACTAATGATTAAATGTGTTACTATATATTTTAATAATAAAAATATATTCTAATATTATGTCTTTCAAATCATAATAAGATGGTGTTATACAGTATCAGCAGCTAAATATAATGGGCCATAACATTAAGAATTATGTCACTGTATTAAAAAAATCATTGGATATGATGTAACAGGCCCGGCTAATTCTTACTGATAGTTGTTTCACGTGACTGGTGCAATGTTGAACATTTTTAAAAAGTGAAAGCTTGAGAAGACTAGATATGCTGGAAAATAAAACTTAATTTAAAAGGAAATCTGCCAGGACTGAACCCAGCAACTTTCTTTGTGCCAAGTAAACATCATATCCAATATGTTCTTTCAACTCGCCTAGTAAGGGGAGACATAGAAGCTATTAGACTTGTGGTAAGCACCAGCTCGGTTGAATGGCTTCCTCTTCAAAGTAGCCTATGAACCTCTGAAGTTAGCCTGCAACAAATGGAAGAACCTAGTCCCAAACCAACCAGAATGCTCAAGTCAACCTAATATGGAATTCTTTGGAAGTGGAGCAGAAAAGTGGTCTCAGATCACTTTTGAAGGGCCTTCAATATGTATGGATGTACCTTCATACAGGTGAGAGATAATGCTATTGACGTGGCCTGATACAAATGGGCAAATGTCATTTAGTTTTAGTTTTACATACTTTTTACACGATATTTCGATGACATATTCGCTCAGTGTTGAATTTTGTATGTCTATAATTTGGTGCTTCTGACATGAATAAAAAAAAGTGTGAAGGTGAACAGGGACTTAATACAGGATGGTGATACCTGCTTCTACCTGCCCATTCTAGCACCAGAGCAATCGGCCAGTGCAGATAACAATGCTATAGTTCTACAGTTCTACAGAGGAATTATTGAGTCTGTCATCTGCACCTCTATAACTGTCTGGTTTGGTTCTGCAACCCAACAAGACAGACACAGACTTCAGAGGATAATCAGAACTGCAGAAAAAACAATTGCTACCAACCTGCCTTCCATTGAGGACCTGTATACTGCACGAGTCAAAAAGAGGGCCGTGAAAATATTTACTGACCCCTCGCATCCTGGACATAAATTGTTTCAACTCCTATCCTCAAAACGATGCTATAGAGCACTGCACAACAAAACAACTAGACATAAGAAAAGTATTTACTTGAAAACAATCACTCTACTAAACAAATACACTGTAACTTTGTTGCTTGTATCCTTACCATTTATATTGACTGTTTCCTAATGTGATTTGATTGCTTATTTGTACCCTATGACAATCATTAAATGTTGTACCTTATGATTCTTGACGAATGTATCTTGTCTTTTTATGTACACTGAGAGCATATGCACCAAAGACAAATTCCTTGTGTGTCCAATCACACTTGGCCAATAAAGAATTCTATTCTATTCTATTCTATTCTATTCTATTCTATTCTGTTCTGTTCTGTTCTGTTCTGTTCTGTTCTGTTCTATTCTATTCTATTCTATTCTATTCTATTCTATTCTATTCTATTCTATTCTATTCTATTCTATCGAGGCAATAGAAAAATATGTGCTGGATGGTTTCAATTTGTCCATCCTTACAAAAGGACAGGTGGAAAAAGGATTTTCTTCTATATTCCTTCCAGCAGAGGTAAAGGGAGAGCACTGCAATGAACCACATTAAAAGCCCTTTTATGTTTCAATGCTTCTAGTTGCATCAACTGTGCAGTGGCTATAACTGTTTTCATCTAATATTTTTTAAGCACAACTTCTTTGCTTATATTTTCCCACCCTGTATATGCTATCCATAAACATGCACAAATATTAAGAGACCTGGGTAATGTATGTAGGAACAACATTTTTCTGCACATATATTTTTAGCAGAATGTGGCCTCTTCTGATTAATTCTGAGGCTTTCGATTTGCTCAGCCATCTTACAGTCAGGTTTGTTGGAAGTTCTCATTTTGCTAGATTCAGTTTGCTTAATTTAGCTGTTCCTGCTAACAGGCAATAAGGGCTCCATTCTTGTTGTTTGCCAGAGGGTGTAATCCACCAGCAGGGATGTTTCTACTAAGTACAAAATGAAGAACTTGCTTTACACAGCATCTCTTTTGGGAGTTAGCAGAAGGCGAGATACAGAGAGGTTAGAACACACTCCTAGACTCCTCTACTTAAGGTGCTCTCTTTCAAGGACTTTCAAATTTAGTTTAAAGGTAATGAAATATTACAAGGGGTTGAAATTTCTTATCAGAAATTAGTGCTTGGGCAACAGACTCCGCAGGCCTTCTTGTTTTCTCTACTAGGACATTGTAATAATTCCATCATGCTTATCTGAATCTCATTCTCTCTCTTTCTTTCTCTCTCTCTCTCTCTCCCTCTTATACTCACAAACACACTCGCAACAGCATATCCAAAAGTACAAGTGCACATTCTGTCTGCTGATACAGTTCCAAGTTCCTTTTTTTTTTATAAAGCCCCTGTTACAATTCATTTTTAATAGTTAATTCACCAGTAAACTTGATGTAAATTACCTCTGTAATTGTTAGTTAGTTCAAGGACACCATTAAAATGCATTTAATGCCTCTGGTTGCCAGTTAATTATCTATGCTCTCATTTGGGATTTTTAATGCGTAACATAGGCACAGTGATTAATATAGTAATTGATCTATAAGAAATGGTAAACAAATTTAAATTCAAAGACATGTTTTTGTCTTTTTGAAGAAAAAGTATTGGAGGATTCAATATCTCCTGTCCATTTAATCACTTGCAAAATAATAGAGGATTCCTAATTATAGCTTCTTTGTAACTTTTCATACACATATTGTTAAAAGGAGAGAGAGAGAGAGAGAGAGAGAGAGAGAGAGAGAGAGAGAGAGAGAGAGAGAGAGAGAGAGAGAGCGCTTCCATTAGTTAAGGTAAGAATATTTCAGCAACACTAAACTGAGCAACAAATTACTCCCAAGCCAAATTGCCCTAAATTAAAATTCCTTACAAAATTATGATCATTAGCTGTAGTAATATATTCCTCTGTGATGTAATACTGTGCATTTTCCTTTTTTCAAAATTTTAAATAAAACTTTTTGTCTCTTACATTCATCCCTCAGAACTGATATTCATCAATTGAGTGTCTATTTCTAAATGCCAGAATATTTACATAGTATTCTTCTATTCCTCCGAAATATTATTCCAAAATATTATTATTACCTAGATCAATCTTAGATGCTAATCTAAGATGCAAACATCTCCATTGAGTCTTCTCTCGGTTTTGTTTACTAGAGTCCTCTGGTCATTTAAGACTCCTGCTCTGAGGCCAGCCTGGGAGCCTTTCTTCCTCCTAGGGAAACATTTTCCAATGATACACAAAACTAATTCCAATCTCAACTTCTCTTATAAATTAGCACAAAATTCTTATTTGTGTTTCCACACAGAAATATAAACAGCCCAAAGGAAGCCATGGCTGAATGCAGGCTCTCTTCCCTGATAAGTCTTAATGAACAAAGCCTCCCCTCGGGTCCTTTTATCTTGCTTTCCACTAACAACTCAAGCATGCATACTAATAGTTAGCATAGTCTTCTGGTAAGAAAAACATAGCCTGGGAAACCTGCAAGTCCTGCCATTGCTCCCTTAGGTTCTATTCTCTCTGCAGGGTCTGGAGCTGACCTGTTCTTCCTCTCTTTCAGATGTCCTACTGTACTGCATCGAAAAACTTTCCTAGTTCTGTTTATTTTCTTCTTACTTGTTACTCTCTCTTCTCACAAATTTCCTTATGCCTGTCTTTTTTCTAAGGAGACCTGGTTAGGACTGAATTGCTTTATTCAATGGCTGGTCACCTGATGAATTGTAAGGCTCTCTCCTTCATGTCAAGTGTTTAGCAAATAAGCAAACACCGTTTTTTTAGCCAGCATAACACACAATCCAACATATCAGTCAGTAAACCTCTCCCAAGCTCAATATACAGTATCAGCTGCACAGTGCTACAATTTCTTCACAATGCTGTTTTATTTTGCTCTTTTTTTCCCCATTCTGATTATAAACTCACTGCCATCTTTTTGAACAGCGCTGGCTGAGATGGAAAACTTCTAAGTTTAAATCTCCCAGCATATTTTGCTGCTGGCATCAAAGTTACAATTCAATTCAATTCAATTCAAACCTTTATTGTCAGAGTACAACATGTGTACAATGAGATTGGCTGAGCCTCCCTTCGTGCATCCCCCCCAACACAATACAACTCACAGTGAAAGACAGAAAATCCCTAGCCCAGTGAATCCTACTAACAAACAAACACCCAGTCTTATTTATTTATTTATTTATTTATTTGTCAAACATGTACAAGATAGCAGGTATAGGTATAAACATAAACATAATCAAAATGAATACAGATAGATGAGGACAATAGGACAGTAGGACAGGGACGGTAGGCACACTGGTGCGCTTATGCACACCCCTTACAGACCTCTTAGGAATGTCATTTAAAGGTAGGACATTGTGGCAGATAATTTTATGAACTACATTTAGATCGGATATAAGGCGACGTAGTTCTAAGTTGTCTAAGCCCAAAATTTCAAGTCTGGTGGAATAAGGTATTCTATAATAATATAATATATTATATAATATATTATAATAATATGGTATTATTGCACCATGTGAACTTATTGCACGTTGCGCCGGCCCCGCAAGTCAATCGTACTATGTTGTTGTAAAGTTATTTTTCATTCAGGAGTCTGACAGCCCACGGATAAAAACTGTTCTTTAGCCTGTTTGTGTGGCTGCCTATGCTTCTATATCTCCTTCCAGATGGTAGAAGTATAAAGAAGGGCTGACCAGGGTGTGAGTCGTCCCTGAGGATTTTCCTCACTCTTCTAAGGCAGCAAGTCCTAGCAATGTTGTCTAGTGGTATCAGGGGACAGCCCACAATGTTTTGTGCTGTGCTTACCACTCTCTGTAATGTCTTTCTATCCGCGGCTGTCAAGCCAGCATACCACACCGTGATGCAATGAGTGAGGACACTTTCTATTGTGGACCGGTAAAAGGAGGTCATCAGTTGTTGTTCCACTTTATTTTTTCGCAAGCCCCTAAGGAAGTGGAATCCCTGTTGGACCTTTCTGGCTACCTGGGTCATGTTGATTTTCCAGTGAGATCTTCGCTGAGATAGACTCCCAGGAATTTAAAGGAGGAAACTCTCTCCACACAGCCCCCCTTGATGTAAAGTGGGGCAGATTCCTCTCTCTTCCTCCGGAAGTCCAACACCATCTCCTTGGTCTTGCTGATGTTCAGGTGCTGGTTGTTTTCTAAGCACCATGTGGATAGTTTTTGAACTTCCCCCCTGTACGCTGTTTCGTCTCCACCTGTAATAAGACCCAGTATGGTGGTATCATCTGTGAACTTAATGATCACAGTGGATGGGTCAGACAATACACAATCATGTGTGTATAGTGAATATAGGTAGGAACTGAGCACACAGCCCTGTGGGGAGCCAGTGCTAAGCTTCAGGGAGGTGGATATGACAGACCCAACCCTCACTGTTTGTGGCCGGTCCCTCAGAAAGTCTTTGATCCAGTCGCAGATAGAAGAGGGAAAATCCAAGTCAGTCAGATTTTCGATAAGGATGCTCAGCAGAATGGTATTGAAGGCCGAGCTATAGTCAATGAAAAGCATCCTGACATAGTTTCCGGATTTCTCCAGATGGCTCGCTACAGAATGTAAAGCAGTAGCTATGGCGTCGTTTGTCGACCTATTTCCCCCTGTAGGCAAACTGATGTTTGTCAAAGTCCGGTTGGAGAACCAATCTCTCGAAGCATTTCATCACTACAGACGTTACTGCGATAGGTCTGTAGTCATTTAGGCAGTTAATTGCTGTTTTCTTTGGGACTGGGACAATAGTGGCTGCTTTCAAGCATGATGGCATATTGGCCGTTTGCAGGGAGATGTTAAATATCCTTGTCAGGACCCCTGCTAGTTGGTTGGCACAGGTCTTTACCACTATCTCCAGCACCCCATCTGGACCTGCAGCTTTGCTGGGATTCACAGCCTTCAATACAGTTCTCATTTGGTGTTCGTATAGGGTGAGAGGCAGGCAATCAGAAAGCCGGCGGGCAGAGGCTACGGGGTCTGGTCTTTTCACATCGTAGCGGGTGAAGAAGGTGTTCTCTACCAATGAGGCATCAGTGTTGACCGTGTTCCTCGTGTTGCCCTTATAATTAGTTAGGTGCTGCAGTCCCTGCCACACTTGCTTCGGGTTGTTGTCTGCTAGATGGTTCTCCACCTTATGTTTATATTGTTGTTTTGCCATCTTAATGCCTCTTCTAAGGTTTGCCCTGGCCTCTCTATATCTGTCACTGTCCCCTGCCTTTGTTGTGGTCTGCCAGCGGCCTGCGGAGCTGGCAGCAGAGTCGGACAGCAAGGAGGCTGGGGAGGAACATGGGCCAGTCCTGGAGTCTAGAGAAGGCTCTGTGTCGGAGGCAGAGATGGGGCCCGGGCCATCTGGGAGGTCTGTGCTGACTCCAGAGCCTCCAGAGGCTGACATGAGCAAGGCAGAGGAACAGGGGGAGCCTGTTCCCAATGCGCACATGCACAGAGCTGCCAGAAGGCAAGAACAGTTATGGAGGAAAAGGGCTACTCGGGAGTAAGGCTTGGAGATGATTGGCCCCTCCCATAGGATATAAAAGTGGAGCAAAGGGATGTGCTCATTGCAGGAAGCAACTTGGTTCAATTCTGGTTGGTATAACTCAGCATTTCAGTTCTGACTCCGTGTTCTGTTTGGCCTTGCAGAGCTTCTTGCTAATTAGGTCTTTGGCAGCGTGTCAAGAGAGATAAAGGTTGGTGATTATGAGCCTTCTTCCGAAAGACTTTGGCAGACTTATGTCGGACTAATTAACATTGTTTGGGACTTATTATGGCTGGGAATGAACATAATTCACAGCCGTTGAAATAAAAAGAGGTTTGTTGGGACTACGTTTGTGTTTTATGCTTTATCAGGAAGCCTAGGTCAGAACAGCCTTAAAGGCAGAATCCCAGGCTTTCAGAAACATCCGTACCTCGGCAGTCATCCAAGGTTTACAATTCCTGTAGACTCTGATGCACTTGTCCGCTGTTACACTGTCAGTGCACACTTTGATGTAAGAGAGTACGGCATCGGTGTATTCATGCAGGTCTGTTCAAGTACAGTTCACTCAGTGGTTTCAAAACAGTCCTGCAGCTGACTGAGAGCACCTGTTGTGACCCAGCATGGCAAACCCCCAGGAAAATGACACACACACACTGTTTGCAAAACAAATAAGACTTTACTAATAATAATGCAGCTTATTAGTAAGTTTGCTAAAGTTTTTCCAACACCGTTCTTGTTGAGAATCAAAGAACACTTTGGCCAGGAGTCAAAATACAAAAATGCAAACAGGTCATTAAGTCCCGAATTATCTTCACTTACTGGAGTTGGCCAAGAGCCCGGACTGGAGTAATTCCAACGGAGATATCCGAAAACAAAGATCTGAAATCAGCCAGCCAGAAAAATAATGAGTTGTCTCCAGCGATCGGTTTCAGCTTTTCTGGGTTATCGTCCTCCGGCACTGCGTCCTCCTCAGTCTCGGACTCAGGTGCTGGAGATACAGAATGATATTGCCACCCCATGGTCGGTTCTTGGTCTTCCGGATCCATGAGCAGCTGCGCGGGACTCAGGCAAGCCACAACAGCACCCTCTGGCCAGGTTTTAACCATTCTCATGACTGGCTGAGTTCTTTTCCTGAGAGGGACATACTTTGGGCATACCAGCAGTGAAAGATGGTCGGATGTACCCAGGTGGGGGAGGGGGATTGCTCTGTATGCCTGTTTCAGATTAGAGTACATACGGTCCAACATGTCAACAACAACAAAAAGCATTGAAAGATAGACTTATATCTTTTTTTTCTTATTTATCCATAAATGCATTTCAACCTAATTTGGATTTAAGACTATGAGTTTATTCCCCTATACTGGTGATAGATTAATTTAACATATAAATTATTATCAGTGTCTTGTATGATGAATCAGTTATTCTTTTTCTATTCATTTGAGTTCTATATTGACATATCTCAGGCTGGTCCTTGTATTTTCTTACTCTATCCATAATTCTGTCAAGAGTACAAATGTGCATCCCATAATAAATCTTTAGTTTTACCCTTCAATAACTCTTCTTGTTTTTCCTGCAACAGATTGGAGAAATAACGGTTTCTCTACTAAGCACCCCCTCTAACGCTGTTATATAAATTCTAAGAAAATTATGGTAAGATTATTTGCAAACTCTATAAATCATTTCACATACAAAAATTATTGTCTGGGTTTTATTGCCAAGCGGTACAGTATATGAATGAGTGGATTTAACTACAGTGTGGATTCAAGGGTAACATTTGGAGGTAGCAGACAGGTCAATTTGGGGATTAGGATATTGCTTGCTCTCATCACTCACTTCCACAATAACTTAGTTTGCTACCTGAGCTATTAATTTAAAAACAGCAGCTTTCTACTTATTCCCCCCCCCCAATCACTTATTCTTGTTTGATTCAATTCAGTTGTAGCACAACAAACCCTACTCGGCCTTCCTACTTCAGCTTTAGTTTCTGCAACACTCTAAATAGGGCCAGGTATAAAAGATGCACAATGCAAGATTGATAACAATTTACAGCAGAGTCTCCTCATATGCTGGCTGGGATCCTTGACTCATTTCTGAGTGGCAAATAGACCGTGCATATCCTTGTTAATCTGGCATCAATTCTTGAGTTCAGGTAACCCTCAGAGAAATATAGATGCCCTGATCACCCAAACTATTATGCTTCATCAAATTTCATCTTTGAGTACATACAGTATTACATAACAAACTAAGGAACAGATGGATCAGTCTATAGCATCTGTAAATATGTTATGACTAATGTGTTCCCAATGTGTTTTTCTCTTTAATGTCTTGATATTCTCATCTTCCATTCCCTGATTGGACTGCAAAACTGTTCTGAAGCAGGATAATTTTCTTATTTGTGAGACTGCTAATAGGTGAAATTGTTCAGTTCATAAGTGACATTAAGAGCTTCATGATTCCTGTGTAACAAACTCCAATTTCAATCTACCAGAGGTTTTTTTTTTTAATTATTATTATTCTACGTTTTATGCTTACCTTCCTCTAACAAGAATAGACTAACCTCACTGAAGGCCACCTCAGACATCCTGGGCATATGCCTGATTATCAAGGCCTTCTTTCAAAAATAATTGCCACAGAGAGAACATTAAAAAAAACAACCCAATTTCTTCTCACCATTTGTGATGTGCAATAGTTGCCTTGCCACAGTGTACTAAATTCAGAAATACCTTTATAATTCTTCTGCATTTCTTAATCTAACAGGATAGAAATTCCAGCTTTAGAGAATCTTCTATCACAGCGCAAATAAATAACATTATTATACCAAGGACACCCAGCAGGAAAAAAAAATTACCATTAGTAGTAATCTTAACTCAGACTAGAAGACTTAGGGAACTCACTAGAAAAAAAAAAGATATTTGCTATCTGTGTTATACAAACACAGACTAAATTAAGTCCAGTGCTCCCTTGTGATTAAACCATATAATGATTCCCCACTGGCTTCTCTTGTATGTTCTGATCAGTCCTAGGGAAGACTGTCATACAGTACATAAAACATGATATAGGATCTGTCCAATTAAATATACATACAGTATATACACTGTATATATATAATTCTTTGGAAAGGTTGACTCAGCCTTCCATCCTTCCAAGGTCGGTAACTGAGGACCCAGATTGTTGGGGGCAATATGCTGACTCTGTAAACTGCTTAGAGAGGGCTGTAAAGCACTATGAAGTGGTATATAAGTCTAAGTGCTATTGCTATTTTGTTAATGGTGCTTACATAGATGTATATGGATTGTGTAATTATTCCAAACTGCTTGATTGGAAAATCTATTTTAGCAGAATTAGCAGGAAATAATGAGTTCTGGCAATCAAACGAAGCTTGCAATGTCTTTGCAATATTTGAAATGTCAGCAATGTCTGGGTCAAGCACTGTTGTTTTAAGGACTAGATACAAATTTGCAGCATACAGTGCCCTGCAAATTAGCATTTAAATTTACACGGTATTCCTGCATCTTCAGATTTCCAGCATATATTTTTCATATGTGTTACTTCCTGATAAAATAAAAGCTCTCAGTAGCATATGAATAATTGAAAAAAGGTTTCTCCTTTCTAATTCATAGTTCTAAACACCACTCTAAGTAAAATTAGGCACACCGCAGCTCAACTAATATAATCTGATGAATGTTTATTAATGAGGAAGACCAAAACTGGGAGATTGGAATGCAGGTGAATGAAAAGTTGTCCAAAATCTGATCAAATGCTAATAAGAACTCTGTATTAATTCCATGGCGGTGAAATAGATGAAAAGGCAATTTTTCTCCCTTGTTGAGCTCTTTCAGTAGAGCTTTTCTGAGTGACATGAATTGGCAGCAGAATCCTTAATAGGACTTTGTGACCTGGTTACATGATTGCAAAACACTTTGAGGACAAAATTGATTGTATTCATAATGATTTAAATTCAACAGTGTGGGTAATTTAATCTGTAGTTGTGTCTACTGCATGCCTAGATGGATTGTTAAATATAACGTTCAGGTTATCCTGAAAAAAAATCTTGACAGAATACAGCAAACTATCTATTTCTACTCACCCACCCACCCACTTTAATTATATGTGGTACAATGTTTCTAGAAGGAAAATGATGCTCAGCTGGAGAATATAAAAGCTTTCTTAAGAAGCAGATGGACTCCCAACTTCATCAAAGGAAACAGTAGTGAGATTGCTGTTGAAGAAAAATATAGATGGTCAACAACCCATTCTTGTGCCTAAGAAGATTCAATCAGACAGTCTTAGATAAAATCTAAATCAACTTTTCAGTTGAGATTTAGAACTGGTACTGGTACTAGATACTGCTTTGGTTGCCTTGTGGGAATATCATTGCCAGGAAAGGAACTGGAAACTATGACTCTCTCTTGGACAAATCTGCAGTGTTTCATGATATAGCTCAGTGTCCTTCCGGAAAGACTGCCAGAGTTAGGTGTGTGAGGGATAATATTGAAGGGCCATCCCTAAAAAATGATCTGTGGGGATTTCTGATTCACCCATGAGATTTATAGTGCAGTGTTTTTTTTTTTCAATTCTATCATCATGTTCAAAATGTACATAGAAGTACTGAAAGAGATCATTAAATGACTGTACAATACCATCAATATGCTAATGACACACAGCTTTGTTTCTTCTATTCATCAGATCCAGGAGAGGCAGTGGACATGCTTAATTTGTATCTGGCTGTTGTAATAGAGTTGATGATGGTCAATAGACAAAAGTTCATTCAGATACAACAGTAGTTCTTTTAATGGCTGATATATCTCAAAAAGTGGCATTCAACCTTTTCTGAAAGGAATAGTTTCCCTCTAAAACAAACAAGCTTGTCGTTTGTAGGTACTTCTATATCCACATCTGGCATCAAAGGTCCAGATACAGTGTCATTTATCAGTTTAACAAACTATTTACTTGGATAAATATTGTCAACCCTATGAGATAGACTAGACTAAAAAATCAATACCGTGTAGGTCTGAAACAATTTTTTCTGTAACTGCTGTAGCAACAGAATGTGCTTCCTCCCTCTTCATTTCATCTTAGTGTGAACTACTTCTCTGTGACTTTTTGTCAAACTCATTTCTTGGAGCAGATTCAAGTCACGTTTATCTGATTGTTGCCTTGTTAGCAACTTTCTCCTGTCCGTCAAAGCTATTCCTTGTGCCCTCTACAAATATAGTCTGCCTTCAGCAGTCAATACTTGATCACTTTCCATGAAAACTATCTCAATGTATTGTTTAACATAAGCATTTCTTATGCAGGAATAGGAAACTGAGTAGTGTGTCCATATTATACTGGTTTTACTCCCAGATTTTTTTCCAGTTCCAGTTGAAGGTCCTCATGTTAATCTATAAAGATCTGTAAAGCTTGGGAACAGAATATCTGAAGGAATACCTCTTCCCATATATTCCTATGAATATCCTAATATTCTTTTCAGAACTTCTACCCTGAGTGCTATACTCTGTATTATGGAAATGAACTGTTCTTTTCACTTGTTCTTATGCCCTCAATTCTAGAAACCTACATGCCTGGCACCTACTGTATGATTCTTTTAATACTAAATATAGTAACTATATTCATATGATAGCATTTTAATTTTTTATGTTGTTTAAATAATTCATCTCTTACCTCTTACCTATGTTGTTAATTTACTTTGCCATTCAGCCACTAAGTAGTTTTAGCAATTTTAGAATGTTTTTCCTGGGAAAATGTACTTCAGAGAACAGACAAGATTTTTTTTAGCTAAGCAAATACATTTCATTGAAATTTATCTCCCAGAAGGGTTGCATGCTAGATAGTATGTTGTTATACAGGAAATATACAGTATTTATTATAATATATAATACATTTCCTGGTCCTTGAATCCAATGGGATATGTTTGTGTGTGTGTAAGTGTGTGTATAAAGGTATCAAATTCCTTTTACTAATCTGATTTGCAATTTATTTTGATAGTCTGAAGTCTAATTGTATGCAAACTGGTGTGTGTGTGTGTGTGTGTGTGTGTGTGTGTGTGTAAGGGGTGGGTTCCTCCCAGTTCGGACCAATTCGCCTGAACTGGTAGCGACCCGCTGGTGATGTCAGAATGACATCACCGAACCGGATCGGTCGGTGCCGGTCCGTTGGCGCCGCCATCTCTTTGTTTGACCTTTTTTTTAAAAAAAAATTCTGGGTTTTTTCTTCTGCACATGCGCAGAAGCCAAGTCCATCTCCTTCCCTCACTCGGCTGCTACTGCCGGGGTGCTGCCAGGGCAATCGAGGGGCTGCTGCTTCTTTCCAACAGCCGAGGATGGAAGAGGTGCCTCTTCCGTCCTCGGCTGTTGGAATAAGCGGCGGCTTTGGCTGCCGCTGTGCCCGCTTCGTTCTCCAGTCCCTCTCCTTCCCTTGCTCAGCTGCTACTGCCGGAGTGCTGCCAGGGCAAGCACGGTGTATGGGTGTGTGTGTAGGGGGGGGGGCATGGACCATTCGGCGCTGAGGTAGAAGCAGCCACGGCGGCGGGGAAAGCGAGGCTTCTTTGCCAGCCTCCCACCTGGCAAAACATAAATTTTTGTCGTGGCTAGGGGGGGCATGGGCCTGAGGTGGGGAGCGGCTCGCCTGGGAGGCTGCTGCAACAGCCGCGGGAGGAGCAACACTTCTTGCCTCTGACGGGCCTTCTCCGCTGTTGCATTAAAGAATGAATCCGCCCCTGCTGGCACTGAGGTAGAAGCAGCCACGGCGGCGGGGAAAGCGAGGTTTCTTTGCCAGCCTCCCAGCTGGCAAAACATAAATTTTTGTGGGTTCTGTGGGCGTGGCTAGGTGGGGGCCATGTGACGCCCACAGAACCGGTAGTAAAAAAATTTGGAACCCACCCCTGATATATATATACATATCCTTGTCCCTGGAACATGCAGATAGGGAGAAGAATCCTGTGGCTCAGAGGTTTAATCACTTGCCTTGTTAGGCAAGAGGCCCGGGTTCTAATCCCATAAGGGTGTGGCTAGCTGATGAGAGCTAAATAGCTTGAAATAGATCTATACTAGTCTCCCTTTATTTATGTAAAAAAAAATATAACATATATATAGCAAATGCTCCTAGAAGCATGAGGCTGAAGACACAAGCCTGATAATCAGCCTGAAGATGACGAATGAGACTTCGTCGAAACGTTGCAATGACATCTCCAACTTCACGCGGGAGAAAACCCGAATAACCACAGACCTATATATATA
>QLTV01003771.1:2075390-2109561 GCA_003457575.1 Thermophis baileyi | reverse complement strand
TTAGAGAATATCTACACTTACTGTTTAAACTGGCTTAACTCTAATTGTACAATTCCCAGCTGCTGTTTCCACCCACCATTTTGGTGTGTGTGTGTGTGTGTGTGTGTGTGTGTGTGTGTGTGTGTGTGTGTATCTATATATCTATATATCTATATATCTATACATATATATATCTATATATCTATATATCTATAGATATATAGATATATAGATATATAGATATATAGATATATGTCAGAATTATGCCTTTCTTTCTTTTTTTTTTACTGCAAGCATTTTGAATTTCATAGAATTAAAATGGGAATGAATTATCAAAATGGTCTGGCTAATGTAGATGCAAGCCATGGAAGGGAAGATGCTTTTAAAGGGTCTAGAAAAACTAGCTGCCCTGCTCTCACTGCTTAACTGGAGCACTTTGATTTCATTGCTGTCATGCTACACTCTAGATCTCAAACACATTAAACATCCATTAAACCCTCGTTACTTCTCACCCAAAGCTGAACTTTCGAGCAAGAGCTGAGAAATAATTTTACCTTGCAAGGTCCGCTGATTGTGGAAGCAACCATTTAGTTCTTGTAGTCTATTAATAATACATACTGATCCCCACACTAGCCACATGTTTTGGATCAGCAAGCTAGAAAATTAGCTGCTTTAATTACCATTTCACAAACCGTTGAAGCAGAGATGTTCTTATTTGGGGTCTCTCAGACTGCAATGCGTGCCAGCCATGTGTCTACATTCCAAAGCTTGAGCTGCGGGACATGGGACTTGGTGGGTAAATGAAAGTTGACCTGATGATGCATCGAGGATGTCACTTCATGGTTCACACACACACACAAACAGACAAATGCCTACTTGCACTAATGGCATGGAAGCAGAGGTAGAAGAATATAGCTAATAAAGTGAATAAAAGGATAAATGCAGATAATGAGAATGTTTTTAAACAATTGAGATTTCCCTCTACTTTTTTTTGTTGGGAAAAAAAATAATGAAGAGGTTTGGGGAAAATTGAAAATACTGCAGGTTTTTTTTTCTTCTTAAAAAATGTGAATCACAAGCAATACTGACACTAAACACTTCAGTCTAGCAAAATAAAATTAGTAATTATTCTTGCTATTAGGTTTGACTGCAGTAGAACTTAATACTTTGTCCCACTGCTCTATCTTGGATCTTGGGGGTTATCATTTTATTAAATACTTTTTTAAAAGAAAGATCAGAAACTAATGCAAACTAATATAAAGCGAGAAAAAGAAAAGGAAATCTAAGAAAAAGTGAAAAAGGAGAAAAAAAGAAAAATATAAAGAAAAAAGATACAAGCTTTCAATCTGCTTTATAACAATTATAAATACAATTATAAATTTACCTCTTCTATGGTTACAACATAACTTTCTTTTTTTCTATAATCCATCATGCCTAATCATCATAACCATAAATCATATGTTTATTTTTTCTTTCATACAAAAAAGTTTATAGATATTTCTAGTCAGCAATAAATCTAGATATTATCTTTTTTCAGATCAAAGACATCAATTTAGTTATCTCAGCAACTTCTATCATCTTCACCAACCATTCAACCATTGTAGGTAATATTGAATATTTCCATCTGTGTGCCTAATCTTGCTGAAGTTAGCATGTATAAAAACAAAGTTTCATTATTTTTTCCCAACTGTCTGTCCATCCACCCACTCCCCAAAGAGTCCGGTTTCAATTGTATGTTCATCTTTAAAATTCTTTGATATCTACTACCCCATTATAGTCACCTTCAATACATACATTTCCTTGACCTATCTCAATAATCTTTTCATGAACTTCCTTGTAGTATTCCCCCTGGTTTTTGTTAGGTGCATAGATGACTACCAACAACATTATTTTTTGCCCTATTGTTACTTCCATCATTAACGTTCTTCCTTTTAGATCTGCATGAACTTGTTTTGCCTTTATCCCTTCTTTAATGTATACCGCCACCCCTCTTTTCTTTCTTCCCGCCAATGCTGTATAGAGTTTCCCCAATTTATTATATTCTAAGTATTTTTCATCTTGTTTTTTAATATGTACCTTGTAGCTCTTTATGTTCTTGTTCTAATGGCAGGAATAGCCAACACTCCAGAAGATAGGCTCAAGATACAGAAGGATCTTGACAGACTTGAACATTGGTCGCTATCTAACAAAATGAAATTCAATGGTGAAAAAAGTAAGGTTCTACATTTAGGCAAGAAAAACAAAATGCACAGGTACAGTATATGTGGTACCTTGCTCAACAGTAGTAACTGTGAGAGGGACCTTGGAGTCCTAGTGGACAACCATTTAAATATGAGCCAGCAGTGTGCAGCAGCAGGGGACTGGAGACTACAACATATAAAGAACGGTTGCTAGAACTGGGCATGTCTAGTCTGATGAAAAGAAGGACTAGGGGTGATATGATAGCAGTCTTCCAACATCTCAGGGGCTGCCAGAAAGAAGAGGGAGTCAAGCTATTCTCCAAAGCACCTGAGGGTAGAACAAGAAGCAATGGGTGGAAACTAATCAAGGAGAGAAGCAACTTAGAACTAAGAAGAAATTTCCTGACAGTTAGAACAATTAATCAGTGGAACAACTTGCCTCCAGAAGTTGTGAATGCTCCAACACTGGAAGTTTTTAAGAAGATGTTGGATAACCATTTGTCTGAAGTGGTGTAGGGTTTCCTGCCTAAGCAGGGGGTTGGACTAGAAGACCTCCAAGGTCCCTTCCAACTCTGTTATTCTATTCTATTCTACCTCCTTCTTCTTGGTGTTCTTTTCTTTCTTTGCTTCTTTCTTCCCGGTCTTCCCCTTTGGCTTCCTGTTGTTGCTGTTCTTCTTGGCTTGCGGTCTCTAGCTCGTCCCTGCTACTATAGTCCTCTTCCATTCCCGTCAATTGATCATGTAGTTCCTGTGCTTTATCTAAATTGTCAATTTTAATCTTTTTACTCTGCCAGGAGACAAGCATTCCTTCCGGGAGTATCCACCTAAACAGTATATTCCGCTTATTCAATTGTGAGGCCAAAAAACCATAATCTCTTCGTTGCTCTCGAACTCTTCTGGGAATTTGCTTCAGGGTGATGATTTCCTTATCCTTAAACACCATTGGTTCCTCTCGGGTAATTTTATAAATTATGTCCCTGATCATCTTTCAAGCAAATCTAATGTGTACCTCTCTGGGCAGTTTATGGCGTCTAGCGTAGTTGGTTTGAATTCTATAAACTTTATCCAACTCATTCAAGATTTCTTGTTTATCTCTTTGCAGTGTTTCTGTAATTAATTCCGCCATTATATGTCCTAGGTCTTCTTCTTTAGCTTCTGTCACGTTTTGGAATCTTAAATAAAAAGATGCCCGGTCCATTTCTAGGTGGATTAGTGAATCCTCTAAGTCCTTATTCGGCGCCATCATCTTTTGGTCAACCAATTCCATTTTTTTTTCCAGTTTGTTCCGTTTTGGTTTCCACTATTTTTATTTTTTATTTTTCTGAATTGCTTCTTGGATTGAACCCATTTTATCATCCAGTTTCTGAATATCACTTTTCATTTCTCCATGGTTTTTTTGACATAGTTTCTTGTAATTTCACCATTGTTTCCTGAATTGTTAGCAGGGTGGCTTGCATTGTTTGCATGTTTGGCATTGTATTAGGCTTTTCGGCTGTTAATATTCCTCATATCAACCGTTGATTTGACGGGGAGGCCATCGTTGGGTTTGATGCAGCTTTTTCCCCTGTCCTCAGAGTTGTCGTTGTGATACTAGCCATTTCTTTCAATATTTTACTTTGTTCTCCAAGGATTCTATAAATACTTTCCCAGATTACCATCAACTGTCTACTAACAAATCTCTTTCCCCCCCAATACTACAGTTATTCCGCATATATATAAACTTAACTATAAATATAGATATAATATAGATATAAATATTCTATATAGGTTAATCAGTATATATAAGTTAATCAATATGTATATAGATTTAAGGATGTAAAAATAAGTATTAGTATGTCAATTAATCAGTATATCAGTAAAGTTAACTATGAATATAAATACAGATAACAATATATAAGTTGCTCAATATATATATATAAATTTAAATATAAGTATAAGTAGAGATATAAATAGATAAATAAATATATAATTACAGGTGTACTACAGTTTTAGGTGTAAACAGTTTAAATATAGCTTTTATGATTATTAGTTCATGAGTTGCTTACTTACTTAACCACTTTTATATTTGTGCTAAATATGTATAAGTATTTCTTTAGGTCTTCTTAGTTAACTTGGTAAATTACTAAATAATCCCTTGATAGCGTTACGTTCAATGTCCAGGCAATTGCTTCTCGTTGCTCCCCCTTAGTCCTTCATAAATGTCTTGTTATATGTTATAATATTTTTAGTCCTCTTCCTCCTCCTTATTTAACACCGGGCCCTTCTGTTCCCTCTCTACTTTGCTTCATTCTCTGTGCGTTTCCCGTCTCTCTTTCCGTCATTCTGGGACGTCAGTTTCTTCCTCCAACCTCCGTCACTAATGCCTGACTGCTCAGTTCTCTCTCGCCACCATAGTCCGCTGTAGTCCGCTCTCGCTGTTTCTCACCCTTTTTTCCTTCTCTTCCTGTCACTCTGGCTCACCGGGTCTCTCTCTCCACTCCTCTCTCCACTCCTCTTTCCTCCGATTCCTTGTCTAGATATCCTCTCATCTCCTTTTGATCTCTCTATCTCAGGATATTATCCTCTCTCCTCTCTTCACTCTTATGGTTAACTTTAGTATGCTGAGTCACTGCTCCTCCCACCAATTTGCTGCTCATTCTTCAGGGAATTCCCGCCAGCTGGAGCTTCCTTTTTAACCGGATAATCGAGGCTTACTTTTATGGCTTATTATCACCATTGCGGCTCTGGGGTTTTCAGCCAAATATAATGTCACAGTCTGTTAAGTAAATCTTCTCTTCCTTATCCTCTCTGGCTCGTCAGGGCCTCGGGTCCGCCATAACATGATGACAGACACTTTCGTGTTGGGATGACAGGGATTTTCTTCATTGCAGTGGGTGATCACCTTTCACCTTGCTGCTCTCCAGGCTTCCCCTCTATTCAACGTGGCTCTCCAGGCTCACCGCGCCCCAAGGGGTCCCCAAACGTGAAAAATTCAGGATCTAGGAACGGAGACCGTTCTCTTGCCCCGGCACCGTTGTGACGTCACCACCGGAAGTCACAGATCTGTTAAATATGTATCAGAGATATGTAAAGAGAAAAACTGCAATAAAAATAAAAAAAATAAAATTCTTTGAATCAATGTATTTATTTGAATCCAGAATTTTCTAGCTTTTTTATACATCCAACAAACATGATAAAATGTCCCTTCTTGTTCTTCCCATTTCCAACATACATTTGAAGTGTCTTTAGAAATTGTAGACAATTTCTCTGGTGATCCCATTGCTTTATCATTTTGGAAACTGTTTTGTAATATGAAAATAAATCTACATTAAACCCTTAGTTCAGCAGACCTGAGCTACAATAAGCAAAATTTACATCCTGACAGCAGAGGTGGGATTCAGCAGGTTCTGACCAGTTCTGGAGAACCGGTAGCGGAAATTTTGAGTAGTTTGGAGAACCGGTAAATACCACCTCTGACTGGCCCTGCCCCCATGTATTCTCTGCCTCCCGAGTCCCAGCTGATAGGGAGGAAATGGAGATTTTGCAGTAACCTTCCCCTGGAGTGGGGAGGGAATGGAGATTTTACAGTATCCTTCCCCTGGAGTGGGGTGGGAATGAAGATTTTACAGTATCCTTCCCCTGCCATGCCCACCAAGCCACGCCCACAGAACCAGTAGTAAAAAAAATTGAATCCCACCACTGACAGCATCCTAAAATAACAGATTTGTCTGCTGCATAAGAAAGCAGCCAGACAATGCTTGCTGCTTCTGCTATAAAATGGATATATTTGCATGCATACTTTGAGTTCTGAGTTCTGAGGGAGTGAAGGCAGATGCTTGGAAGATGGTTGACTTCCTGTGGAGCAGAGGTGGGTTCCTCCCGGTTCGGACCGGTTCTATAGAACCGGTAGTAACTTGGCGGCCTGGGTCGCTAGAACCGGTAGCGACCCAGGCCTGCCACGCCCCCAAACTGGTTCTTTCGGCAGCGCCATAGGCGCCGCCATTTTGTTTTTTGCTTCTGCGCATGCGCAGCTTTTTTTAAGCACTGCGCATGCGTGAAGCACGCACAAAGCACGTGCACCCATACAGCACGGCACTGAGCGAACCGGCAGCGAAGAAAAGAAGAACCCACCCCTGCTGTAAAGAATGAGGGCAAGAGGGCAGAGTGTTGAGCAATGATAGCTGCTGAATCAAGGAAGAGAAGTCTGAAAGCACTGGAAAGAATGGGCAAGAGGTAGGATATACCACCAGGAAACTGGGATGGTGACTTGGAGGGAAAGAAAGGGTTGGGAAGACTGATCAAGTGAATGGGGGATGGGCAGACAGTGAAAACAGCTCCATTCTGTATTCTTGTTACTGCCTTAACCCATGCTTCCTTGCTGACAGAGCATCTAGAGAAAAAAGGGTCCTTCAACAGAAAGTTAATGTTCCTCAGGAGGCTGTTTTCTTAAATGCCCAGAAAAGAACTCTGGGAAGGGAAAGAAAAATGTGAAGGAATACATTTAAATTCCATGTTAACTGGTATTGTTTCTGCTCAAATGGTGCATTAAATTAAGATTTTACTCTATTGTAACATAAACATTTGGGGGCATTTTTTTAAACAGATAGACCTTTGTATATACTTTTTTAAAAAAATAAAGCCAGACAAACATGAATAGTAAACTGGTTTGGATGATTTGGATCACGCAAATTAGGAACTTTCATCTTTAAATAAGAAGCAAATTTATATCCTAATACTGGCAATAGCACTATTTTCTTAGCAATATAACGGATACTTTGGGGAGGGGTTCATTTCCTGGAAAGAAAAAGCAGCTCTGGAATTAATATTCATGCAGGAAAGAGAAGGTACTTTATCTCTGCCATGCACAGACAGAAAAACAAATGCACAAACAAATCAGAATAGAAGGAATGCCGATAAGCTAAGGAAGAAACACACTTTTCTTTCTGAGTGAGCATCTCATAAGAGCCGCAGTGGCCCAGTGATTAGAACGCAATACTGCAGGATACTTCTGCTGCCTGCTGGCCGCCTGCAATTTGGCAGATCGAATCTCACCAGGCTCAAGGTTGACTCAGCCTTCCATCCTTCCGAGGTGGGTAAAATGAGGACCCAGATTGTTAGGGGCAATATGCTGACTCTGTAAACCGCTTAGAGAGGGCTGTAAAAGCACTGTGAAGTGGTATATAAGTCTAAGGGCTATTGCTAGTGCTATCTCCTCTAGACTAAAGCTTTCTATAGCTAGAAATTTTATTGCTTGAAGTGGAGAGAGGATTCACTGTAACTCCTGGATACCACTTTCCCTATGCTAACAAAACTGTCACTCACCAGACAGACAGACACCGCCCCACTCCTCTGAGTAATACACTATGAATCATTTCCAGGCAGAGTCTATGGATCTCACAGCAATTCATTGTGACACCTGCAAAGCAACATTTAAAAGGGAGGCTCCTAGCTCCTATCCTGATAATTGTGCAGTACTGGTAGGGTTGACAAGTCAGAAAGGTTGGAGTCTTGGCCCCTGTCTTACAATTAATCCAGACAAAGAGCTTTCAGCAAATATTTACTCCATTGAATGTTATAAGAAGGTTGATTCCTTGTTATATCTTGTATTCCAAATATATTCTCAATTAATTATATGACTTCCATTGCAACTGACAAAGAGAAATCATGGTCCTGCAATGTTATAATGTACAACTAAATCTTCTTAAATAATATCTTTAGCCTTAAAAAAAAAAAAAACCAGACCAAGTACATTTTTATATAGGAATGCTGCAATTGTAACCTGAAAAAGTACTGAAGAAAATAATCCCATTCTGAGCTCTTATTCATACTGCTTGGTTGTTTTTTTTTAAGAAACCATTGTATGATTTCCACTCCCTGGAACATGATTTAAGGCCTGCAGTTAAATAAAACCCCAAACAGTACATCAAATAGTTTCTTCCACTTAGCCAAGAGATATCTTATGGGAGGTGTTTGAAAAAGGTATATTGGTCTTCCATTTCTCTGACAGGACTATTGACACCCCAGCAGTCTGTTATTTCTGTAAAAGGATTCCACACCATCTAGAATTTGTTTGAATTCCTGTACATTGGAAGACGGATTCTAAATCTAGTTCTAATCTACAATAATCCAGATAACTCTAGATTGCAGCATTTATGAGAAATGCTTCATACCACTTTATGGTCAATCTAGTCTTAAATGCAATGAAAACATTCACAATTTGGTGGGGCGCATTTCCTGAAATGCTTGACCTCACACTAGCCTACATAAAGTGGGACTATTGTTTCTCTGTGATTAGCTTTTTCTTCCCTAGCTCCATTCTGATCTTTTCAGAAAAGTTGTCAAGCATTGCATCTGGCAATTTCTTCATGTAAAACAACAAGCCATGTTCCTTTCCAATAGGTTCTATAACTTAGCATTCTATGCCTACTATTCAGATGAAACACATCTTCCATATTCAAATTTATTGAGTAAGTTCAAAATGCAAGCCAAATGAAATCTCCAGCATTGCTTAAAATTTATTGCATTATATTTGGGGGACTGAGGTAAAGCATCACAAGAATCAAATGCCATCATGGGACACTGTTTGCTTAAAAATTACATATAACATATAGCTTTGATTGAAATTGTAAGTCTCTGGAACTTAAGAAGTAAGGTACTATTCTTTTTAAACCAGTTAAGAAAACTTTGGCTCTTCTTTTAATAAGAATAATCACAGACTGTATCATAAACATTCCACTGCAAACTTCTTTAATGATAGACAAAATATCTCAGTTCTCTTTGAATAAGGAACAAATCACATAATATCTATGTTAGATACCTTTCTTGTAGGTCAAATTATACCATACAAATAGGGAATTACATTGTTAATCAATTGTCATTTGCATATTATCCATGCTATCAATCAATCTGTATAAAAATGATTAAAGGGGATCACAAGACAGCAATATAGTCTTCTATCAAATCATTCTAATAAATATTCTCTATTAAGATAATATAATTTGCATTTGAAGAATGAAAAATCACCAGTCACATGGAATATGATCATGGTCTCTACTCATCTATTTCATATATGTTAAATGATCTCTGACAGCGGAAACCAGGGGAATAAAAGACTTTTCTTCATAGCTGAGTTAGGAAAAACCACCAGTTCTGAAACCAAGAGAAAACAATCACTCAATCAATCAATAATTATTTGGTCAATGATCGGCAAAAACAGAGTTAAGCAAATCAATACATAATACTAACTAGCAAAATAAATCACAGAATGTAACATTCACTCCTCTATTACTATGTTAATCCCATAGTCACCTGGGATTACATTAACAGTTATAAAATAAAAATTATATATCTCGTACAGTTAATAGGATGTTTCAAACCAAGTAGAATTTTAAAAGAAAGGTAAAAATGAGCAATTGTATCTTGATTTCATTGCAGCAGCCCAAAACACAATGGAAAACTAAACCCAATGCTGATGGTTGTTCTGCCAATGAAACATGTTATGTTCTTATTTACACTGTGCAGGACGTGCTAAGGGTAGGAGTTTTTTGATTGTCCAGCTTTGTTTCTCTCTTTTTCCATCAACTGTCAACAGCTAACATAAAAAACAAAAAAAACATCAATGATCCTCATTAATGTAGGATGCAGAGGAGCTGAGTTTTAGCAAACAAGTAAATTTAGCCTTTGTTACAATTTGCTCTCGATTTGTGGGTTTTTTTTCCAGAATAGTGTTAAACCTGTTAAACCTGTTTTCAAAAGGTGCCTGAACAACATCTGACAGATACAGGAAGGCTTAGACCAAGAAATAGCAGAGAAACGGCTGGTTTATGAGTATTTGGCCCATCAGCAGCAGTTTCTGCTTGTGCTGATACAAATCTCCTAGCCAGAGATTGACTTGGTAACTTGGGAAGAGTCCAGTTTGAAAGAACCAGATTTTCCTGCTACCTGAACTAGAATAGCCCTGGAGGATAATGCCTAACAAGGAAAGCTAGATGATGCTTTCCAAAAGTAAATTAGAGGTGTTACTGAACACTGTGTATTGATTACTGCTTGGCATTGCTTTACAATGAAGTATTTGGAATAAAATGAAGCATTTGGAATGAATATTGGTTCAAACTTCAAAAGATACACAAAAGCTTCTAGGCTTTACTTATATGATTTTTTTAAACTCAAAAAATAAAAAAGGTGAAAAGGGCAAAAATGAAGTAAATGGTTTATCAAAGGTCTCAGCAAGGGAATTAAAAGAGATTAAGACCTGATAGAGGTAGGGCAATGAAGGAAGTGTGCTTAGTTCTTCTTATTTGCTTATGCTTATTCACTAACTTGATTTATTGAATAAATTGCTCTGTATTTATTTAGAAATTAGTTGTTTCTTTCTTCTCTACAGTTTGCCAAAGCCAGAGAAAGACGTGTGTTGAATCTAGGACTGCATCTAAAACTTTAAACCAATTACTAAAATAAATGATTATTAACGTGAGAGATAACTGTCATTAGAAAACATTTCTGTAATACTGAAAGGAGTTGTCAGTCACAACTCCACAATGTGCTCTGTGAGTGCTGACCAGATGGAGGAAGGATTTCCTGATCTTCTGGGGAAACATGTCATTTTTAGAGATGGAATAACTCAATGGGTAGTGGTGCTTATCCTCTTGAAGAGCATCTCCCCAAAGATCTGTATGGTTCTCCTCTTGCAGCTATCTTGCAAGTTGTAGAAAATCTGGCTTTAATCCCCAGCCTGAGTTCATGGTGGCTATCATGCCTGTTAGTTTTCTTTTGATGTATTGGATTGTTTGTTTTGGATATGCATGTGCTTTTTTCCCCCCTTTTCATTTAATTATTCTTTACAGGTAAGCCACCTGGAATTTTTGGGAGTCATTCTAGATAAGAGGAGCCTAAACCTTTTGCCATTATACCTCCCTTTAGTGCAGACTTAATATGCACACCTTCCCTAAGAATCTAAGCACTAGAATAAAGACAAATGAACAATGAAACCANCTGCGCATGCGCAGAGGGTAAAAGAACCCAAATGGCGGCGTCCGGGCGGGTGGGCGAAGTCTCCCGCTTGTGTCACTACCAGCTATCCGGCGACCGGCAGGCACGGCCGAACCAGGAGCATTTCACTCCTGCAGTGACGGTGGCACCAAGATGGCGGGCTAACGCGCGCGGCGACCCCTGTGAAATGGTCGTTCGACCCCCAAAGGGTCGCGACCCACAGGTTGAGAACCGCTGCTTTAGTGTAATCTGGAAGTATCCCCTCTAAGAATCCAAACCAAAAAAATGAATATAAATGAACAATGAAAACAGTACAGGTAGTCCTCGACTTACAACAGTTCATTTAGTGAGAGTTCAAAATTACAACGGCCCTGAAAAAAGTGACTTATAACCATTTTTCACACTTATGATCATTGCAGTATCCCCATGGTCACATGATCAAAATTCAGATTTTTGGCAACTGGTTCATATTTATGATGGTTGCAGTGTCCCAGGGTTATGTGATCTGCCTTTTGCAACTTTCTGACAAGCAAAGTCAATAGGAAAGCCAGATTCACTTAACAACAGGGTTCCTAACTTAAGAACTGCAGTGATTCACTTAACAACTGTGGCAAGAAAGGGCATAAAATGGGTCAAAACTCACTTAACAAATTTCTCACTTAGCAACATAAATTTTGGGCTCAATTGTGGTCGTACGTCAAGGACTACCTGTACAATGAAACTTGGGGAAAGGTAGATTTATTAAATGTTCTTCATGCTTTCTCTGGACTCTACCTGCACCTACTCAAAGAAGGTACAACTCACAGTTTGGGAAACCCTGCTCTAGATCCATGCAAGTAAGGAAATAAAATCCCAGAAGGAGTTTTCTGGGATTTCTCACAGGTCTCCCACTTCCTTGAATCCAGATTTCTGGCCTCTAGATGTCCGTATGGGCATGGCCATCCTAGCTAGCCTGATGAAAGGCTAGCTATTGAGGTCTATTAAGATGTCTTAGTCAATGGATAATTGATCTCAGAAATGGTGCTATCAAAGCAATACACTGAAGTGGATTGATCCCAGCATATTAGGGTTCCATAAAGGGAGATTAGCCCTTTAAAGAGAACTTCTGTTCAGTGCATAGCAGTGGAAGAAACTAACAGAGAACTGATAAAGCGCCAGGTGATTTAAGGAAAGTACATTTAAGAAGGAATAACCAGCAAATTGTAGACTAGTCCTCTGGCATCCATCTGGGAAGAATTTAGAGCAGGTAATAAAGAGGTCCATCTGTAAGCATTTAGAAATAATGTGGTAATTGCCAGATGCCAGCATGGACTTGACATTTTTTCCAGACTAACATTTTTTTATTAAGGAACTTACCTAATAGAGAATGCTAAAGATATAGTATGTCTTGATTTCAACAAAGAATTGGACAAAGTATGCCATGACTTTCTGTTTGATAAGCTAGTTAAGTGTGGTATGGGTAATATGACAATTAGGTAGCTACCATAGCTACATAGTGGTCTCAAAAATCACACTCAAAAGGTACTCATGAAGTGTTTCTCACCATTTTGGAGACAACTATTAAAGATTGGTCCTAGGTTCTCTATTTTGCATTAAGCACTCTGTCTTAATGGCATTCCTGTCCATGTTTTTAACAGAGGGGAAATAACAAGGAATGCTGTTGATTCTAGAGAAACCATGTTGAGGCATTTTACGCTGGCTTGAAATGTAGAATGGGATGGTCTCAGCTCATAGTGACTTAAATATTTCCAAAAGGGGAGAGCTAGCAATTTCTTTCTTCCCCTCTTTGTTTCTACAAAATGGAAAAACCAAACTAAGAAAACAGTTACAATAAGAGTACAAAGTGGAAAGCAGAATCAGCCAACCAAAACCAATTTTAAAAAAGGAATACTAATTGTGTATATGCATACAGACACATTTGAATATTTATGTAATTTTGTCAATGTAACCATTTTAAATATCCATATTCAGTGTTCCTGTCCAAAACATTTGTATAGTCAATGAAAATCTATTAATAAAAAGATGTCAATTTTGAGAACATATTTAGTGCAGTATTAATTATGAATACATTTTCCCTGTAGAGTTCTCCAGATCTCTTTGTTTGCGGCATTACTTTTTCAATAAAGATATTTTATCATATTTTGAAATTAACACTTATCCAACAAGAAAAGTCTTTGGTAATCCAGTGTGTTGTAGCAACAAACTAAAATGATGAACAATAAGAACAATAGGAACCATTTCTTTAGGTAGGTACATTTTATATATTAGGAAATACAGAGCAATAACAACTTGTGAATGTTGCATAACTCTTCCAAATTCCTGCAAAAATGTTCAGTCAGTAGCATTGAGTGACTAGGCATATCCATTAAAATAATGAAACCTTAATGCGTCATAATATTGCTTATGGATTTCTTATGGTTAGTTTTTAATGATTTTCCTGTGAGGTTCAATTTTAATACCCAAGTCCATGTGCTCAGGGAAACTATAGCACTCCCACACACACAACCAAAAATATGTATTTGGTATGCAGACAACACTTTTGTTATAATAAAAAAGAAACAACATGTAAGAAGAAGACACATGAAACAAGTAACAAAATCTTCAAATGAATAAAATTCACAAGGAAAGAAGAAAACAACAACACACTACCCTTCCTGGATAGCCTCATTAGCAGAGAAAACAACAGCAAATTAGAAACACAAGTCTATCGAAAAACAACCCATACTAATCAAGTGTTTCATTATCAAAGTAACAACCCAACTCTTTACAAAGGCAGCTGTGTAAGAACATTTTTCAGGCAAGTATAAATGTGCTGCAGTAACCCAGAATGCCGCAAAAAAGAAACAGATTGCCTATACATCTTCCAATAAAATGGTTCCCCACACAATGTTATCAAAATGTGCCTGACCACTCAACCCACCACAACCAACAGAAGCAATTGAAAATATAATACTGTCATACTTCAAAAATGTATCAAAACTACCAACAGACTATTACAGTCATAGGGCTTCACTGTACCACACAAACCAACCAAAGCTCTCCAAAAACTTTAAGTAAACCAAAAGAGCCAATAGCCCAAAAAGAAAAACAGGAGGAGAAACAGTCATTTACAACATACAGTGTAAGAACTCCAATAGTCATTTTATAGGACAGACAAGCAGAAGTCTAGCAGAGCACATCCATGAATACCCACTAGTAGCCAGAAGACACAATGAAAACTCTTTAATCTCACAACACATGCATAATCTCAACCAAGTTTTCAACTGAGAAACTGTGATCATCCTAAACCAAGCTAGTTTAAAAATTGTTAGGGAATACTTGGAAGCTTGGTTCTCAGACACATCAAACGTCAATTGACACATAGAAATAAACCACATTTACACACCATTCAGAAGAGACAATTTAAAAAGCTAAGAAGAAAACAAAAGAACAGAACACATATTCTCCAGCTACCAACACAGCGATAATCAGAGATTAACACCAGACAAACTATTAAGAAGAAAACAGTACCCTAATCAAGGTACTAGCAAGGAGAAAACCACACCTCCACTAATACTGGCAGGGCAAGCAGCTGTATATAAACAAGGAGCAAACATCACACTCACTGATGATGTTACCTACTTGGTTAATGAAATGTCCGCAAGCAAACAACAAAGCTCAGAGATCACTGAGGACACCACAGTTCAACCCTGAGCTACATATATCCTCTTCTATTGGATATATATAGTCTTTCCAACTCTTTCTCATGATTACTATTCATCACCATTTATTCATAGACAATGATTTTACACATCTAACAGTTTAAAAGTGATTGAGCCGAGGTGGCGCAGTGGTTAGAGTGCAGTACTGCAGGCTACTTCAGCTGACTGTTCAGCAGTTCGGCAGATCGAATCTCACCAGGCTCAAGGTTGACTCAGCCTTCCATCCTTCCGAGGTGGGTAAAATGAGGACCCAGATTGTTGGGGGCAATATGCTGACTCTGTGAACCGCTTAGAGAGTGCTGTAAAGCACTGTAAAGCGGTATATAAGTCTAAGTGCTATTGCTATTGCTATTGCTATTGCTATTGCACAAAATAGTCATTAAACATTCCCATCTT
Organism: Thermophis baileyi; assembly: GCA_003457575.1. Classification (NCBI taxonomy): domain Eukaryota; kingdom Metazoa; phylum Chordata; class Lepidosauria; order Squamata; family Dipsadidae; genus Thermophis; species Thermophis baileyi. Next base: position 2,094,338 of record QLTV01003771.1, on the reverse strand, counting down.
ATTAAAATGGCTTAGGGATGAGGTAAGTAATTCCTGCCAGGTATACAGGAACAGTGAAGACAAGACAACCCAGGCCTTGGAAAGGGATAGGCATAAGAAATTAAGGCTGCCTTGCCTTGGTTCTTTTTGTATAAAAGGGGCAGAGGAAAACTGGCAGGTTTTCAAGATTCTGCTATTATATGATACAATGAAAAAAATGGCATTCCTGAAAGCCTTGCTCTGTTTATTTTTGTGACCTTGAAGAACTATTTGTTGAGAGATAGGCCTTTCTCTGAGCTCTGAAAATTCTTTCTGTATACATACCAGCCACTGAAGATTTCCATAGCTATTTACTTTTTTAAAAAGCCCAAATTTCTGAATAAAAAGTAAGACACAATTTCCTCAACTGAGTGCTCTAGGATCATCTTTACTGCATTATTTTTTGCAATCCTTCATATATTAGTGATTAGAAAAACATTAATGCACAGAATAATTTTTTTAAAAAGATGTAGAGTTCACATACAACAACAACAACAAAAACCTCAGCTGCACTTCTATTATCAGTATTTGTCCCCACTTGAGAAAGTAAATTTTGCATCTGATTAGATTAGGGGAACGCAGAAAAGTAATTTCTTGCTTTTAGCTTTTTATTGTTAATGAAAGATGGAATTAGTTTGGTAGTTGCCTAATTAAACTACAGCAGCAGCTCACATTCCCATTATTATTCTGGCATGGCTCCTGCTTTAATGGAGATTTGCTTTAAGCAACTAACTAACTAACCAACTAATCAAGAATTCTAGTGAGTGGAAACAAAAATAAATTTAAACAAAAAATGCCTTTGCTTTTCTGGATTAAATATTCAATTTCCACTGCAGACTAATACTGAGAATAAATAACTGATAAATAAGATAACTGATTTTAGAAACAGTGTTTTCTCACTTTGCAACAAACCTTGTTTCTTCATGGATGCCAGATATTTCTGCCTCTCAATATGTCTCAAATAAGTCTCAGCCAACTCAAATAAATTCCATGTAAGTAATGTTCTATTCTCTTCAGTATCAGATTGAATTTCCTTCTAAGATACGGCACATATAGTTCCTCATATAAACCAGATGTTGTAACCTTTCATAAATGAATGTTTTAACAGGGTGTTATTTGAATAGAATAGAATAGAATAGAATAGAATAGAATAGAATAGAATAGAATAGAACAGAACAGAACAGAACAGAACAGAATAGAACAGAATACTTTATTGGCCAAGAGAACAGCAGGTTTTTATCTTTCCTGTAGGGTAATATGTCCCAGAAATTCATATTTCCAAAAGACAAATAACCCAAGGGAATTATAACAAAGATTTCGCTGCACTAAACTTGTTTAACAATTGAATGTCACTTGCTTGCACTGATTTCAAGGATCAAAACTAAAAACATAGTTTCCCATTTCTCTTGACGCAGATGTGCAAATGGATCTATACTCCACATAATGTATGTGCACTTTGCTTAGACATCGCACTAACTTCACAGGATATCTCAGGTGTCCATAACATGCCAGTCTGGCATCTGCCAGACCTTTTGCCCTTCCTTTTTGTTTCTAGGGCTTGCCAGGGAAAGGAGACAAGAAGGTGCATTTGTAATTCAGTAACCACCTCTGGCTTTCCTGAGTTCCTCAGCCAAATGCTTTTCTCTGCTGACAGAAAAACGAGCATTCAAAATAGAGGTGTTGTATTTGGCAGCTCAGACATGTCTTGAATTTATGTCTTTAAACAAGCTTCTTTTTCCTTTTAGTCTTAACACTTTGTCTTTGGGGAAATGAGTGCTTTCTGACTGGCCATTTTCATGGTGGTAGTCATCTTGTGAGAGTTGCCACAACACTTTCTAAAAATTCCAAATGTGACCACAAACCTGAAAAGGCTGGAGATGCTTGCAGTTCCCTGTTGAGCACAAGCCTCTCTAGTCTACAGTTTAGTACACAGGGCAATGGCCTGATTTAGATCATGTTTGCTCAAACATAAATGCATCTGAGTCCATGCCTCGGTACACATATTTTTACTGGCATAGTTGCCTTTGCAGTACAACCATTTTCACACTGTTTTGGGAACATAAAAGGGCTTCTGACTACACTATTTGGCTTCCTTCAGTCCCACTAGGTAGACCAGACCAGGAAATCAACTCCACAGGAAAGCTACAACTACTTTTATTGAGACTTGCTATACTAACAGAATCTTGAAAATCTGATTGTGCTACGTCTCTTCCTCCTTCTTTTACTCCAGTGAATTAAGCAGCATCTATCAGAGCTGCTTCCAAATCTTGTTGTTCTGGACTTAAAAAGTATTTCAGCCTTTTTTTTTTTTTTGCCTAGGTAACAGTTTCTGCATATTTCTTTTAAAGCCATATTCTTTACCGTCTATACTTCTTGATGTGCTTTCATACTATGAGTGACCATACCCAGATCACTCTGGAAGGAAGATCATTTGTACAACATGAAAGTACACCTGAAAGCTGAAGATGGCAGGCTGATTAACACTGAGCCAAGGGTTAAGCAAAGCATAGCAGTGAGACAGGGAAAACAGAGGTCTTCTAGTCCAACCCCTGCTCACGCAGGAAATCCCATACCATTTCAGACCAATAGTTGTCCAATCTCTTCTTAAAAACTTCCAGTGTTGGAGCATTCACAACTTCTGGAGGCAAGTTGTTCCACTGACTAATCATTCTGTCAGGAAAGTTCTCCTTAGTTCTAAGTTGCTTCTCTTCTTGATTAGTTTTCATCCATTGCTTCTTGTCCTGCCTTCAGGTGCTTTGGAGAATAGCTTGACTTCCTCTTCTTTGTGGCAACCCCTGAGATATCGGAACACTGCTATCATGTCACCCCTAGTCCTGCTTTTCATTAAACTAGACATACCCAATTCTAGCAACCATTCTTTATATATTTTAGCCTCCAGTCCTCTAATCATCTTTGTTGCTCTTCTCTGCACTTTTTCTAGAGTCTCAACATCTTTTTTACATCGTGGCAACCAAAACTGGATGTAGTATTCCAAGTGTGGTCTTACCAAGGCATTATAAAGTGGTATTATGTAGACTATTGTATGCAATCTGATCTACCTTTAATATATCCTGCTGCCTTCAGATGTAGATGGATAATGTCTTGCCTCTGGTTTCATGCCATTCATGCTGAAATCCAGATTCAACTGCTAGTCCATCTGGTTTATCTGCACAACGCTGGCAAGTGGAGAAGTTATGTGGCTTTTACACTTCATTTCAAACAGCAAAGTGCCTCTGAGTTTCCCAGAATGAAACTGTTGCTCAAAAGGAATTTTAATTTAAAATTGAGTAATTACATTAACAATGACTGATACTACCAACTCTCTAGGTTTCAAGCAAAACTCTTCCCCTGCTCAATCTGGAGATCTGGATATTAACATTAAAAAAAAAAACCTGGTGGGCAGAAATTGATCTGTATACTCAGCAGCCTCCGGTCAATTACTGAAGTAGCAACAGTGACACCGGTTAAATACATATAAAGAGAGAATTTTGTCATTAAGTCTTTCTGCATAGGATTGCAATAGTAACTGCTCTATCTAAAATACAGGTAGTCCTATTTACAACAGTTCATTTAGTGACCGTTCAAAGTTACAACAGCACTGAAAAAAAGTGACATGACCGTTTTTCACACTTATGATCTTTGTAGCATCCCCATGATCATGTGATCAAAATTCAATTTTGAATTTTCAAATTCAATGGCAACTGGATCATACTTATGTCTGTTGCTGTGTCCCAAGGTCATGTGATCACCTTTTGCAACCTTTTGACAAGCAAAATCAATGAGGAAGCCAGATTCACTTAACAACTATGTTATTTTCACTCAACAACAGATATTTTGGGCTCAATTGTGGATGTAAGTCGAGGACTACCTATAATACCAGTCGTTTGCAGCAAGGTGTGGTCTTAACACCTGAGAGTTATGGAATGGACATCAAGAACCATTTCCAATGAGAACACATTTCTTCTCTTTTGTCCTTGGACTTTCCAAAGGTATCTAAATCCATTGTAAGGGACTAAGTTGAAGCAAGAGAAGCAAAGGGGCCTAAAATGGAAGAAAACGTAGTGGAGGATATTATATTGGATAAAGATACTGCATGAGGAAAATAATTGATGTAGAGCTGGGAGGGATGAAAGAATAGCTTAGAGAAGCAAAATGCCAGATAACAATAATAGCAATAGCATTTAGACTTGTATACCGCTTTACAGTGCTTTACAGCCCTCTCTAAGCGGTTCACAGAGTCAGCATATTGCCCCCAACAATCTGGGTCCTCATTTTACCCACCTCGGAAGGATGGAAGGCTGAGTCAACCTTGAGCCTGGTGAGATTCGATCTGCCGAACTGCAGCTAGCAGTCAGCTGAAGTAGCCTGCAGTACTGCACTCTAACCACTGCGCCACCTCAGCTCTACTAGTGACTTACACTAGTAGACAAAGCAGGAAACCAGATTGAGACAAGGTAGCAGAACTATATTGCTATTGTGAAATGCTTTGATGTGCCAGAATTGTTCCATATATGTTCCATGATATTTTTACAGCGATTGTAAGTTTGAAATGTCACCACAGCATGATTTATTTAGGAAAAGGCACTGAATCATTATATTGAAATAGGCAAAAGCCATGAAAATGAATAAAGATATAGAACAGCAGGTAATATTTTGTGCCAAAAATAACATTCTTTTCTGGCCTCATTTTCACTCTGAAACACGTGTGGCTTCTAACTGGGTAATACATTTAAATGTGACTTTCATAACATTCAGTTGTTCTATCAGATTCTAATGCTTTTGATTAGCGGCACACAATATACATCTGGGGGATCAAATACTTGATTACTAACAGGCCACCAAATTATGTAAACCAAACTGGTGTTGGTTGTCCCAACCACCAAATGTCCATCAGCTGTTTAGTTTTGGTAGAAATCAGACCATGTCAGTCAAATATTTCCAAATATGGAATGTGGGACATTACAAGGTGAAATGTTATTTTTGGCAAAAATAGCTTCTGGGTGATGTAAAAAAAAACGAGAATTCTTGAGTCGCATGAATTGCTTATGTGCATTATTGGCACCTTTTTAGAACAGTATTTACATAGATTTATGGGGAAATCTCATAATGTTAAAATAAATTAATGTTATATTCAATTACCGGTATATCCCCCCCCCCGGCCATATGTTTTGTTATTTGGCTATATTGAGTGTGGGTAATTGTTGAAAGAATTAGTTTGATAAATTGGAAAAAAGTATTACTATTCAACATATAAAGGACCGGATTAAGGAGATGTGTAATGTATCTAGCTTATAAAGGCAATCTTTTCTACCAATCAAAAAATAATACAGTATGTTTCTCTTGGTTTAAATTTCATTACATCTTAGGACAATACAATCTCATCCTTTTTTAAATTAGATGATTTAAATACAATGTTTAATGTTTGTCTTGAAGAAATTTCCAGGTAGCGAGTGCGATTTTTACTTAATGCTGCTTTTCTCATACAAAGATTTGAAAATAACTTTTCAAGTCACAAAGTCCTGTCCTAGAATTTGTATGATATGCTGTATCATTGTTTAGGATTGGAACTTCTTATTTTAATTATTTCTTTATTTATTATTAAACCTCTATGCCATCCATCTCGCCAAGGTGACTCTAAGTGACTTACAGTGATTTTATAATAATATTATACTTCTTATAATAGTATTTTATTCTGATTTATTTTAGTGTCTATGTTCTCCATTATTTTTAGACTCTATTATACTTATTGTTTTTCTGTAATAGGTGTGTGTGTGTGTGTGTGTGTGTGTGTGTGTATTACTATTATTATTATATTATTTATAAGGTAGTAGTTTAGAGAAGACTGGCTTAGTATGAAAAGCAGTTGAGCTTCTTGAAGGAAGAGCTCAAAGTAGCTATAATGAAAGCTGGAATTTATAATGAAAGCTGGAATTCTTAGATATCTCAATGCTATGCTCCATCATTAATAGGAAGAAGAAGGATTTGTTTCTTATCCCATGAGACAAACAGGACAGTAGCTCCTAAACCTTTGTAAGAATTCCGTCTTTGATCCTTTCTATATTATACTGTTCTAAAAGAATTGCCAGTTCAACTTACAGTGGATGACCTAGTACTAAGAACAAATTACTTATATTCTTTTTTTCCTTCCAAGCTGTATTAATTCATTTTGATGAAAGCAAAGAGGGGTGGATTTTTTAGTAATTCTTTCAAAGGAGAAGATGATTTTGAGAACCTCTTATAAGTAGAGGATGACTTTTTGCTATGATTTCGTTAAGAAATGCCCAGGATTGTGTGCTAAAGTTCTGTTTTATCACATGCTCTTATTTTATGCAGTGCTCTTCTTTTGCTCTTTTATTCTATATAATAAATATGTACACATATACATACACATGTTTAATCTCAAGGGAAGATTTCTTGACTGCTCCCAGAGGGTGTTTTAGGAGCAATGCTACTACCATAGTTTATGGGAAGTGCTACTCTTGAGAAATGATAAGAGAATTTCTTAATCTGTAAAACAATTGAGAAATCATCCACTTGCCTTTTGTGTCTGCCAATTTAGTTCAGGTAGTCCTCACTTACTGACTGCCTCATTAAGTGGCCATTCAAAGTTATAATGGTGTAAAAAAAACCTTTGCAACCCAATCCTTGCATTTTCAATCATCACAGCATCCTACAGATACCAATCACATGCTTCTCAAATGGCTTGCAACAAGCAGAGTTAATAGAAAGGCAGAAATAAAATCATAAGTCACTCTCAATTATGTTTTGCTTAACAACTGAAGGAGAAGTGAGCAGGGGTGGGTTCTGGATCCTTTTGCTGCCGGTTCGCTCAGGGTCGCGCCGTGCGTGCGCGTGCGTGCCCGCAGCAATCAAAAAATAGCTTCTGCGCATGCGCAGAAGCAAAATCCAAGATGGCAGTGCCCACAGAGACACCGACAGAACCGGATCCATGATGTCATCACCGAGTTACTAACGGTTCTAAAGGACCGGATAGAACCGGTAAGAACCCACCTCTGGAAGTGAGGTCGTAAGCCCACTGCAACCATGTGATTTTTCCACTTAACAACCAACAGAATTGGTGGTTCATTGTGGTCGATAACTAAGGAATACCCGTACAGAAGTTTGAAGGACAATCTGCGCTCAGCTCCAGAATAAACTCACAATTTTGCTTCTTCTGTCTTAAAAGAAGTAGCGTAATGATGCCAGGTTTCTATATAGATATGGCTGTTTTCTATAGAGCAATAAGAAGCAATTCTCCTGCTATGCAAGCTGTTCCAGGGGCTACTTTTTGAGAAAGCAGTATTTTTGGGTAGAGAAAAGCAGGGTTTTTTGGGGGGGAGAAAGCAGTCTTCTTCTTTGCTTATATAAGCAGATCTACTAATATACAGCACTTTGTAGTATGTTTGCTAGTGAATTTGTTTTTTTCCTCCATTAACCTGATGATGATAATGTTTCTGTTTTTAACATGTGTAATCATGATTGCTTTTTAACAGCAGTAGCTCTAATTGAACCAATTAGTATTGTCAGGTTTTCCCCCTCTCTTTAAATGCGTCAAGCTGGGACTCTGGATGGGTATTAGAAGCAAAAGAAGATGAGGAGGGCTTCCAATGAGTGGCAAGCAGTAGGAGGTGTCCCATATGTCACACATTAGAAGGTTCTAAACAAAGCCAAAGGAAAGGAAATCTTAGCAGGACTTCAGACATTTGGATCGGTAGTAAGTTCCTCTAAGTGGTGGACCACAGATCCAGGCCTTGGAAATAAATCTGAGTCATGTGAACTAGGTTTGTCTGCTTTCTAGTGATGACATTTTCTTCATCTACAATGCCTAGACCAGGGGTGTCCAACTTTGGCAACTTTATGACCTGTGGACTTCAACTCCTAGAATTCCCCAGCCAGCCATGCTGGCTGGGGAATTCTGGGAATTGAAGTCCACAAGTCCACAAGTCTTAAAGTTGCCAAGGTTGGACATCCCTGGTCTAGATATTTTTTCTTTGTGGCTTTTGTATATGTGGACAAGAAGCCTAAGCATGAAAGAGAGCTACACAAAGACAACCCAGCCTGAAGATGCAACCAAATTTAATTCAACGTCATGCAAATGAATTTGTTTCCAAGAAAAATTCTATATGAAGCATCCTTTTGTCATTATTGTTCTTTGGTTTTCTCAAATATTTTCAGAAAGCATATCTCATCTGCAAATTTTATAGGAGCACCAGCCTCAGATCAAAAACTCTATGGGCATAATTGTGGTTATTTAGGCCAAAAAATATATGCTCAGCTAAGATAAATATTTGCAAGGCAGGTTTGCTTAAGCTCTTTCTGTTGTGAAGTAAGACTAACAGCTATCTACCAGCTCCCATTTATCTCAAAGTGGTCACATTTACTTTTCTCCATTATCTTTGATACATTGCATGAGATGCTGCAAACGGAACCTCCAGCTGATTCAGAAGTGAGTCAGACCAAACACTGATGGGAATTTAGATTCACTTCTAGAACTGTTCCTCCCATAAGCAGATAACTCAGTCAAAATCTGAGCATGAGGGACAAACTAGCAAATTTTTCCGGTGAAGGTCCTCTTGGAGAACAGCTGCCTGATTTTAATTATGGAAATCCCAGGCCTTCCTCCTGCCCAAAGATTTGTTTTTTTCCAAAAGTTGTACTTTTGCGATTGAAAGGTCATAGAACATCTTGCTTAACTACAGTCGTTCTTTGGGCATCTGCTTCCATTTTTAATTCCCTGTGATTTCCAGATGGCACTTTGAGGTCGAGCTTTACCTCAAACAATACATGCAGACTCATTACCATCGTCAGAAGGAGAAAGATAATTAAGTCAATGTATGTCAGAATTATTTCTCAAATGCTACTGTTCCAGAAATGAAACAGGCTGTTATCATCTTCCTGACTGCCTTATCAACAATTGGCAAAAACAAAATTTAGAATGCATTTTCACTAGATTCTTATATAAGTGAAACTTTCTTCTTCTTGTTGTTATTGTGAATGTGAAACTAATTTTATAGAATCGCAGTTCTTGTACCTCACATCTGTATTTATTCTCTTCTAAAATACGTAAAGAAAGTCCTAAAATAACATAATCTTCAAAGTCTGACAATCAGAAAGGCTCAATGTAATGGAGATTATAGCATTGATTTTTTACTCCATTACCTTTTGTGTATTTGGATTGTTTCGGTACTATTTTTATGAACTTGTGTAACAATTAGTGCTGAATAATAAATAAATTTAAAGAAAATAGTTTGATGCAATCAAGCTGGAGCAAAGCAGAATGATTTTGCACTTCCTCAGGCCAAGTATTTTAAAAATATTATAGCATTTCTCTAGGTCTATCATGCTGATCTTTGTACAACTCTAAAAACTATAGGTGGAACACCTCACCAGTCTAATCCATATAATAAACTAATAAATAATGGTTTGATTGACTCCATCTTTAGATCATCCAACAACTACATTCTTGAGATAGCTTATCATCAATAACAAAATAGAATTGGTTTAACAATAAAATATTAAAACTCAACTGAGAACTATAAAAATAGGTTTGGTGGGGGAAAAGTAGAAGGAGCAGGAAAAGAAATGAGTTCTTGAAACCAGAAAGAGTTGTCTGAACAAAAACCTCAAGATTTGTGGAAAAGCAAACAAGACCAAAAACATAAAGTTTGTATTTGATCTACAGTATATCTGAATATATTTCACTTTCCCCTTCTTCTACATATTTATATTATATTTATATACTTTTCTTATTTCCATAATATGCTTCTGTTCAGCTGCTTTGCTGGGTCATTTGTTAAGTTGGGAGAAGAGAAGAGGGAGGAGGGAAGGGGAGAGGGGAGAGGGGAGAGGGGCGAGGGTGAGGGAGAGAGGGCAAAGAGAGAGGAGGGGGNGGAGGGGAGGGGAGGGGAGGGGAGAGGAGAGGAGAGGAGAGGAGAGGAGAGGAGAGAAGAGAAGAGAAGAGAAGAGAAGAGAAGAGAAGAGAAGAGAAGAGAAGAGAAGAGAAGAGAAGAGAAGAGAAGAGAAGAGAAGAGAAGAGAAGAGAAGAGTGCTTCTAATGAGACCAAGTCATGGACTATTCCTGAGCATAGGAAAACAAATGTTCTGGAATCTTCCTATTATTTCTTCATTCATTCTGATATAAACATGGACTCTGCAGAGAAAATTAGTGCCTAGGCTGCATATGTTCTTGGTTGATATGCTAACTTCTTCTCACATAATTAATGATGTACAATCTGATACATTTCTGTAGCTCTATAGGAATTTACAGCTATTGTCACTTGATATGCCAGACCCTAAAAACTAACATTTGTAATAATTTAAACTTGGATATATGGACAAAATTCTAGTTCCCATAATACATGTGGTTATATCAAACTAGTCTAGAGTGGGCAACTTTGGAGCCATTTCCATATTTGGAATTTTGAGAAATGGGTGTTTTCCCAACATGACTACCAGGGCAGACTTACTTATTCCCAAAATGTCTGCCATGGTGAGGCATGGCCAGCCACAAAATATTGAGCAAAAACATGCAGTACCTTCTAGTACGTTTTGTACCATCCCAGTTGATTTTGAGAGGACCAAAATTATTCCTGTAAAACAAAAAAGGGGGTTAAAAGTTGGTTTTCACTTTGCAATAGGCTAGCTTCCTATGTATTTCTTTTATTTAAACATTTATGTTGGATACGAAGGTTGGGAGGCATCAAGGCAGTTTCACATTCCCTAGACCAGTGTTTCTCAACCTTGATGACTTTAAGACACATGGACTTCTACTCCCAGAATTGAAGCTATGCTGGCTGGGGAATTCTGGGAGTTGAAGTCCATGTGTCTTAAAGCTGCCAAAGTTAAGAAACACTGCCCTAGACTAGTACTAGTCAAATGTATAAAGTTATTTTTGGGCCTATAATACTTGCATTTTGGATGCAAACTAATCTAGCTTTTCTATAAACTTAATTACAACTTGCATTTCTCAGTCAATTTAAGTATAATCCAAGGTTCACTTTATCCTGTTCAACTTAAGTAAGAAATAAATGTTCTGGAATCCCTGCATAGTCCTTTCACACTGAGGAATGCATTGTTGCCCAGCTGCTATACCTCCAGGTTCTTGCAACTTTCTGGAAATGTTAGACAGGAGTCAGATGTTCATCTGCAAAAGTGAAGGCTGCCTTCTTTCTTTGTACAACATGAGCTGCAAAGGCAAACCATGTAATAAGTCCCTTATTACATAAGACCATGTAATAAGGGAAGTAAATGACATCTGGAATGATCAAGAGTTAGGTGGGTCACTATCTCAAAACACCATATAAGTTGCCTTGAATTCTGTGAAAACAAAGCAAATCTATAGAAATATAATAAAAATAACAGAACAGATTTAAAAATATATATTGTGGAATAAGAAATAAGAAAAAAGTTTTGGAGTTCAATTACTTTTAGGCTACAAATTACCGTGCACATACTTTTTTGCTTAAAGAATAAAAGATCCTTGATACATTTAGATCTAACGCTGTACTTGAGTATAAGCAATAGCACTAGCCGTTCAGATTTGGAATAATTAAGAAAAGAAGTGATGGAAAATTCATTCAGAAAAAAAATTGGAAAAAGTATAAAATTAGTTTTGATATGTCTAAGAATATCAAATAGTTTCATTAAAAACGTTTGCTTATGATGACAACCTTTACTTACGGTATTTCAGAGGTGGGTTCCTCCCAGTTCGCACCCGTTCTATAGAACCAGTAGCAAACAGCTGATGATGTCACGGATCCGGTTCTGTCGGTGCCGGTCCATGGACGTCACCATCTTTTTTTTGAATTTTTTTTTTTGAATTTTTTTGGGGGGAATTTTTTACTTTTTTTTTTTCTTCTGCGCATGTGCAGAAGCCGAGTCCCTGGCACTTCGCATGCGCCACCATCTTGTTTTTGGCTTTTTGGGGGGGGATTTTTGCGAATTTTTGTCACTGCGCATGCGCACATGTGCCCGTGCAGTGCGGCCATGCAGCGAGTAATGCGCGTGCAGCCACGCGGCACGGGAGGAAGCGAACCGGCAGTGAGGTAAGTTAGAACCCATCTGTGCGGTATTTCAATTTCCATTTATGAAATAATAGCAGCATTTTTTATTTTTTATATAAAGCACTATGTGCTCAGCTTAATTCTGGACTCAGAATTAATTCCTGGCCTTAAGTCTTCTATAATTATGTGTTCTATTTTTGTTCCTGGGCTTCAGGTGGTGAATCTCAGCATTTGGTTAAAATTTGGTCTCCCTGGAAATAGAGAAATGTTTTTTTTTATCTTGTTCTGTAGCATTTCTAAAGATGTCAGTTAACAGGTTTAATCCTCTGTGAGACAAATCATCCAGAATTATGTAGCAGAGAAAAGAAGGGTCCCTTCATCTTTGTCAAAAACAAAGTATTTTTGTTGCTCTGAAAACTGCCACAGTACAATAACCCCAAACAGTATTGTATATAGACCAGAGGTCTTCAAACTTGGCAACTTTAAGACTTGTGGACTTCAACTCCCAGAATTCTCCAGCCAGCATAGCTGATACAGACCCGTAGGTCTTTTAAAAAAGAATAATAACCTATTTTGATAATATCTATGGTCAAGATGTGGCTTCATTAAAAAAAAAACACTGAAATATTTTCTACATTCATTTTCAATTATCCAATGGAAAATATTTTGCAATCCAATTTTCCAAGCAGATTAATACAAATTTAATTGTGCTAAACTTAGAATGAGAAATGCTATGGGAAACAGAGAAATCTACTAAATTTTCCAGCTGTTTTTTATTCAAACAGAAAAAAAACCCCACACCCCAAAACAAAAAAAGGAATTTGCATTCAAATAACAGCAAAAAGAGAAGAAGAGAATTTCAGAGAATAATCTCTGAAAATGGTGTAGAGTTTCCTGCTTGAGCAGGGGGTTGGACTGGATGACCTCCAAGTTCCTTCCATCTCTGTTATTCGGTTATTTGGTTATTATCATTGTCATCTTGTGTGAGTTAAGACACTCATATCTGTCATAGTTTACAACTTGCCTCTTCCAAGTCTTATAGATTTTGAAGACTAGGATGACAGGATGATCTGATGTTTGCTTGCTCTATTCTTTTGTCCCTTAGGAACATAAGAAAATTTTATATCATTCATGTTTTAAAATCAGAACTTAGAAGGGGAGAAAAAGCCACACATCAGGCACAAGACAATGAATACAGACTGCAATGGTAATTATGTGACTGAGGGTCATAAATGAAATTAATTTTTATAACACTGATGTAACTTTAAACAATCTCTGAATGAGACATGAGGTAAGCAAGGACTACCTGTATATGTTTTACTATTTAAGAATGCTGCTAATCTATCAGACAATATTGTTTTGTGTTTATTAGACTCCTCTAAGAATGTTTAAATGAGGTTGGGTATCTTTTTGCTACTATTATTGTAAGAAATTTGAGGTTCATTCATTCATTCGTATGATTTTGTCTTGTTTCTTTTTGTTTAAATTACAGCATATGTTAACACAGTCCTGTGGAAAAATATAGTTAGTAAAGATAAAAATGTGATGTTGAATTACTCTCCTAAAATATGGAATTTGATATTTTATTAAGTGATTTGACTTTATTGAGATCATAGCTCAGCAGAAAGAGTACTTTTATATAAATGTAAAAAAGTTATTCTGAAAGAGTATTTTTATATAAATGTAAAAGAGTTTTTTTCCTGATGTTAAAATTTTTGTTTGTGTGTGTGTGTGTGTGTGTGTGTGTGTGTGTGTTTCAATTTTTGAAACGGTTTTATATTCTAGAAATGAGAAGATGGAACAACATGTTTCTCTATTATCTAGATTTAATGATTAAGGACTGAATAAATCTCATGTTGAATGCTATGTGGTTCTTATTTTTATTTATTTTTTTAGTTTTTAGTTCTTTTATGTTTAATTTATTTTAATCACTGTAATTATGTAGCTTTTTTTTAATTTACAGCCACTGCTGTATCTTTGCTGTTGTTTCTTATATTTCGCCAATATTTTGTGTTTTTAAAAAAATCTTCAGCACTACATTGCAAGCAGGTACGCTATGTTTCTCGCCATCTTAGGAATCATACCTACAGTTACTGAACTTCACTATGAACAATGTTTCATAAATGGCGCAAGGGGGGACGGGACGGCGGTGGATGGATGGACTTAAACCTATGGCAAAGCAATGCTGACTTTCCTCGTGAGAATTACTAAAGTTCCACCAAAGGGTTAGTTATTGTATGATTTTTAAAAGTTCCACAGAAAATATTCTTTATTCTTTACAGTATATGCCATCTGTAATTGTAACATATTTGCAAAACGGCACTTGACAAGCAAACGGCAAACAATGTACATTGCTATATGATTGGAAATATACCTGATTCGACAATGTGAGCAGTCACAATTGCCCATTGCTCTTGAAAGCATTTTTAGATCTCAGCCCCCTCAGGGAGCCTATTATTATTATGCCCTGCTGTTTTTACTTCAAGCATCACACTCAGCATTCAATTCTGAAAGGCAAACCATTGACAGCTTGCATTCAACAAGGCCAAGCTCTGGCAAATATGCTTGTGGATGATTATGCATCTGCAAAATCTATTTTTCCCTAGCCTCTGACGTTCAAATTATTCAGAAGACATGTTTCTGTACAGCACAAAAGTATATGATGAATGGATGGCATCTCTGCCATCCGAACCCAAATGAATGGGCTAGATTAGAGTGTGCTAAGCAAATTATGTCATTTAATCTTGCCTGTAGTTAAAATGGATTTTTCTCTCTCTTTTTGTGAGGCCTTTCTATAGCAGAATTTGAGAGTGCTACCTAGCCTTTTGGGTACAAAAAGCCTTCTGTGCAATGTTTGTGCTTCTTAACCAATGCTATTTATATCGCTCCAGTTTTAAGCAAAGAAGGCACTGGTATAGGAGTCAAGATTAGCTTGGAGTGAATAAGGATAACATGTCCTTCATTTTGGAGACTCTGTAGTTATTCTTCTGAGGAGTCCTTCTTGCCATCAAGTAGTTAATGGCTGCTGAGCTGTTTGGCAGCAAGCTTTAAAATTACTGCACAAAATGCCTACATAATATCTGACTTGTTTAATGTTGTACTTACAATTTTAAAAGACTTTTACATATAAAAGTTGGCTCATGGTTATTTTAGGAGACGGTTGTGTGAAGTTACGGTGCAAAACATATGCCTTAAGTGTGAAAAGAGGCTTAAGATGACATTTGACCCAGTAACAAGCCTGACCCCTCCCAGATCAGACAGTAACACTTGTCTGTATAAAGGTGCTGCATTTGTAATTAAAAGTTAATGCTGCATTTCAGATGGTCTCTTTTTAAAGCTTTACGGTGTGAATATGCAGTCAGAAGCAAGCAGCAGGGAATTCAATGAAGCTTAGGGCCAGACAAATAAATATGCATAGTGATTGTAGTCATATAACTGGAGAGATTTTATTAGTCTGTGCTTGTGCTTTGTTTATGGAAGTTTCTTTGAGTATAAAATACAGAAAGCAGTACTGAATTTTTGATGTTGATGATATGATAGAAAAACAGGATATAAATATATTTTTTGGGCAGGAATATGAATCTAACAGGAAGCAGGTGTATAGAGGCAGTATTATCTACTAAACTATAGTCTAATCCAGGGGTGTCAAACTCATGTCGTCACGTTGTCGTCATGTGATGTATCGCAACTTTTCCCCCCTTTGCTAAAATGGGGGTGGGGGTGGCCAGCGCGTGTTGCATCTGGCCCACGGGCCGCGAGTTTGACACCCCTGGTCTAATCAGAAGGCATTTAGATCTGGGCAAACAAACTTGGTTTCTGGGGCTACACTTCCTCAGCCTTCTACTCTCTAGAAGTATTAATTACAACTTGCAGAATTTCAACTTGCAGTCTCATCCCGTATGGATTTGCTGGTAGGAAAATCCTGGTCTAAATGATATGAAAAGTAATTAAAAGCGCCATCGGGCTGAGTAGTAAAATGAATTCATTTTAAAATAGAAATGCAATTTTTATTTTATATTCTATTTAATAGAGATAGCATGTCAAGAAGAAAAAGAAGAAGAAAAAAGATTATTTCGTAACACTTGCAGCAGTTAGCCATTTATCACATGATTCCATATCCCACAAGGGCCTGAAAGAGTTAGAATTGATGATATGAGAAGGGAACAATATCCAAAGGATGAACAAGAAATTTGAACAAGCCATTGAAGATGGTTTAATGTGGAAAGTTATTCAATTCATCCAATCCATTTTTTTTTACCAAAATAACTAAATTCCATATTAGTTCAAAAATCCAAAAGAAATTCAGTCAGCTAATGCACTCTTAGAAGCGTAAAAATTAACAAAAGCCTTTATTCCTAATACACACAACAACAGACACACAAACTTCTCCATCATTATGTCTTGACCAGTGGTGAAATCCAAATTTTTTTACTACCGGTTCTGTGGGCATGGCTTGGTGGGCGTGGTGTGGCTTGGTGGGCATGGCAGGGAAAGGATACTGCAAAATCTCCATTCCCACCCCACTCCTGGGGGAAGGATATTGCAAAATCTCCATTCCCACCCCACTCTGGGGCCATCCAGAGGTGGTATTTGCCGGTTCTCCGAACTACTCAAAATTTCCGCTACCGGTTCTCCAGAACCTGTCAGAACCTGCTGGATTTCACCCCTGGTCTTGACTGGCTGCCAGATTCTAGTCTGTGTTTTAAGCTGAGAATTGCAAAATCTTTAGCTATCCTCATACCAAAAGGGGAGAGTCTGTGAAAGTATTAATACTAAGAGATCGTTCATCTCACCACAGGAGTCCTTTGGCATTTTCCTGTCCTGTGTGATACAGTAAAGATCAATGGCATAAGAAAAAAAATGGTTCAGATCTATATCAAGCATATTCAGAAAACAGCAACATGAAACAGTTAGTGGTAATGAGCCTAAGAAATCCATTCTGAAAGTAGCTTTTTAAAATTCTATGTAAAACCTGAGTCATAAAGGATCTTAACAAACCACGAAGGAAAATAGACAGAAGGAGTATTATGTATGTTCACCACCTTGAGTTACTTACAAAGTAATTAAGGAGGGAATTTTAAAAAAATCTAAAAATAAGTAAATGATAATAAAAAAAGAAATGGACCCATTTGATTTTAAGAATGAAACCGTCATCTGCACATTTCAAAGCCCTAATAAAAGAGGCATGGAAGCTTTGGAAAAGAAATGCAAGTTCTATGTGTGAAGGCAAGCTTTCAATCCCGCCTACCCCCATGTTTACTATTGATTAAAAGAGAAAATTGGATTCAACAACGCAGAAAAAAACACCATGTTGGCATCGAAGTATATTGGATGTGCATCCCATACCCAGTAATGAATAAGATTTGTTTTTCCCCCCAACTCACATTATCCAGATGCTTAGAGTGGCAGACATGGGAGACAAACGTATTTCACAATTATAAGAAAAGATTTGGTTGCTTTTTGGAGAGAAGCTGGGAAGTAATTTTTATTACACATTGTTTAGCCCATTTATTTCACTATACATTATTCGCAGAGGAGACAAAAAGGAGGATATATCAATACTGATATTATCAGAAATAATGAGAATAGGCGATTTTCCAGTGACAGTTAACTGTCTAAAATGCTTTCCCCCCGCCTCTCTCTGCATGTACAATTAAAAACATCTTTCTTTATCTAGAAAGAAATCTTTCCTCTATGAATACTGTGATGAACAGTAACATTAATTTATAGATTTTCAGATTAACATTTTAATTTTGTTTTGTAATTTAAAATGTAATAATTTAATATCTTTTCCTATGTTTACATATGAAAAATATAAAAATATATTACATGACTAAATAAATTAATAATATATTTCTCTAAGGAAATTATATTAGAAGGATAGAGAGAATTTTGTGCCAAAGGAAAGTGCATCTGTATGGCTGATAAAGTAGCTTCAGGTTGCGTGGAAGTAAGAGAAAAGAAAGGATGGCACTTTATTTTATTTTAAAGACTACATTTATATTTGGAAATTGCTATGAATGCCACCATTACAGCACATGCATTCAATTTTAATTCAGCAGGAATAAACCCTAATTATACAAGAGCAGCATGGTAGCCTAGAGGTGAAGATGCTTGCCTCCCTCTCGAAAGGTTGAGAGTACAATCCCAGGCAACAGCAAATGTTTCTCTATCAGAGTGCAAAGAGTTGGACTCAGGGGTTCAGTTGGGCTTGTTGTTGACGTACCTGCCTCCCAGCTGCG
Organism: Thermophis baileyi; assembly: GCA_003457575.1. Classification (NCBI taxonomy): domain Eukaryota; kingdom Metazoa; phylum Chordata; class Lepidosauria; order Squamata; family Dipsadidae; genus Thermophis; species Thermophis baileyi. Next base: position 2,076,076 of record QLTV01003771.1, on the reverse strand, counting down.
TTACAACGGCCCTGCCTGTGCTGCTAGAGGCAGTAGCCGGGTTGGCGGTGGAGTTCCCCAGGCTTATGGTACTGGGGGACTTCAACTTGCCATCACTTGGCGAATCCTCGGATTCGGCTCAGGAGTTCATGGCTTCCATGACAACCATGGACCTGACCCAAGTAGTTCAGGGTCCAACTCATAGGGGGGGAAACACACTTGACCTGGTGTTCCTCTTGGGGAAGTGGAGACATGATCTGGAATTAAGGGGTATAGATGTTTCTCCCTTGTCGTGGTCAGATCATTTCCTGCTGAGGTTAGACTTCAGGGTGCTACTCCCCCATCGCAGGGAGGCGGAACCGATTAAATGGTTCCGCCCCAGATGCTTAATGGACCCGGAAGGGTTCCAGAAGGAGTTTGGGGAGATACCTGACTCCCTTGTCCACAATCCGGCAGAGTCCCTGGCGCAGTGGTTAGAGTGCAGTACTGCAGGCTACTTCAGCTGACTGCTAGCTGCAGTTCGGCGGTTCAAATCTCACCGGCTCAAGGTTGACTCAGCCTTCCATCCTTCCGAGGTGGGTAAAATGAGGACCCAGATTGTTGGGGGCAATATGCTTACTCTGTAAACCGCTTAGAGAGGGCTGTAAAGCACTGTAAAGCGGTATATAAGTGCTATTGCTATTTTCCACGAGATACAGGTAAGATCT
>QLTV01003771.1:2029757-2060051 GCA_003457575.1 Thermophis baileyi | reverse complement strand
GGGAGGGAGGGAGGGAGGAAGAACTGCTTGTCCACAGGTCCGGCAGCACAGGTGGACTGGAGGTGTTTACCTACAATGAAATGAAGCATTGCAGACCAATCAGAAAATGCTGCTTGAGCTGATATAAATTGAAAAACACTGATATAGACAGGTACATAGCAAAAAAGAACAGATAAAAATTACTTCCCAGTGGGTTGGGGACTAACAATGTACATTCTTATCCTAAAAAAAGGTTACTTGCTTTGCTCATGCTGAGGCAACCTAGTCATGCAGATCAAACCTTGCACACAATGCTTCCTTTCTTACATCACCATTTCTCCATTTATCTCTTTTCTGCTTAGAATTCAGGCTACTTGCATATCTGCTGCTGTGACAGACAATGCTAGTCCAAAAAGATGGACTTCCAGTGGCTCCCTGAGTATTCTTCTCATCGGGAAGCAGTTCTCTTCTTGAATGTATTTTGGAGGAGAGAGGCAGAGCCAGTGTCATGAGGGTCTCCCTGTTGACATCTCAGTTAACCTACTCACCTGACAATGCTATTGTTCTAAATGCTTTATCAGGACAGAATTACTCTTTAGCATATCCCACAGTAAAAATAAAAGCTAAGGGAGTGGCAGAAAGTAGAACAACAGACATCTGGAGCAGCCAAGAAGCAGCGTGTGCCTACAAAGCACACACAGAACATCAGTGGGAGGCTGTTAGCACAAAAAGAGCTAGCAAAAATGAGACACAGAGAGTAGGTGGGTCTCCTACAGCTGCCACTGTTGTCTGTCCAGCTCAATTCTGGACAGAAATGGAAAAACTCACATAAAAGGCTTCTTTTGTTCTGTGTCCCTCCCAGACATATTCTGATTGGAAATAAAAGAAGACCACTGATGTAAAGTAAAATTCCCTTTTGAAGTCAATCGTAAAAACCTGATAAGAAATTTCCCCTTTCCCCTTTGATGCCTGGTGCTTACCATTTGTGGTAGACTTTCAGAAATGTATATAAAATATTTAAATTTATACAAAAATATTTCAAACACCTTGTCAAAGAGCCAAGACTGAGCTAATCTCTTATAAGTAATTTATTTCAGACCTTGGGTTATCTTACATTCTATGAAGCATCTCAGGCTTGTATCTTATCTGGGGTAACCATACAACTTTGGGAAACATGATCCAACTTTCAGCGAATCGTTGAAGTGAACGTACATGCCTGCCACAGACTTTAGGCACAACTGAAACAACGGTTCATTCATTTAACAACAGTTTTGAAAAAAATGACTCATGACCAGTCTTCGCAATTAAGACCTTGCAATATCCCCATGGTCATATAATCAAAATCCAGGTACTTAGCATCTGGCATTTATTTATTTATTTATTTATTACAAGGGTTGCAGTGTTCTGGGGTTACATGATTGCCATTTGCAACCTTCCCAGAGGACTTCTGACATGCAAAGTCAAGCCAGATTCACTTAATGACTGCATGATTTACCCAACAACCACATCACATTAATTTCCTTAACTGTGGCAAAAAGCTGTAAAATCAGGTGCAGCTCACTTAACCACATTACTTAGCGACTGAAATTTTGGTCCTAATTGTGAACATAAGTTAAGGACTATCTGTATAAACATTAGACAATAGCATAACGTTAGCTCCTATATTGTGCTGAAAAAGTCAAGGGGGGGTGGGAACTTGCCTGTATAAGTTGTTTGCAAGTATAAGGTATATATGAAGATTCTTTAAAAATAGTTTTCAACCATGCAGCCTCCATACAAACTTCTTTTCACATATTCTCCCCAAAGAATTGTCTTCATAGTTACAAAGGCTCAATAAGATATGAAGGATTTCATATAGTCCCTTTTCTGTTATTTATATGTTTGTGTTCAACATATAATGGATTAGATGACTCCTTGAATGAGGGTCCTATAAGAATGTGCTCACAGTTAATATGGTGGCTGAGAATGCACTCAGAATTCAGTTAGAGACAAACTCTAGATTGTAATTTCTTGAGGTAGGTTTGATTTTTTTCTAGCCGTGTTGGATTAGTCAAGTGCCTATCTAACTCCATATTCAATTTTCCACAGCAGTCAACCAGATGCCTAGTACGACTCACTTATTTCATAAAATCACAAATATTTTAAACTTATTTGACCCCGACTCTCCTACAAACTCAAGAAAAATTGTGAGCAACCTATTCTTCTGAGAAATAGTGGCCCTTAGATCTTTATTTCATACCTCTTAATTCTAGAATTAGCATAAACACCCAATTCTTCCAGACTAAATTAGTGGGGAGCGGAATGGAAGCAGTTGTTGCATCCTTCAGCAATTTTTTTTCCCCATTTTTAATGAAAAGCTAAACTTTGCCTCTTAGGATATTGTGCTCTGTAAGTAAAACATATCTCATAAACTGAAACTATGCAACCAGAAGGAAACATAATGGAAAGGAAATTAATTTTCTTGTGGCTAGGGAGAGGATTCCAGACATATTGATCCTATTATCATGTACATCACTTCCTTACGAGGGTGCATGCTTGGGAGAGAGAAAGCACTGTTATGACCTAATATTGCATTAAATCCTCAAAACACTGTGTCTGCTTTCTGTATTCTACTTGGCATAAAAAGCCCAGTCGTAAAAGAGAGATGAGGTAATGGTGCCTCAAGTTGATCAATCCCCACCCTCTTCAGCTTTTCCTGAGATTCTTGCCTCCTAAAATTTGAACATTGCACCATTGTAGCCTTTATACAGGAAGAAAAGTTGTCATAATATGGCAGATATTGGAGGAACCAAAGCTTTGTAAATAGGCAATTATTATGAAGAATCCTGAATCCTCATTCCCCATCTTCCACACTCAACCTCTTGCAACTGTGATCTTGTTTGATATTATTTCCCCTAATTATAGGGGTAAAACCTCCATTGTGGTGAGACCAAACAAGCATGTAGAGGCTCTGCTGAAAGGCTGATTGGGTTACAAAAATCTTATAAATGCTGAGTAATTTCAATGCAAAAAGAAAGGGGATATTTTCAAAGCAAACATTTTTAAGGCAAGGAGAACTGAGGAGTCTTTTGTGAATTTGCCCTGGATGAGGGGGATGACTCAATAGCCTTTGGTAAAGACTTTGGGAGCCCAACCTTTTGACCAGCCAGAGTGAAGAAATTTATTTTGGGTGCTTTTCTTTCCCACTGAAGTCAACTTCCTCTGACCTATACTCCTCTTTGTAAAAATTCTGCTTATCCTAGGGAATCTCTAGAATCATCTAAGGCCTGGTTTTCTTAACAGACTAGACTCGAGTCCAGCCAATAGAACTACTAAGTGAGCAGAAGCTTGTTGGAGTCATCCATTTAATTGGACCCCTGTCATAAATTTTCTAGGATTTTGCCTGCTTAGACTTCTGAAGGAGACTTCGCCTTCAGATCTCCTATTGTGACCGGGCCTCAGCGAAGGGAGAAAACGCCCATGCAACTGGCGGGCAAAGTGTGTTGGATGGAAGGCTATGGTGCTGGATGGGAAAACACACACTGTGGAAAGAATACAATGTTTGGAGCAGAGTGTCTGCAGCAAGACGTATGAAGATGTCAGAAGACTTGTTTGGAGAGATGGCAGAAAATAGGTAGGGGAGAAGCAACAGAAGAGAAGTTGGGAAGGAAGACGAAAAGCATATGACACAGTTTAAAACCTCTCCCTGTCAAACATGCACAGCTGGGGCTTTCCTTGCCTGGTAGTTGCCAATAATGAGGCACCAGGCTTGCTTGCAAGGTTCTCACCTTGTCAGGGTGCAGGATTCTCAGGTCAGGGGAGGAGTTACCCTGCTTCTTGGTACCCATTTTGGGAAGCTCCCCCAACCCCAGAAGAATGAAATATTTTGGGAAATATTAAAAAAAAAAAGGCAGGATAGAATATTTCCCCTAAAGGAGAAATGTGAAAAAATCTTAAGGGAAGCAGAAACCAGCACCCGTCTCCCTGCCCCCAAGCAGAAACTGAGGAGGCCAGCTTTTAGAAATGCAGATTTGGTAATCCATTCAAGACGGGGATATTTTGAAACTCCTTGCGGCAAAGTTTGACAGCTAAGTTTAACTAAGGTAGAATGGTAGGATTAGAAAGCAGCCCCTCACCCAAGATCCAAGCACAGGACAAAAGCCATTAGCCACAATAGGAATTGCCCAACACCCTTTCAGAACACAAGCCCTTTCATTACACAACCCCCCTCCCCCGCAAGCAGCATTTCAGGACCTGTGTAAAGTCCTGGCACTCGTCTAGCTAGTTGTTCAGCTGACCCAGAACTGCACGCCGTCTTTGTGTGGTTCTGCTTCATCAATAAACCAACTTTTCAATCAGCCTCCATGTTGTTTCCAGCTTGGAACTGAACCAGATGGATTTTCCTTCCAACACCATGTTGGTTAAAGGATCACTATTGGCTGATGAGGAACCTAGGTGGCTGCCAGTGTTGGATACAATGACTGCTGAATGGGTACAGCACCCAGTGGGACCTGATCCACCCGTGTCTAGGAGACAGAATAACAGAGTTGGAAGGGACCTTGTAGGTCATCTAGTCCAACCACCGCCCAAGCGGGAGACCCTACACCATTTCTGACAGATGGCAGTCCAGTCTCTTCTTGAAAGCTTCCAGTAATGAAGCTCCCATGACTTCTGAAGGCAACTTCTGTTCCATGGGTTGATTGTTCTCACGGTCAGGAAATTCCTCCTTATTTCCAGGTTGAATCCCTGCTCTTGGTTTAACCTGGGTTTAGCATGTTGTGGGAACCCAACCAGAAACCCCCAGTCTCTTTCCCCAGGCAGGACTAACCGAAACAGCCGATGGCTGGCTCAAGCAACCCCAATTCAGACCTCCTCCTTCTCCCCCTCTTCAGATTTCCAACACCATTACTTTGTGGTATGACATCTACACAGCACTCTTGTTGAATTGAATTTCATAGCCTAGCAGAACCAGTTGGTGTAACCTGATCCATTGGGCTGAAGTCAGATAAAATAGCAGTAGAATAGTGTCCACCCTCTGAACTGGTCTGAGTCCCCAGTTGCAGAAGAAAGATTATGCTGAGCTTGCCCAGACAAAAAAGACTTGCTATTGAGGTGGGCCCTCTATCTTCCTCCCCCCCCCTATGATTTTCTAGAGTTTTGTCCAACACCAAATCTCAAGGGCTGTGTGGTAGAATATAAACCAGAACCCTCCCTACAATCTGGTAATCTTGAGCTGCCTTACCTACAAACTAACTTCTCAGTCCTCACTTTCCTGTTTTTTGTTTATTCCTTAATTTTTCTCTCCCCATCTATTACATATAAAGTGGCTTTTTAGTCCTCCTTTGGCTCATGAATGTCTGGTTCTCGCAATAAAGGCATATGCCCTGGTACAGACTCCTCCCTCCCTTCTCCACTCTCTCTCTTTCTCTTTCAAGGCGAAAAGACATGTGTAGTATATATATTGGATTTGCTGTCCTTTAAAAAATTGCAATACCCCAGCACTAGCCCTGGAGTATTGTTCCCTGTTATTCTCTCAATTATTGTTTATATGATATTTCCCCACTAATTACTATTTCCCCCAGTATGACTGTTTATTTTCCCATTGAGTAGCTTGTGAATGCTTCTATTGCTATTCCTTCAACAAAGCATTTTTTTAAATTTCCCCATTGAATGCTACTATATTTCTCCTACTTTATTATTCATTGCCATTTCCCACCACCATAATTTCATTTTGTTGTACCTCAGTTAAAGCCCATGGTTTCTCTCTGTATGGGAATCTTTTTGGGGATCCACATTCATTCTGGGATGTTGGATGGATAATTTTATTTTGGCCGGGGAATAGCTAAATCAAAATATAACAAAACCCAGCCATGGAGGTATAATATACTTAAATATAAATAAACTAACACAGCACTGTACTTTATTAACTCTAAGAGTTAAAATCAGCTAAGACAAGAAAAAAAAATCTCATACAATTAATTATAAATGAAGTCTAAAACCAGATACTGAATCTATAGTGAAATAGATTAACAATATACTGCAAAGTAGATATAAATTAGACTGTAATGTTTAATAATCTAAAATGTTAAGTTACAGTTAGTAACTAATTCATACTTGACCAAAGATTGATGGAATAAATACACTCATGTAGACCAGAAATCACACATTGACTTTGCTACATTATGTATAATAAGGTTTTTTTTTTAATCTGATAGGAGGAAATTCACATAGAATTCCTCAGACTGGCCTGTAGCATGTAACAGCAATGGTAAAATTAGTCTTTTTGGATATCATTATGGAAAGACCAGTGTATGTATGATGGATTCAATTGCACCCTTAGTTAAGCAAAATAAGCAATGCTTAGGGCATCAAGGGAAGGGTTGCACCAGAGACTTTTCCCCACTAACAGTCATGCTCTTAACTCTTTCACTGCCACACTTGATTTTAGTCATTTCTTTTTTTAATTGTCCTGAACTGCTATGTTCAACTTTAATCTGTGTTTTTAAAAAAAAGTGAGGGGTCCTTGGTGCTATCTGAGTTTGGTTGTTTTCATGCAGACGTTTCATTACCCAAACTGGGTAACCTCATCAGTGCTCATTTCAACCCAGAGATATATTTGTCAAGGGAGTGATTATAGTTTAATAGTTTGGTTTGAAGATGTCAGCTATCACATTGTTTCTGTCTCATGGTGTGAGAACTTCGCTTCCATTGAGGAGCACCATGGTTAGGCTGTGCATAGAGTATTAGTTGGCCTTAATCCAGCTATATCTGGCTCTGAAGAAAAAAAGCCGTTTGTTGAAATGGAAAGATCAGTGAATTAATGTAATTAGCTTGTTTCCACCTAGGGTGATTAAACTCTCTTTGGATGGATTCTGGAATAAGGCCTCTCTCATTACTGCATGTAATATCTAAAAGCCATTCTCTGATACTTCTGTTAACTTGAGTAAATTCAATGAGATGTAGGAAATCAAGGGAGAAAGCCATATGGTGAAAGTTTTCTAAAAATTGGAACCAGAAGGACTAGAAGTTGTCAGATAGAAGAAATTGGATCAGATTGACTGAGAAACAATGGGGTTTAAACCAATAATTGAACATGCATAAGCAGCTCTTACCTCAATCCTCAACTGGCCAGTCTCTAGCCTCAGAATTATATTGAATACACATTTGAGGCTTGAGGCACTGCTGTTATGACCTCAGTTTGTATTATTTCCATCAGCTAAAATGTGGGTAAAGGCCTAACTGGGATCCATCAAGCAATCAAGCCCAGGATTTTACCGTAAGCAGTTTTAGATCTATAGAGATACATTCCCTATCTTTTGCATGGAAATAAACCTGATTAGAATAGTCAGAGTACTTATTTGGGCCTATGAGACCACAGCATCATTGTGTGCATTCCATGAACCTCAGTCTTGAAGAACCAGAGACAGATATTTAAAAGTCCCCACTTACTCATTCTCCTGGCCTTTTATCCCTAATTGAAGCTTCCTGAATGTTTTAATGAAGATCATTACTTTAGTGTTCTGGAAGTTTATTACAGGGGAATTTTCTCTGCAATAAGAGAATAGCTTCACTAAGCTATTCAGTGCATGTCTGAGGCCAGTTGGGAGTCCTTGAAATGTGGACTGCCTAAAGCAAGAGTGGGCATTCATGTTTGCTATTCTGGTGTGGGTGGGTGTTTGTGTTCTTAGGTTTGGATTCCAGTGTTTCTTTGCCAGTGAAATTATATGTAAGTCAAAAGAGGAGTAGGATGTCCTACTCCATTATGAACAGAAATGGGGATTGATGATAGGCCTTGTGACTCACATTTTATGCTAGAATGTTTTGGCAGGTTCTGGATTAGGAACAGAAACCATAGATCAGAACCAATTCCCTATGTATTTTCCATACAAGAGGTCTCAAAATTCAATCAAATGCTGATTTGACATCAGCAAAGGCCACATGAAGTATCAGATCTTCCAATGTATTTTTTTATTAAATCAGAATATAGTCTAGTGTAGAATTAACAGGTCTAAGCCCCATCAGTTCACAACCAAAAGTAGCTTCATTTGCCAGTCATTTTTTGAATTTTCAGTCTTGCTGATAACAGGTTTATAGTTTGATAGTTGGCAGGATCATCCTATCGCTTTTCTGGAAAATTATGGCCACTCCCTAATCTGAAGACATATTTCCATATTTGTTGATGTGGAAAGCACGGGCAAAACCGGAGTCCACAGATTAATATAAGATTTCCAATTTTATTTTTTGAAATAACGTTTATTGAAAAATTTAATAACAATAGTAAAAGTCAAACTAAATTCAGAAAGAAACTAAAGAAAAAATGTATACAGAAAAAAAGAGAAAAGAATAAGAAAACAGAAAAAAAGAAATATAAAGAAGTAGATTCTGGTCTTCATCACAAGTATAAACTTAATAATTTATCAACCCCTCCAAACATTACATATAAGTATCTTTTCCTCCCATAAGCCATCCTTTATCCATATGCAAATCTGTTAATCATTAATATTGAGATTTCCAATTTTAGTATGTGTGCTGCTAAAAATATCCCATGAATTGAATTGAATATCCTGCCATGTGGTGCTAATAAGATCAATCTCAATCATAATAGAACTGGAAGAGACCTTGGAGGTCTTCTGTTCAAGCAGGAGACCCTATACCATTTAGCAATAGCAATAGCAATAGCACTTAGACTTAGACTTACCGGTAGACTTCACACTGCTTTACAGCCCTCTCTAAGCAGTTTACAGAGTCAGCATATTGCCCCCATCAATCTGGGTCCTCATTTTACTTACCTTGGAAGGAAAGAAGACTGAGTCAACCTTGAGCCTGGTGAGATTCGATCTGCCAAACTGCTGGCAGCTGGTGATCAGCAGAAGTAGCCTGCAGTACTGCACTCTATCCACTGCGCCACCGCGGCTCTTATTTCAGACAAGTGACTGTCTAGTCTCTTCTTAAAAACCTCCAGTGATGAAGCACCTACAACTTCTGATGGCAATTGTCCTCACTATTTAGGAAGTTAATTGTCTTCACTGTTAGGAAGTTTCTCCTTAGTTCCAGGTTGTTTCTCTCCTTGATTAGTTTCTATCCATTGTTTCTTGTCCCCCTCCTCTTTGTGGCAACCTCTCAAATACTGGAATACTGCCATCATGGCACCCCCATCCTTCTTTTCTCTAGATTAGCCAAACCCAAATCCCAACCGTTCTTCATATGTTTTAGTCTCCAGGTCTTTAATCATCTTAGTTGCTCTTCTTTGCACTTTTTCCAAAGTCTTAACATCTTTTTTGTAATGTGGTGAGCAAAACTGGATGCAGTATTCCAAGTGTGGCCTTACTAAGGCTTTATAAAGTATTAATACTACACATAATTTTGATTCTATGCCTCTGTTTATACAACCAAGGACTGTATTAGCTTTTGTGGCTGCTACCGCACATTACTGGCTTAAGTGATTGTCCACTAGGACTCCAAGGTCCCTCTCACAGTTACTGTTTTTGAGCCAGGTTTCATGTTACTATACTTACTTACTATACTGGAAAATTAGGGGGCCATTTGAGACAATCTTATTTATCCTTATTACACAAACAAGCTGGAAGATCAGAATCTTGTAAGATTCCTTTTAGATTTGAAACCTTCTGTCAGATGTGAATAATCCACACATGAAGAATTAATTAGTCACATTATTGCTCATGCCTATTTCACAGGAATCTTCCCAGACTTAACAATTCTCACATGGGCCAGACTAGATAAGGTTCAACAGCATTGGGAGGGAGGAGTGGACCTTTCCCTCTTATGCTACATAGGGATTCCTGACTAAATCCCCACTTGACTCCTTCCTCCAGTCTCTCTCTCCAACACCCTCCATCACTCATTAAGTAACTAAATTTTATATCGTCACAATGGAAATAAGGCAAAAGCTGATACACATATAATTTTTATTGAATTTTTTTCCCCAGTTCCATATTTCATAGTTATACTTTTACAATCCTACATTTTTGGTTTTAAAAACTATATTGTAATGGTTTTAATTTAATTCTGTTTTAACTTTATAGATTATAATCTGGTTTAGAGATACACTGTAATCTCGTAATATGATTTTATGCTACTTCTATCTACCATTCGAGATGTCTTTGGGCTGGGATTCTTGCTTTGTATTTTACATTTGACTATTTCTCTGTTTCTTTTGTTCTGGTTCTTGTCTGCCTTCTCAAGAAAAGGATGAGATTGCAGCATTTAAAGGCAGATACAATCACTGCCAGCCTGGTTTAAGGCCACTGATAAGCTTTTTCATTTCAGACATCAACTTAGTGGCCAGTCTGACAAAGTTTCATTATTATGGTCTGATACCATGAGTTCCTAAAATTTATATAGAGTTTTAAAATGAGCTTCCCAACCCCCCATGGGAATTTGATTAAATGCAGTATATGAAAAGATTGTCATTAACCCATTCTGCTATCATATGCCAAAATAGATTTTTATCTTGAACTGCAATAAACACCTGTCATTGTTTCTCTTTTTTTGATGTATAAATGTGATTTATATTGGTTTTTTTTTTAATTTAGATGTTGGTGTTTATGCAGGTTCTTGTGGGCATATTTTAAAGATATTTTGGTAGCCTCAGATTCCTGATCAAACTATACTTTCATCTATACTTATAATTCAACTTTTGCTTTGCCATCTCTTTGACAACATATTTATGTTCTGAAATTGCATTCTGATTAAAATGCAATTTCAGCTGCAGGGACTTGTCCAGGCACTCACTAGGAGACAATACTGACTTGAAGGCACCAACATAAATAAAATTCAAGTAAATGGGAATCATACTTGCCATCTTTGCATGATTCTTCCTCATCTAAGAAGATGAAGATTTTGGAAAAGAAAATATGTCATTTTTCATATTAGTTAACACATATGTTTGTGTTTCTATAGCTGGAATATACTTCGCTATAAATTGTTCTAGTTTCCAAGGCATGTCAACCCTTACAAGCAGGGGGAAAGATTGCTGTCTCTGCATAGTTCAACTTCCATAGAATTTACATCGATAATTAGAAGAGATCAGCCAATAATAGGCTGTTGACATACAAAACCTTATCCATTATGTGAATTCAATGGAGAAATGTCCTCCTACAGCCTCATTTAACTCCATATATTGAAACAATTGGTGAACCTTGCAAGAGAAAATCATGAAAAGTTGCAAATCCCATTCTTAGCTACATAAAAAGGGAGAAGACAATATCCCTCTTCTGCTTAAGAAGGAAGCTATGATAACAAGAAAAGGGGATTACTGCATCTGCTCCAGTGGTGGGATTCAAATAATTTAACAACCGGTTCTCTGTCCTAATGATTTCTTCCAACAACCAGTTCACCAAACTGCTCAGAAAGTTAACAACCGGTTCTCCCGAAATGGTGCGAACTGGCTGAATCCCACCACTGATCTGCTCCCATTCTGGATTGACATCACCACCAAATACGATGGAAACTGAAGATTTAGACATGATACAATTTTCAAATAATTGTTGAGCTCTTTCCACATTTGTTTGCTCTGTGTTTATGAAGACATAGGAAATATTATATTGAACAAAAATATCAAAATCTTAAATATGCAAGCACAGGGCTGTTACCAAATATGCACATTTATTTTACAGTAAAGGCTCACTTCTTAGGTCCCATCAGCCAAAACTCTTTAACTGATGGTACCCAGAGCATGTCCCTTCCGCTGGACCATGAGGGACAGTTAGGAAGAATTGGGGAGATATACTGCTTATATTGCTGGGTCTCCTTTTGACCCTAACACCCTTTACTGTACTGTTCTTATAAGGTGCAAGTCTGTTTTTAAATAAAAAATGTCACACAGAGATATAAATGGATAAATGAAAGCACCTCCTACCTTCAAATACCACCCCACCATATTCCATGATAATAGTGAAAACAGACTTGAATCTGCTAATTGCCAGTTAATTTGATTAGGACACATTATTACATGAGCAAAAACATCCAGAATTGAGTAAGAGTTGATGGTAGCTCTAATGCATAGTGTCCTCATCCTTTTGCTCATCATTCTGCAATAAGGGTGCCACTGCAAATATTACCGGGGAAAGTCCGTATAACTCCTCTGTTTTATTTTTATTTTATTTTTATTTTTTGTTTTACTGAGCACATTCTGTGTCAAATGATATCAATAAGGATGGTACGGGAGTCTGCCGAGCTAGACTTGTATCTCTGGGTGATGTGTTTAAATCAACAAGAACAGATTTGGTGACAGATTCAGGTCTTCTAACCTGGGGGCGGGGGGAGGTTGTAGAAGGGCTAAAGCATTTCCATTTTTGCAGCTATCGATGGGGGTTAGGGAAATCAAATTGATTAGTAGGACAGCTGTTTCATGCCTCGCAGATAAAGTTTGCTTGAGATCGTTCAGTCTCTTCAATAAATCCTCCTGCTTGCAACTTGGCAGGGCTTCAAAGAGATGAATTACTTCTGCCACCAGAGGCTCAGCAGCCCTCTCTCCTCCTATCCTTACCATCAGCTGTTTATCGGAGGAGGCTGCTCTCAAGAGTGCTGCTGGTTGGTGCCATGGTGCTATCTGCAGCTGCCACTTTGAGTTTCACAGTTAAAGCGCTGATGGCATCTTGGTGGCATAATTCAAAAAGTGAAGGAATCTGTGCCTCACAAAATATAGCAATAGCAATAGCACTTAGATTTATATACCGCTTCATAGTGTTTTACAGCACTCTCTAAGCGGTTTACAGAGTCAGCATATTGCCCCCAACAATCTGGGTCCTCATTTTACCCACCTCGGAAGGATGGAAGGCTGAGTCAACCTTGAGCCTGGTGAGATTCGATCTGCCAAACTGCTGGCAGCCAGTGATCAGCAGAAGTAGCCTGCAGTACTGCACTCTAACCACTGCGCCACCGCGGCTCTAAATATCCAAATATCCAGTTTGGAAGTATGGAGAGGGGTCAGGAAGGGTACTTTCTTTTCAAATAACATTGTTTATTTAAATTGAGGGGTGCTTAAATGTCAGTAAAATTCACTTGCTGCTCTTTTCCCTAGGACATCACTTACCCCAATAAATCAATTGTGTATTATTGCAGCAATACAGCATAGACACTGGCTTAAGGAAAAAGCGGTTGCTTTCTTTGAATCCCACCAATCACTATTGAGTTAAGAGTGATGTAAGGAAATTCACTTAGTTTGTAAGGTTTGGTTGTTTTTACTTCCAGGCCCTGGGAGTCTCTCATGGACTAGGAGGGAGACTCTTTCTGAACCCAATTAGAATTTCTTGTTGGATTCAATATTAAAGTCTCAATTTTGAGTAAAGTCCCATTTTGTTCATTTTTAAACCTAGAGTTTTGTGCTATGGCAATCCCTGCTAATTTACTGGGAATGACAGGATAAATATATCAAAGAATTCCACTTTTGCTTTTATTGCTTTTAGATTCTGAAAAAAATTGAAATTGCAGTCAGTATAGTCAATAAGTAGTGCCTGGATATAAAATCTGTATTATCATTTTTAAGGATTTGTTCAGGGCAAGTGCTTGTGGTAAGTGCAGGAGATGAATGGACCACAGAGGTGGAGCTACTACATCTGGGAGCCTGGGATCTCCAATTCCTTGGGCTAAATGACTATTGCACTCGTCTGGAAAATCCTAACCCAGCACATCACATCTGTTTAGGGCAGTGGTTCCCAATGTGGGGCCCACGCCCCACAGGGGGGCAATTTGATTTTTAATGGGGGCATTTGGAACCTTGTTTAAACCAAGTTAATGGCCTTTTAGGCTTCCTTCCTTCCTTCCTTTTTGAATAGTAAGAATTATATGTCACGCGGGGGGGGGGTTTTCAGGATTTTAGAGATGCTTAGGTGGGGCATGGTCAAAAAAAGGTTGGGAACCACTGGTTTAGCGTATTCAAGGCTTGTTCTATTAGTATTGTTATTATTATACTTATTACTTACATTATCATTCCTCTTATTTAATCTTGTAAGAACGGGGAGACAGGTTGTCACTTAGATGGTTTAAGCAATGTCAGCGCATCAAAATTCACTCTGTTGTTTCTTAGTTTCCCTATGATCTTTTCTTATATGACAGGTGGAAATAAAAGTTTCTTAGCCAGTACTGGGTAAGGCTGGCTGCATACAGTGAAATGGTAGGATCTGATAAAATAAAACAAAGTAACCAAAAGAAAAAGAAACAGAAATGTACTTAATTGTAGTGCTTCCCTACCAGTCCCTGTTCAACAATCCCTTCATATGCCTGCAAGATTAGAACTTTCAACCATTTCCCCCCCAAAAATGTCAAACAAGCTGAAATTGTAATAAGAACTGGTATGAAAGTATGAGATATGAAGTTATTTCATTCATTTTCTCTACTTCCCTAGTATAAAACATCTTCTTGAAGGCATTAGATTTGCAGAAAGCTCTAGTAGGATGTACTTGGACTGAAAAGACCCAGATTGCAGAGAATTCATCAAGGTGATCCAGTCATTTTGGTTCTACTTTACAGAGTACAGCCTTTCATGGTAGACCAGACCAGAAAATAGACTCCATTCTTTTATGTTATTGTTGCAGGGTATAATAACTGAACCTTGGAAACCTTTCTCCACTCTTTTATACCAAAGAGAATCCTTCTCACTTCTTCCATTCTTTCAAAGCTAAGCTGATGTTTATATAACTGCCCTTGCAATCCTTCTTCAAAGATTCTCCTCTACAGTGTGTAACTGTTATGGGGAACATGATTATGGGATACTCCCATCTATGCTGCCTTGAGCTTCCAGAAAAACAGCAATTCAAATGCAATAAATATTCATGAGAATGGACTGGGAAAAGATGCCCCTCTATTTGCAATGCTAATCTAGCATTCAGAAATGTGGGATTTTGCTCAGGGGAACTGAGTACTGGGGGTCTATGGAAGGAGAGGCTTTTTCCAGTTTCACTGCTGCAACATTAAAAAAAAAAATCCAATCCCATTCTTCTCGCACCATGTTCTCCGTGGCCCTGATTCTAATATTGTGCTTTCCTTCTCCTGTATTGCTCCCTTTGCTGCTATTGACAAAGTTAATTATATGTTCTACTAGCCCCAAACAACAGAAGTGCCATAAATACACTGAAGTTTGTTCCCTGTGCAAGTCTACCCCAAATTCAAGGCCAAGGGGTTTGCAATGACTCCTGCAGAAGGACTTATTTTGTATGCCATCAGCAATAGTGATCTAAGCTGTTCAAACTTCCACTGTAGCAATTTTTGAGAGTACCTGAACCTTGATTAACCCTCCAACATTTTAAATTATTGGTCTTTTCCATGTGTTCTAAAAGATAGTGCATAAAAACTGCATACCATGTCAGTAAGAATGTGCAAACTTCTAAAGCATAAAATGTTGATTTAGGAGAACATTACTCTCCTAGATTATGAAGAAGTTTTAGATGTCTCTTCAAAACTGTGGCACAAAAAAACCCAGTCTACGCACAGAATTGAGTAACACCCTTCTCAATTCATCTATATTTTTAGTTTATATTACTTATATCCATTTCTTTCCTCGATGTATACGCTTTATTTTTTCTTCTAAGGAGTTTTATGCTCAAGGGGGAAAAAAACAGAATTTACACCTGCTAGTTTAATGACATTGGTTAGTGGCTGATACAGTAAAATCATGTTACCATGAGAATGGAATAAAGCCCAGGCTTTTCTTTAATGAATCTAAAAATCTTATCTAATAAAAGCCCAGTTCTATGAAATCCATATTAAATCTCAGACATTAAGAGATCATTATGGTTTAGAAGCCAATAACATTACTGCAATAATCAAGCTATTCATCTAGAATGACCGACAATTTTTTTTCTCTCCACAGTTAAATTCAGCCTTTCAGAAGAAATGAACACACTGTTCAAATTATTTATTGACTTCTTGGACTTTCTCTGAAATAAGTGGAAATATCTTGAAATGTGAGGATTTTCCTTCTCATGCATCCTGCCTTTCACTTGGCAAAGTGAAGATTTTTAATAAGTTTCGATAATTGGGCAAAAAATCCTTTCACATTATAAATACTAAGTTTCATTATCAAGGTCTATATTCTGTATCTATTTATATACTACTAAAATTTACATGTCTGTTTATAACCTTCAGTTGTGTGAAATTGGGAGGTACTGTATATGGTAACTATTATTGAACCAAGGAAAAACAAATGAGCTAACTTACAGAGTGCTGGAACTCATGGTTCCTGGGGAAATGAAATTTGGAGAAGTTGTGGCCATTCAAGGCCCCTGGGGCTTTCCAACTGTACTTTCCAGAAACCTGTAGGTTGAGTTGCACAAGGGAAGGTGGTGTCCCTGCGCTATTTCCCACCTCCCTCTGTTCTTGCACCTAATCGGATGGTGGCAAGGCTTGATAGGTGAATGGAGATTGCCTGTTTTGTAGGTGGTGAGGGAAGGATGAGAGACTGATACATATGCCTGTTGGTGAGGTAAGGCTGACTGGATGCTGCCAGCAGCTAACAGGTGAGCGTCTTTCATCCCTGGAGGGGGTCCTTGGGGACATGCCAGAATGGGGAGCAAGCATGGAGTTTTCCTTGCAGTCCTCAGTTCCATTTGTTCCCCCTCCTCTCAGCAAAGTGGCAGGTAATTTTGTAAAGGGAGAGCTGAGGAGGGAGAGTGATTTCCAAACTCCTTGCCATAAAGTTGGAAGTTGCTCCTCTTCCCATTGTATTTTTGCCTACTCGTGGCTATTCCATTTCCCTGTTTAGATAAAGAAATATCTCTGAAAGAATGACCCAATGGATTATGGGTCGTCTAGTATTTATATAAAATCGGATACATTTGATATGAGGAGCTTGATGTTTCTAAAATCCAAATCCTTGATCCAAATACCTTGATAAGGATTCCACTCTAAACATCAGCAAAGCATTCCATCATCTTTAAATATCATGTTTATAGTTTATGTCAATTAATCACATTTTTCTAACATTATTAGCCTTTCACATTATAGCTCTGATCTTCAGGGTAGGAAAACATGAGCATTATTGAACATTTTGATGTATGTAGTAATGATTTTGTTGTGCATGTCAATTTGGACTGTAGCCTCTTCGGATGGCAGCTCTTCCAACTGTGATTTGAGTGGGGTGCATTTAAGTCAGTGTGGACTCAGTGACTGTCTGGACCCTGCGGTTTTCTTGGCAAGGTTTTTGGGAAAAGGTTTACCATTGCAAGCATTTCTTGGGGAGGTATGCAAAATTGAAGAGGGTTCTATAAAAGCAGAGCCATTGACTAGGGGAAAGACCAAGTAACTGGTGATCTTAAGGGACCTTCAGAATGACAAATTTGAAAATGTTGAGTAGAGTCTGCCTTCAGTCCTGAATGAAATAAAATTTTAATCATAAGCTTAAGAATGTAAAGAATCTGAACTAAACAGCAAGGAGCTTTTTTCATCTTAGAAAATCATAAATGGAGTAAAGGTCCAGATAAAACTGAAGTATTGAAATGTTTACATTAAGATTTTTGAATTAATTATAAAGAACAAACAGCTTTTTGTGGGAAATAGTTCTTGTTTTGATTTTTACAAGGCAAGACAAAGATGAGCAATTTCATGATTTCAAAAGCTGGACAGAAAAGAGATCTAAAGCTTTTAGATAAAGAAAAGTTTTACAGGTCTATAAAATGTTGTTAAAGTTTATAGAATAAAAACACTGAAGGAGACTTTTGAAGAATAATACCCACAATATCAATAATGTTAGTAATGATTACTTCTATGGATAAACTATGTCCAAAAGTTGTTATTGAAGAAATGGCAGATGTAGAACAAATTTAGACCAAGATAATAGCTTAGAAAGGGATGTTTCTAAAAAAGAAACTGGCTGAAATTTTAAAATTTAAAAGGGAAATGCAAATTAAATGAAAGTAAATCAAATATTACAACATCTGAATGAACTAAAGATTAAGACTGTTTGAAAGGAGAGGAAGTAATATAAAGTCAGTAACTTCTGGCTATCCTTTATGGACTTTCTGTTGACTGAAACTGAAAAGATTATGTTTTATGGATTTGTTTATAGATAAGAGATAGGATATGAAATGAAGAGATGTTTGTAAGCTCAAAGAGGGTAAAGAATCTTGTGTGATAAATTGGAATTCACTTTTTTCTTTTCCCTTTTATTATTATTTTCTTTTTTCTTGCACATTCTACTTCTTTCTATTCTTTTTTTTTAAATAGATATTAGATTTTACTATTATAATCAAAATTGTTAATAAAATTGTGTGTGTGTAAATTTGTAATTGTCTTATTCCTAAGGGTGACAAGACATTACTGATCCAGCCGGCTGGATCATCCAGCTGGCTTTGGGCCTAAAGCAGGACTAGAACTCATGGCTCTAGCCCAGTGTTTTAACTACTACACTGGACCTTTTAAAATGCATTTTTAAAATAATTTATTGAAAAACAAGTTTATAATTTGGCAATTTTGATAAAAAATATTAATATTTATGTTAAGAGATGAAGATTTGAATGCATTAAAAAACCCTACAGATTTTAATATAGAAATGGTGCTGTCTTTAAAATAACACAGAACTAATGCATTCTAACTCAGCAATGTTGAATTTACATTTATTAAACCAGTAGTCATGTTATTCTGTTTTTCTGTGCTGGAACTAAGCCTTGTCTGACAGCATTTATTTCTGAAACAGAGAAAGGATTGGTTTTGCAATTCCCTGACTTTAAAGGGATTGCTGACTGAGCCAGAGAAGGAAGCAATAAAGTAATAACATTCATGAGGCTGCTGAACTATTGTGGTAGGCAACTGGAAACTATCAGCAACAGAACTAGAAACTCTTCAGCAAAGTGGATATCCTTAAGCCAAGACCAGAAATATCTGTATTTTTTTTTTAAAAAAGAGGTAAAGAGGAAGGGATATAAGCCAGAAAGTAAGAAAATCCTGGGATGCAGTAGTGGAAGAATGAATCATGGAATTCGGTTAACTAGAGGATGATGGAAAAGGAAGACTTAGCAAGAGGGAAAAAACTCCTTATTTAATTTGGGCATTTGCTTTTATGTAAAATGAGAAGTGCTGCCCTGATTAAAAGTAGGTTATGTTACTTTATGTTACTTTGGAGGGGGCGCGATGGCTCAGCAGTTAAGATGCTGAGCTTGTCAGCTGGAAAGCTGATAGCCTGGGCCTGAGTGTCAGGTGATGAGGTGAGCTCCCATTACTTGGCCTAGCTCTTGCAAACCCAGTGTTTGAAAGCATTCAAATGCAATTATAAATAGGTCAGGGGTGAAATCCAGCAGGTTGTGACAGGTTCTGCAGAACCGATAGCGGAAATTTTCAGTAGTTCAGAGAACCGGTAGCAGAAAGTTTGAGTAGTTCGGAGAACCGGCAAATACCACCTCTGGCTGGCCCCAGAGTGGGGTGAGAATGGAGATTTTGCAATATCCTACCCCTGGAGTGGGGTGGGAATGGAGATTTTGCAGTATCCTTCCCCTGCCACGCCCACCAAGCCACGCCCACAGAACCGGTAGTAAAAAAAATTGGATTTCACCACTGAAATAGGTACCACTTCGGTGGGAAGGTTACTGCATTCTGTATTTTCATGCTGGCCACATGATGAAGGAAAAATTTCTCAAGACAACACGGGCTCCCCTTGGCTGAGAATTGGTGATGAGTCCCGCCCACTTGAGTCGGTCATGACTGGACAGGGAAACCTTTAAACCTTTATGTTATTTTATCATTGATCTTTTCTATGATAGTGTGATTAACCAAAACTTAAAGCACAGAAACTAAAAGTCCAATCCCTTTCAGCCTTCTGAAAGTGACAGTGTTGGTTTACTTCAAATTAAAGAACTTATGGATGTAAAGCTTACTCTTACCATCTGAACTATTTCAGCACCAATTGTGGCAGTAATGGGGTTAGTTTGATAGGATTCCTTGGCCAAATGGTCCTCCCCCCTTCTGCTCATCTTGTCACCCCTATAATGGCCATTACATTTTGTCTGGCCATACTTATCTTCTCCTGTTTCAAAATCCCCCCTACCTTAAAAGAATTAATTCCTGTTCGGGAAGGGGGTGTTTTTGCTTTGTTTAAATAAAGAGTTTGGCTAAGCAGTACATGTGTATGGCTTCTTGATTGGTTTGATGGTGCTGGGCACAGCCATGTTTGAAGAAGAAAAAGGAACCAATCTCATTTCCTCCTCAATCTGTTTGAAAAGGGAGAGGGAGAAAGATACATTATTTGATCTGTTTTGTAAAATGTTTTAACGGTGAGTATAATTCATTGGGAGTGTATTTGCAAGGCACTCTGATAATCCGGAATAAACACCAGTGAGTTCCTTGGCACAGTTCCTGCTCACTTGAATACAGCAAAATTGCATCCATTATGTTTATGTCATCATTAAAATGGTGCTCCTGCCACAAATCAACTAATGCAGTTTATCTGAGAACACTTATTCCAAAGACAACACAATATTTTATAACAAACATTTATAATCCAGTTTACAACAAAGTAATCCATCATGTAAACAAATGAATTGGTCATACACTAAATAAATATCTCTAAAGAATAAGAATTGACATTTCATATTTTTTTTTTCAGTTCAGGACCCGATCCGGCAAGTCCTTTATACACAGAATTCCCTGTACAGTCATCAAGTTCAGTTCATGCTATATGTTGAAATTTTGTCTGAGCAAACCATGTTAATTTAAGGCTATGGACAAATATTCAACATTTTTATCAAGGAGTTAAGATAAACTCTCATGATTTTTTGCATTTGAAATTAGCTTCTTCAAATACAGTTAATTGACATTTTAATAACTTCAAGTTAACAAGAAATATTTGTGTCCCAAACAACAGATAAAGAAAAAAATTATCTAGAAAAGGAAATTACAATATGACAATGTAGTAAGAATACACATTTTGGGGGACAAGGTCTTTGTTTTCACAAGTAATTGTGCATGTCACTCTATAACCACAAACAAAGTCAGACATATTTTTTTAAATTTTCATTACTCTTTCTAAGTCCCAAAGTAATAAGTATTCTTTAACCTGATAGATCTAGGCAGCATTCTGGATTTGAAGGGAAAAACATGTTTTAGAGTATGTTGAGGTGCAAGCATAGCAGCTGCTTGCAACTTTTTAAAGCAGCCATTTTTGTTGGGAATATGGGTGTAGAAGAATATCAGGCTGAGCCTGAGGGAGGGGTCAAAGGCGTTATCAGTTATGAGTCCCTTCGTGCCCACAAGAGATCTAAATCCAGCCTACCTTGAATTCCTTGAATTTATCTACTGCCAATTTGCTTGGCTGTCTTGTAGACAACATAAGCTTGAAATAAAACTTTATACTCATTTGAACTGCTTGGATCTTCTGATTTCCCCAGCGCTTGACAGAGGAGCTCCGGAGGTGCATTTTAAGGAGTTGCCACAGGTAATATCAATACTCCAAATTATTTGTTTGCCTTAAAATCTGTTTGCCTATACTCTATCTTATAAGATAACCTAGTACCTCATTTGTGAAGATAAAATAGCATCATTATTTTTTTCATATCTCATGTATACTTAATTATTTCACTTATGAGTCAGGTTTGACTCATGGCAACCACATTATTTTCTTGGCAATATTTTTGGAAATAGTTTGCCACTGCCTTATTCCTAAGGTTGAGAGAGAAGACTGACCCAAAGTCATCCAGCTGACTTTGTACCTAAGGCAAGACGAGAACTCACAGTTTCCTGGCTTCTAATCTAGCACCTTTAACCATTACACCAAATTGACTCTCTAAATTCCTATTACAGTTTTGATATTCCATATGCTAATTATGAATATGAGAATGTATGCAAACTTCATCTTACATATACATTAAATATTAAGTAATGGGCCAACTAAAAATAGTAGCTTATTTGCTACAGCAGATATGCAATGAAGCTAGAAAGAGAACAACTGAGGTTGGTACTGTAGAATACCCAATCATAAAAATAAAATATGCTAATTGCTATTGATCTGGGAAGAATTTGCAGTATGTAATTTTGAATCAGGACTAATTATACAGCAGTGGGATTTGTACATGCATACATAGGTGTGAAATGAAATTATACCTGTGTATAAATGTGGCACACAGAATTGGAACACTGCTGGGAGTCATAACTAAAATGAGGGAAATTACCACTGTCACGAGAAAATACTAGCGTAACATGCTGTGAAAAAAAGCAATCTAGGAAGAATCTTTGGTGTAATGGTCAAGAGACTATGTTGCTTTGTCCTGAATTTCTAAACCTATCGAGTTCATCACTAAATGTGTATTTCTTACTATACTTAATCTAAGTTAATAAAATCTTGATTCTGAAACATAGTTGCCATGGTTATTCTTATATGTAAAACAAAATTGAATAAGATACAAGTGTATCTTATTCAGAATACCTATCTCTTGCTCTTTCCCAATTTAGTTTAGTATATATACTGCCAAAGCAAGCATGCTATGTCCCAATTAAATTGTGAGAATTGCAGATTCCATTAGATGTTTCAGGCAATAAGTTCAGATTCTATCGTGACCATTATAACATACAGTATACTGTTCAGCACCTTTTCTTAAAAATACCAGATATTATTTATTTAGAGATGCTTGCTATGTTCTTTAAAGTGGATCACATTATATTGGTCATCAGGGTTAACATATATTTCTTGGGAATGTTTCAGGTTTTAAAAAAATGTTACAGTTACATGTCATAAATTTGATCAAATCACTATATGAATGATAATGTGGTCATGGTTTGTGTTCATTTTAACAGAACATAACCATCTAATATTTTTTCACTATCCGTAATATATTTTCTGGAATTTTTGGATTTTACAGAGAAGGAAACCTTAACACGACTTTCTATATATCTTCACTATTATAAATATATTTGCAAGAACTTTGACCAGCAATAGTACTTTCATAGTTAAATAATTACATTTTCTTTAAAGTTTAACAACAATTGATTCAGAATATGAATATTAACACAGAATTATAAAAAGACAATATTAAGTACCCTTTGATTTCCCTTTGTAACAAGTGCAGTCTTATGAAAGGAATTAGAAAACTATGTATATATTAGACGTTCAATCTAAACAGAAACAAAGCAAAATATTCTTGTCTTAGAAAACACAAGATCACATGCCTATTCTTTATTATAAATAATCATATTGTGTCATGATTTCTTCTTGCCAGAAAATGAAAGTGATTGATTCGTAACCTTCTCAACAAATGCAAATATCTGATTAAGCTATGTTTTCTCGAGAAAATACAGTCCATTTGCAGAGTACTGAAGAGGTCAATTTGATATGCTGTTTAAGGGTCTTGGTAGCCAGTACCATTGCACCTGGAAAATGTATTTTTCCCTTATTTTAAAAAATAGATGAGTCCATTATTTATTACTTAAAAATTATAAAGAATAGTTTTTATTTCAGTCCTCATATAAATTATAAAACTCAAGTTTGCCAGTCTCTTTCCCAGAGGAAGCATAAAGCACTTTTGTGATACCTTCACTGAAAAATATTTGTATCACATTAAGTTTGACAGACACAATCAAGATCAATATTGCATCCTGAAGTCCAAAGAGACCATTCTTCTGATGTGGTCCTAGTGATCGATGTTATCTATGCAACTGTTCTGTTGCAATGATTTCACTCAGTTTATGGATCAAGAACAGAAAGACACATCAGTTCAGCAGGAATCTCCAATATTCCTAATAGATGTTTGTTAAAGGTCAAAGACAAATCCTTTGGAAGACAAAGAGAAGTTTAAGAATGCAATGATGAAATGAAAAAGCAATGAGGTAAACTTCTCCTAGGAAGCCAATCCCAGTTAAAATATCAGGAGAAAGTATGATTATACCTAAGACCTAAATGCTTTTCTAGCCATATTTCAGCTAGTTGCATTGCAGAGCCAAATGTACTTGCTTTAGACCCCAAGCACATCTTGTATTGTTTAGACTCTAGACTGGGATCACAATGAACTGGATGGAACACATGCACAACCCCCACTTCTTGGCTTCTAAATGCCTTCAAGCCAGAAGTTACCACTTTAGTAAAAAGGTCTACATCCTCAAGTCCCCAACCTTGAATTGAGGTATCAAATCCACCGGCATTTATAAGGTCACTTTTATAAATGCAAGTGATACCAAACCCATAATCTCTCCAAAATCCTGTTTTCTTAGTGAAAACAAAATAACTGTCCACGGGAGAGTGGTCTCCATAGGTTACTTTGGGGTCATACTGGCTGAAAATAATAGGATAATAAACTTGTTCTCCTTGGATGGTGTTAGCTCGACACCGCTGAAGGAAGTCAGGAGTAAATATTAGGTCAACATCACAGAATAGCAGCAACGTATCATTATCAAACTGAGAGGAAGCCGTTTCAAGACCCAAACCTCTTGAAAAAGCTCCTGCCATAGGAATAAGAGTGATGTCTGCCATTGGATACTTATTGCGATATGCATTGATCAATTCTATATGTTTACTGGACTCCTGACTAGAATCTGGGCTAAAGAGAATAACCGCCAGCCGCACGTTCTGCTTTGTAACAAGGCAAGTCTTTTCAAAATTCTCCATAAATCTCAAGAAAATATTGTATCTTCCTGTGAGAGGGACAAGAATGTGTATCTTCTTGTTATTGCTTCCCCTTAATTCTTTGGTGCCTTTAAATGGTGAGAACATCTTCAGGGAATTAGAAAGGAAAGAGAGGGATTGTGTGTCACTCTGCTCATTTTCCATCACACTTCTCACATCCAGTTCTTCTTCCTCTCTGAAAAAAGGCTTACTAAATAATTGTTGAAGGTAAGCATGTCTTCGAACTGGAACAGTGACCTTTCTTCCTTTGTGCCTTTTATATAAAAGCAGCAAATCCAGTATATACTCTACACCGTGCAGAGGGTCAACCCTGCGGTATCCATACTGTATTTCATTGAAGTCAATAAGCCTTCCTCTAGATTTAGAGTTCTCATTTATTATTTCCATTACCTGCATTACAGTGTCATCTAATGCTGCTCGCTGGATGTTATTAATGTTTTGTCTAGGCGGCTGATTCTCAGCTATTGAATAAAGGAGCTTTCCAGTCAGAAAATCCCATTCAATGACTTCATTCCTGTCACGGGGCTGGAAACGACTGAAAGATGGTGTCATTCCCAGAAGCTGATCTTCTTTGCTTATTTCATCATTACCGAGCTTGCTCATGAGAGCACTTTCTCTATGGAGCTGGATGGTGCGGTAACGCAATTCTGAAATTTTACGGGTCAATATGTAGTTATGAAGCCTATACTGATAGGCTGGTCTTTTATTTGGATGAAGTGTAATTGCGGTGTGAATTTTGCTGTTGTGAAGATCCTGTATGTAACCCTTCCGGTTGCGTTCATAGTTTTCATGGAACAATTGCTGCATCTAGGAAAAAAATAGAATAGCATTAGGTATCAGGGAAATATTAAGTAATCCATGTCAATTTAAATTTCAAGCATAAATATAGTCATTATCAAGTTTATAGCAGATTATTTTGGGCTATGTTTTGTTAGGAGATGAGATGAATATACAACATAATTAATCTAAACACATTCCTAATTTTTTTTAAAGAAATCATATGCTTCATGGGGACAGAAGAGAAAGAGGTCACCTGGTGATATAGTGGACTTGATGATTCATTAAGTTTTAGATCAGGGTGGTCAAACTCCCGGCCCATGGGCCGGAGGCATCATGCACTGGCCACGCCCATGCCTGGTTTAGCGAAGGGGGAAAAAGTCCCAATATGTCACGTGACGCCGCTGTGACGAAGTGAGTTTGACACCCCTGTTCTAGATCATATGTAAATCTTGATATAAATGCTTGAATTTCAGAGCGTAGACAACCAAAATAATATTACATTTGTAGATGGGTTGGTTCAAAAGCCTCAGAAGAGTAGGAACATATTTTGTACATTTCTATGAGGAGTGTGAATATGTAGTAACACTATAAATTTAGTTACAAAGAAATTAAAGATATATCAGAAGTTTAAAAAGAGTATAAACTTTTAAATATGCTCAATGGCCAGAAATTGTCCATCTGCTCTAAGGGGAATATTCAATGAAGTGAATACTTTGAAAACAAAATAATTTGTAACTTCAATCTGTTTCAAAAGATTGTAAGTGTTTACAAGTCAAGATATTCAGAAGAATGAGTTCAGGACTCATATTTTGTTTCTGATAAAGAGATATCTTCCTAAAATTACATGGAGAACTAAAATCAAAACAAATCAGAAAGAAAAAAAAATCTGACAGGAAATTGTTTATAATAGCCCATGAGAGTAGTAATATAAATAACATACGCAGTGAAGAGAAAAGTAAAACTATACAGCACACTGAAAAGCTTCCTACATTTTTAATCAATATTAAAGTAAAAGTCATGAATAAGAGTATTTAACCTAGAGGAGCTTTTAATTATTTTTCATATTTATCAACTGAGATGCCATTTTATTCCAATGTGCAGGGTTAAAAAAGAGAAGCAAATCCAACAATAAAGTTGCCCAGAAAACCCAATAAAAAAAGCAATCACCACCCTTCATATTTTTTCCCTATCTCAAAGACAGCATATTTAGGACTGGTGAAATATTTGTACTACAGAAAACACATATAACATAGTTGATGAAAGCAGTAAATTGAATCTCCCTAAATGCATCATTATTACATTTCATTGGTCCAAGGATAGGCAACCTTACAGGTTGATAACTGTGGCAGAAATATCTGCTGTACTATACTGGATTAATTCAGAGCTAATTCAGATAAACTACTGCCATGCTAATTACCGCACTATTTGGAAGAACTAGTGCCCACTTTAAATAGTATCTGTAGTAGAAGGAATGGCAGAACCTGGAGATGGAGTGAAAAGGGGGATCAGCCTAGAATTCCTACGTAGCCACAAGCAAACTAGAGCCGAGGTGGCACAGTGGTTAGAGTGCAGTACTGCAGGCTACTTCAGCTGACTGCTAGCTGCAGTTCAGCGGTTCAAATCTCACCGGCTCAAGGTTGACTCAGCCTTCCATCCTTCTGAGGTGGGTAAAATGAGGACCCAGATTGTTGGGGGCAATATGCTGACTCTGTGAACCGCTTAGAGAGGGCTGTAAAGCACTATGAAGCGGTATATAAGTCTAAAGTGCTATTGCTAAGTGCTAAACTAAACCAACTTCCCCTTGAGTGCCGTTGACCCTTATCTAACTAAACCTATTTTTATTGTTAGATATAATAAAATAAGGCCTTAGTCCTTAATGCATAATCAATAAAATTAAGAGCAATTTCCTCTTAGCTAATTTTATTAACATTAAAATTTTATAATAACATGAACTTCCCTAGAGCTAAACATCCAATTAAAATAACATAAGCATGGCAAGATGTCTATTACAGTGTTTCTGTTAAAAAATTTTTTTTTAATATTATTGCCATAATACTTTTCTACAGCCATAGCTTTTTGTTAGATGAGATGAAAATACTCCATAATTAACATAAATGCATTACTAAAAACTTTTAAAAACTGAAATCAGACAGGGAATTGCATGCTTCATAGAGATTGAAAAAAAAACACCATTTATTTGATACTGATAACTAGGGGGAAAAGAGGGAGGGGAGCTGCATAACAGACTTAGAATGCACGAGCTTAAAAACAGCTCCTATATGCCTGAGACACTTTTTAATATCTTAGTAATATAATGAAACATAACAAATAGTAATATTTTCTCCTCTCATTAGCTTCCCATTGTATCCCCTCCTACTTTCTCACAAGTCCATGTATAAAACTGTACTTTGAGGTCCTGTTAATCCACTCTCTAAATATTTTTTTTTAAATTATTGACTGTGGACCCTCATCTTTCTGTTTATGTACACACTCAAGGAAGCCTAGAACAATTTTAAAAAACATACATTATAATTAACACAATTAAAATCATGGACAAGCAAGCAGATCTTCTGTTCCAAACACAATTCCATGCCATATGCCATTAATCCAAGACTTTCTCTCTCCGCCAGTCTGGAACCAGGGCAAGAATCAGAAGTACATGCCACGGCCCATGGAGAAGGGAAAAGGTAAGATGAGGGGGAAGCTTCATAGTCCTGGGGGCTGCACAGGAGTGGGTTTGGGCTGTTACTGTGAGCACAAAGGCAGTGGCTTGAAAAAAAACAACACCACAACATATCCATGTGTAGCCAGAGTTTTATCCCCTCAAAATTGTTTGTGTCCCCTGGGATTGCCACCCACAGTTTGAAAACTCTTGCTATATTAACGTGTTTCCCCGAAAATAAGACCCTGTCTTATATTTTTTTAAACCCTGAAATAAGCGCTTGGCCTTATTGCCATGCACTCAAAAGCCCGATTGGGCTTATTATCAGGGGATGTCTTATTTTGGGGGAAACAGGGTAAGTGAAACAAATTGTAACCAGGGTGGATAAAAATCAATGATTTTTAAAAATAATAATGAAAAAATGGATTTTTTAAATTTAAATCAGATTTTTTAAATTTAAATCAGATTTTTTTTTACTCAAATTTATTTTAATAAAATGCTTTTGGAGTAAAAATCTATCTAAAGATAGTTTTCTATTTAATATACATTTATAATTTAGTTTATTCAGCATGAAATGAAGCTTAGTTATGTAGTATGAAGCTGTATATTCTGCAATATTTACATTTTTGGTAAACTCATTCAATGAATCCAAGCGCTGCAAGCTAAATAGGAAACCTTCATTCTACCAGCAAGAATGAGTTCTTACATTTAAAGAGCACCTGTCATTTCAGATCCATCATGGCAGCACCTGTTAGCGGGCATCCACTCACTTGCTGCCCGCCACGTCCCTCACCTTGTTGGATCACTGCTGCATCACCAGCCGTCCCATTAAAGTGAATGGGACTATTGGTGAGTCAACAGCGGATCAGAGGAGGAGCAGCTGCAGGACAGAGATGACAGTTGCTCTTTAAAAATTATGATTTAAATAGAGTTGATTTAAATCAAGCCTTTTTACTAGTGATTTAAATCATGTTTTAAATCGGCGATTTAAATCAAATCCACCCTAATTGTAATTGTAAGCTACACTGTATCTTTTGTATTTAAAAAAACCACACCCTGTCATGGTATGTGGGAAAGACCTTGGGAGACTGCATCACTTGCTACCTAGGGAATAGTCAGATAAGAGAGGGCATACCCTGCAGCTGGATAATAGACAGAGGAAGAGACTCAGAAGGGACCCTCCCTATTTTCTTGGAGTATAAAGGAAATAGCAGGAGTTTTGTGCTTTCCGACTTATAAGATACTTTTAATACAGGCTTAAAATAATGTAGAATTGGCTCATCTGGTTGTGTTTCCTGTCTGATTTACATGGTAAGGCTGAAAAAAACTGGATACAGGATAACTCATTAAGATGCACATTAGAAGTTTATAGTGAGTTTTTATAAATATATATTTTATTTTTTAATTTTAATACATTTTCTATCCTACTAATCATGATAAATTAGTTTCCACTTTCACTAATTTTAGTGTGCTATTACCACTGTTCTATATGGCTAGATGCAAATATTCCATTACTTACAATATTCAGAAACAGCAATAGAAATACTAATTGGAATAATCAATTTGATAAAGTAAAAGGTGATCCAGAATTAATAATGGGAATGTTATTCATAAAAAACTTTCACTGCTGCAAACATAATTGTCTGTTTAAGCACACATACAGAATCATTTGCAGTTGCAACTATTTTCAAATTAATCTGTGACAAATTAATATACATGAAAAATATATTAAAACCAAAGAAAAAATATAGAAAGAAATGACTTCCATCTTCATCAAGACAAGTACAAACACTTTCTCTAGTATTTCAACTTCATCCCATCTTTTATCTATTAGCAAATAATAAACGCTTCTCATTCAATCTTATTCAGCAAAACTCCATTAAGATCTACCAGAAATAACAGTATTTATTTATCCAATTTAGAAACTGCCTATCTTCCTCAGATACACACACACACACACACACACACACACACACTTTAACCAAGTAAAATAATTTCTTGTTACCAGAAACCAGCTACCAGAAACAACATATTAAAAACTGTAATCTTTTAATCCCTTCAAATGACGTCCCACAAATTAATTTCTTATCATCCCTTTATCATCTCTCAATTTTAATACCGTAGCTTATCACTTTCTCTACAAATGCAACGGAAACACTCTTCTTCCCATATGCTGTACATAAACAAATACTGAAAGCCTTGTCATTCAGTCCTAGTCAAGAAAAACCCATTAAAAGCTACTTTAAAATAGAATAGAATAGAATAGAATAGAATAGAATAGAATAGAATAGAATAGAATAGAATAGAATAGAATAGAATAGAATAGAATAGAATAGAA
>QLTV01003771.1:1989653-2028696 GCA_003457575.1 Thermophis baileyi | reverse complement strand
CTAACAGTGGATCCGTGATGGTTTTCAAGTGGGACAGTACTAGCCTTTCAAAGGTTTTCATAACTACAGATGTTAGAGCAACTGGTCTGTAGTTGTTCAGTTCCTTGATGGTGGGCTTCTTCGGCACTGGGATGATAGTAGAGCGTTTGAAGCAAGAAGGAACATAGCACATCTCTAGCGATTTATTGAAGATTCGGGTGAAGATGGGGGCCAATTGGTCAGCACAGACTTTTAAGCAAGAAGGAGTTATCTTGTCTGGGCCTGGAGCTTTTCCTGGCTTTTGTCTGTGAAATAGGTCTTGCACTTCCTTTTCTGTTATCACTAGGGGTTGTGAATCCAATGGTATGGGGTCAGTTGTAGGAGGCTTGTCTGTTGTTGGTGTGTCTGAGATGGGGGTTGTGGAGATAAAAAAAAATCACACACATTTTAACATTGGTCGAATAAGCCAATTTTGTAAACCTTTGTTTTACTTTAAAGGTCTTGATATTTATGTTAATTATCATAATCACTGTCCATATTGAAAGAATAATTTATACCAAATTTGCTAATGTAATATTTTTATGAAAACCGAATCATTAAAAATTAGACAGGGATGGCAAAAGGGAGGGAGGATTTATGACCTCTCTCGTTATGGGAAGGATTACTCAAGGGTGGGATTAAATTAGGCTTAATCTGCTATGCCAAAATTATCTCTGACTCTACTAGTGCTAATGCATGTTTTTGGAACTTTTCAG
This sequence comes from Thermophis baileyi, assembly GCA_003457575.1. Lineage (NCBI taxonomy): Eukaryota > Metazoa > Chordata > Lepidosauria > Squamata > Dipsadidae > Thermophis > Thermophis baileyi. The sequence goes on along the minus strand of QLTV01003771.1, from coordinate 2,027,962 downwards.
AGATGGCAGAATTGAGGAGAAAGAACTGGAGAAAACCACAAAATACAAAGACTTGCAAATAGAAGTAGAATGACCGTGACAAAAGAAAGAAGTGTCAATAGATGCCTGGGGTCCAATCCAAAAGCATCTGGAGCACCAATTGAACACTCTCGACATTGACAAAATCACTACCAGTCAACTACAAATGGAAGCTTTACTTGGAAAAGCTTACATCCTGCATCAATATCTTTAAACACTATCAAACAACATCTCCCTCTGCCTGGTCCTTGGGAAGGACTCAGTAAGCGTATAAAAATGCCAAATCCAATGAAAACATCTGGCTGACTGTGCAATTATCCGTAACAGTAATATGGTAGGAACAGTTGACCCAGATGGAACTTTATAACTTAGTTTGGAAAACAAACTAGTGACAATATACAATTCTGTACATCCAAAAACCAATATTAATCAGAGATATTTACCAAGAGCCAAAGGAGGCAGAGGACTCCTGCAGGTGAAACAAACTGTGAAAAAAGGTGCCTTGAATGACTATACTAAGACAAACTAAGAAGCCTTATTGAAAGAAGGCAATCAAAGAAAGCTCTTGGAAACAACGAAGAAGGCTGAGTATAGAAAAGAAACAATAAAAAAAAAGATGTATTAATTGGATAACCAGTCAATACATGGTCAGGTTCACTCATTATTTATATATATTTTACATTCATCTGCCAATGTTGATGGGAGTGTAATTTTCTCCTTGGTGGTTTCTTGATTAGGTATTGTTTTCTGCTTGTTGGTCTAGTGATAATCCCTGCTCATCTTGGGTGTACAGTAGGCTGCTGGAGAGGATGTGTCCTGGTCTTTGGTTTCCTTCTTAGCTTTTTTATTTTCTCTCTTGAATTATGTGTAAATGTGATTTATCTCTATGTGTCTATTGATGGCTTTTTTTTTTTTTACCATACACACTTTTTGTCAAACCATTCTCATAGCATTCCAGTTACTTTTATGTTTAGCCTGATACACCCAGCTCTAAATTGCATATAATAAAGTGGGTAGAAACACATTCATTCACACCATTTTCATTTATTTTTCACAACAAAGTATATACTTCCCATTATTAGATTTGTGTCAATATTTCTCCATCCATTTCCTTAGTTTAGTAAACGTTTTGTTTATTGTTACTTTTATCTTTTCAACCAAAACTCTGCTAAACTTGTACTCAGGCAAGCTTAGGTAACTAAACCTCTTGCATTCACTCTTGCTGTCTTTCCTTTGTGTAAGGGATTGATAATATTCTTTAATTGTCGAGCATAAATGCAGTTTTCACAATACATTAAACAAGATGTACATCACTCCATAAGCAGGCTTTATGTTTTACAATAACTGCATTTGTATGGCCTATAATTGTGTTAACTTTTTTCAACATTCTCACAGTATTTATTACTTCCTTTCATTACCCCCCCCCCAACATGGATGCTAAGATTCATAATCTTCATTTCAACTGCCTTTTTTGTCTTCACATTTTGAGACTTTGATCTGAACCTGTTTAAAAAAATCAGTTGCATTATTCCTCATGCATCTATAATAACTGCTGTTGTGTGTTTTTTTCAGTTCTTTTTGAAATATTTAAAAGCCATATTCAAATTTCTGATATATTAAACTGAAGAATCACATCATGTGTTTCACCCCATATTATTACCGGTACATCAGTTATTTTTTTAAGTGCATTCACAGTATTAGAGGCTTGTTTATCCCTTTTTACTCTCTTCCACTTTGAGTTTTTATTTGTTTCCATAAAAATTACATTGCAATTTCTTGTCTTCCTTCAATCTGCACCATTTTTTTGCTCTCATTTGATACATTCTGTGTAACTGTCTTCCCCCCCCTATTTGCACTATAAATCTTCCCATTGTCTTCATTTTTTGCATCTAGTTAATTTCTTTTTCTTAAGTCAATGCCAGAAAGGAACTGTTCCATGAAAAGTCAACAAAAAATGGAAAATGCTTTATTAATACTTATGGTAATAAAACAAAATCATAAACACACTTTCTAGATTTTGTTCATATGGTGCATGAAGAAGGTAGAAAACTTGCAATAATGAATTGGTTAATATCTATTTCATTTGTGTTCATTAAAAATGACTTAAATGTGTAATATTTTATCATAGAAAAGCATGTCAACTACCATAAAGTACAATTAATTTCACTTAAGAGGATTTGATTTACAATTAATTTTAATTAAGGGGATTTAAGAGAAGAATCCATTGTGGAAAGAAGAACAACTCCTGAGTTAGGTCACTAATGTACAACTCAAGATTTGATGAAAGCCATCATTATATGAACAAAAATCCATTCAGACTACTAGGAAATTAGAACTACAAAACAATAATGTGAACAATAATGCAAACTCAAACATATAAACCAGAGACAAATAATCTAGTTCTTCACACATCTAAGACAGAGCTAACATTGTCAGTCTATGAAGGTGTTTTAGTAACTGATAGATACCTGCGTTTTTCTCAGACTTATCTATATATATATATATAAAAAAATAACATTCACATATACAGTACACACTGTGTTTATTGTCTGAACTTTGAGTGTATAAATGGCAAATGTTTGGGGACATTTTTTAAAAGTACTCCATGAAGTTATTTACTAACATAGCAGCTATGTTTTGTGATATAATGTCATGCTTCTGGAAATACAATATGTAGGGATATCACAATTTCCTGCTGACTGTACACATCAGTCCCACTTAACAAACATGAAGGATGTAACAAAATTAAATTGAGATAATCCTGGCTGGAATCTTCCAGTATATTAACTGTGGACCACATTTAGCAATGTGTTCAGATTAAGAGCTTGAGGTTAAGAAACTAAGATTTAAGGCCCAAAAGGATAAGCAAAAGTTTATTAGGAAATGTACATGTTCCAGTAGAAAGCTTGAATATCTTCATTTTCTAGCCTCATTATGGGAAAATAAAGGCATAAGAGAAAGCCTAAGAATCTTTCAATCAGATAATACATAAAAGAGACAAAGAGAATTCTTTGCTTGTATCTCTACTCTCAAAACCTCAAATGGTCCTCAAAGTACAAAGAATGGATATTTTCATAGCCGCATCTCCAACATAGAATTCTGTTTCTCTTAATAAATCAAGAGATATGAATAATTTGAGACTTCCTAAGTGAACCATTTTAGTGCCAATTATCTTGCTGAAGATGGGGCCTCTATTGGGTGGTTTTGAATGGATATTTCTGCAACTAGTATCATCCCCTTATATTGTTATTTTGGTTTGGTTTAATTAGCAATTTTAATATATTTTTTTGTGATAAAAACTACTTAAAAAGTGAAAAATAATTGTATTACCAGTCCATTTACTACAGACAATACAAATGCTTTCCATATTATTAGAAATAAAAATATCTGGGTACATCTATGAAGTCACTAGGACCCAATCTGTTTGTTTTTTAAACACAAATAACTAAACTCAGAAAGCCCCATTAATGAAAAATGTAAAGAGTAGATCAGGGGTGAAATGCTCCCGGTTCGGGCGTGCCTGCCAGTCGTCAGAGAGCCAGTAGGGACGGCAGCGCTAGGCTTCGCCCACCCGCCCAGACGCCACCATTTTGGTTCTTTTACCCTCTGTGCATGCGCAAAGCGTTCTGTGCGTGCGCAGAGGGTAAAAGAACCCAAATGGCGGTGTCCGGGTGGGTGGGCGAAGCCTAGCGCTGCTGTCGCTACTGGCTCTCCGACGAACAGCAGGCACACCCAAACCGGGAGCATTTCACCCCTGGAGTACATACAGTATATTATTGTTTCATAAATTCTACATAATTGCTTGTTTAGAGTATGTCTTTCAGAGTCCAACCTTTGAAATTTTTAGGGATGAAATCGTGGTATTTTTAGAACATCTCTTCTTCGCCAGAATTCTATAGAACTAATCTAATCCAAATGTATTGTGTGTAATTTTGGAGTTTATACACAAAATGTATTTGTCAATCAACCATACATTTTGGGGCACATCATCTGCTGTAGAAAACTGGCAAAGCACTCTAATACAAAATGAAACACTGCAAATAGTTTTTGACATTTTCAGGAAGTCTAGCAACTCTAAACCACAAAATCTATTTCATAAGCACAACTGCCAAAGCTGCAGCTTGTAAAAATGAATAAAACATTTGACATCAGCCACTAAAGTCAAAATTATCCAGTTTTATACAATTATGCATCTTTTATTTAGGATGCTTTTTATAGGCGATTAATATTTGTTTATTTATGTACCGTATTTTTCGCACTATAAGACGCATCTGACCATACGACGCACCTAGGTTTAGAGGAGGAAAACAAGAAAAAAAATATGAATATGGAGCGCCGTCTCACTGTGAATATGGAGCGCCAAATATGGAGCAGTAGTGTAGTGAGGGCAGGAGGCGGAGCCTGAGAGGACCACAGATAGGTGTCCTCTCATGTGCCAGCTCTGCCTATTGACTCCTGCACTGCGGAAAAGAGACAGAAGAGGTGGGCAATAACAAAGACAGGTCTGTGACGCAGTATTTGCTCCATAAGATGAACAGACTTTTCCACCCACTTTTTTGGGGGAAAGAGCATCTTATGGAGCGAAAAATATGGTAATTTATTAAATTTCTATGCCACCCATCTCACTGATACAGCGGTTAATATACTATTCCATTATTTTATGAGCAAAATATAATTTCAGTCTAGAACAAAATAAATAATACCAATGCTACATAAAATTGTTTAATAATTGTGAAGTTTGAAGAAAACTCTATAGCCTTATGAGTGTTAGAGTGATCTCATGTGGTATACAACATTGTTCATTTATTCCTAACATTGTTGATTCCTCAGTGTTACTTTTATTTACTTACTTACCTACTTACTTAGTGATCTATCTATCTATCTATCTATCTATCTATCTATCTATCTATCTATCTATCTATCTATCTATCTATCTATCTATCTATCTATCTATCATCTATCTATCTATCTATCTATCTATCTATCTATCTATCTATCTATCTATCTATCTATCTATCTATCTATCTATCTATCTCAGGGGTGAAATCCAGCAGGTTCTGACAGGTACTGGAGAACCGGTAGCAGAAATTTTGAGTAGTTCGGAGAACCAGCAAATACCACCTCTGGCTGGCCCCAGAGTGGGGTGGGAATGGAGGTTTTGCAATATCCTTCCCCCAGGAGTGGGGAGGGAATGGGGATTTTGCAGTATCCATCCCCTGGAGTGGGGTGGGAATGGAGATTTTGCAGTATCCTTACCCTTCCACGCCCACCAAGCCACACCACGCCCACCAAACCACGCCCACAGAACCGGTAGTAAAAAAAATTGGATTTCACCACTGATCTATCTATCTATTATCTATCTATCATCTATCTATCTATCTATCTATCTATCTATCTATCTATCTATCTATCTATCTATCTATCTATCTATCTATCTATCTATCTATCTATCTATCCATCCATCCATCCATCCATCCATCCCTGTCTATCTAATCTCTCTCCCTCTCATTTATATAGCCATCACAAACAAGTGATTATTGGCAGTGTACAACTTTATTATCTAAAATCATTAAATATTAAAACATTAACAATTATAAAAAGAGATAAAAAACAACAATACTAAATGAAGGTGTGTTAATAGTAATGGAGTTCCCTCACTAGTTCACCAGTCTCCTGGGGTTCCCAGATTTGTTTTCATAACCAGGTCTTGGGTGTGAAGATAATAGACTCCCATGAAATTATTGCATCATTCAAAGTACTACTAGACTGTTACAGACACAGGTATCATGAACAAGGTAAGATTCAATGCAGGATGAGATTGTAACCTGCATATGTGTTAAGACATGCTGTAAGAATCCATCTATCTGGTTTTTTAAAAAAAAAACTTGGATTTTTTTTGGCAGCATTTTAAAAATCCATTCAGCTTCACGTAATTGGTCAATGGAGCCATGGTGACAATGAAGGGGGAAATTCAGAATTAATTTTAAGGCAGTATTTTCATTAGGTCAACTCAAGGTTAATAATATAGCATATAATCTTTTGAATTATAAGAACAAAGTGATTGTCAGGCAGAGAAAAAGTAGGGGAAGAAAAATAGCTATGTTGATGCAGCTGTTTTCATGCTTTGAGAACGGGTGCTTTGTTTATATTGTGCTTTGAAAAGTACCACCTGCATGTTCTTGTGCCGCCCCATAACACAGTACCAATACCGTACCAAGGACAGAGGTATTTTTTCAACACAGTGAGAGTAGATCTAAGAAAACCAAAGGCTGTTAGGGATTCATTCCATCTAGAATTGACATTCATTTGGATCAATATTTATCCGTAGTGGTGCAGTGGTTAGAATGCAGTACTTGCAGGCTAATTCTGCTGACTGCCAGCAGTTCAATTCTCACTGGCTCAAGGTTGATTCAGCCTTCCATCCTTCTGAGGTCGGTAAAATGAGGATCCAGATTAATTGGAGGCAATATGCTGACTCTTAGAGAGGGCTGGGATGCTTAGAGAGGGCTGTGAAGCACTGTGAAGCAGTATATAAGTCTAAGTGCTATTACTATTGCTATTCATGTCAGACTAGGCTCCTGTAATCAAGTTAGTCCCACTGATTTCATTTAGCCTACTCTACTCTAAGTACATTTCTGGATCTAATTTTTTTTAAAAAAATTATTGACACAGGGATACACACAATTTTAGTTTATACAGGTTTTTCTAATGTTTTGATGTAGCAACTGTTCTGCAGTAAATTATGACTGGCTAGAGAAGCTAATAAGCTGCCCAAGAATCCTACCCATTTATAAGTCTCCCAAGAAAGGAGTTTTATTGTTACATCTGGATATTACCTGTTCACTCTTTATACCTGAAGGAGGAAAGAACTGGAGAGGTGTTACTGAAAGCAATAGATACTGATCTCAACTAATATTTGGAAGAACAGATATCTGAAGGTATTGTGAACATCCATTAAAACTCATTTCACAAAATGTCTCCACCAATCCTTCCAGATGAATCTGGCAAACATGTTTCAACAGATTTACAGATTAACAGATTTAAAGTATTTCTGGACACAAAAACATCTATTCAGGGCCCACATATGACCAGTGTTTTCATCCATATTTATTACACTGCACTTCACACTGAGAAGCAACTGTGTGAAAAAAAATCTAGATACACCAAAGAAAAGAACTGAACAAAATTTGTAGAGTTCATTTTTGCTGTCTTTACTTACAGTACTACAGGTAGTCCTCGACTTGCAACCACAATTGAGCCCAAAATTTCCATTGCTAAGTGAGACAGTGAAGTGAGTTTGATTCCATTTTACAATCTTTCTTGTCACGGTTGTTAAGTGAATCACTGAAGTTCTTAAGATAGTAACACAGTTGTTAAGTGAATATGGATTCCCCACTGTCTTTCCTTGTCAAAAGGTTGCAAAAGTTGGTCACATGACCACGGAACCAGCATATGTCATAAATATGAGTTAGTTGCCAAGTGTCCGAATTCTGATCACGTGACCAGGGGGGAATGCTGCAACGGTCGTAAGTGTAAAAAATGGTCATAAGTCACTTTTTCCAGTGCCATTGTAACTTTGAAAGTTACTGAACAAATGGTTGTTTACAAATGGTTTATAAGAGCCGAGGTGGCGCAGTGGTTAGAGTGCAGCACTGCAGGCTACTTCAGCTGACTGCTAGCTGCAGTTTGGCGGTTCAAATCTCACCGACTCAAGGTTGATTCAGCCTTCCATCCTTCTGAGGTGGGTAAAATGAGGACCCAGATTGTTGGGGGCAATATGCTGACTCTGTAAACCGCTTAGAGAGGGCTGTAAAGCACTATAAAGCAGTATATAAGTCTAAGTGCTATTGCTATTGCTATTGTGGGTTGAGGACTACCAGTATTCAAACTATTTAAGTGACAAGCAATATAAATAAAACTGAAGACATAAAGAATAATTTAATTTTTTTTAAAATAATCTTTATTAGGTTTTTCGTTAAAAACAACATATAAAACAGACATACAAAAAATACATAAAACAAAAACAAACACAAAAATTACTAACCACTTTTACAGCTTTTTCAAAGTATTTCCTAATCTATTTATAAATTACAATATTTCTTATTTTTATTTTAACATTCGTTAATATTTATCTAAATCTATCTTTAAAGAATTGAGTCTCATAATATATTTTCCACATCTATTTCTTCCATTATACTTACATATAAATTACTTGTTTATCATAGGGAAAGAGAGTGAGAACATTTACGGTTTCGTCATAGATAGTCCCCTTTTTATAACCAAATTTGAAGTTTTTTGTTGTGTTTTAACCACGTATACCATTTGTTCCATGCTTCATAAAATTCTGTATCTTCTTTTTCTTGTCTGATTTCTTCCAACCAGTTCCTTATTTTATTCCAGAATATTTTGATTTTAGGGCATGTCCACCAGAGATGATAATAGGTCCCTTGCTCCTTCTTACATTTCTAACATTTCGCAGACACTGTCGGGAACATCTTTGCCAATCGTGCCGGGGGTAGGTGCCAGCGGTAAAACATTTTGTAAATATTTTCCTTATATGATGCTGCTAACGTCAATTTATAGTTAAGAATAATTTAATTTTTACAAACCTAAACTTTTTAATTGTCTAGAAAAATAAATAATGTAAAAAAGTTATGTGCAGAACATATTGATTTCAAATGATTTGTGCTAACATCTATATCTAAGAATCATGAATGGCATATCAAATCTGATTATTGATTACACTGTTGAAACTCTTCACCAGCTTTGCCTATTTAAACACATCAGGTAACCTATTCCTTGCAATCTATAAAGGGGACTCATAAAATCTGTTTACATCAATCAGTCAGAATAGAGCTGGAAGGAACCTTGGAGGTCTTCTAATCCAACCCCTTGCTCAAGCAAGAGACCCTATACCATTTCAGACAGATAGCTGTCCAGTCTTTTCTTAAAAACCTCCAGTGATGAAGCACCTACAACTTCAGAAGGCAAGCTGTTCCACTGGTTAATTGTGCCCACTGTTAGAAAGTTTCTCCTTAATTCCAGGTTGCTTCTCTCCTTGAGTAGTTTCCATCCATTGCTTCTTGTCTTGTCTTCTGGTGCTTTGGAAAATAAGTTGACTCCCTTCTTTGTGGCAGCCCCTCAAATACTGGAATACTGCTATCATGTCACCCTTAATCCTTCTTTTCTCTAGACTGGCATACCCAATTCCTGCAACCATTCTTCACGTGTTTTTGTCTACAGGCTCTTAATTATCTTAGTTGCTCTTTGCATTTTTTCCAAAGTCTCAACAACTTTTTTTGTAATGTGGTGACCAAAACTGAATGCAGTATTCCAGATGTGGTCTTAACTAAGGATTTATAAAGTGGTACTAATGCTTCACGTTATTTTGATTTTATACATCAGTCAATGACCTAAATAGTTAACAATACTGTTATAAGAACTATACTTGTTATAAGGATGCTGATGAAAACAGCATTTCCATGGTATAGTATTTCCATCTTCAAATATCTTAGATCCCTGAATGACTGTACAGTAGATTCCAAAATATCTCAGCTTAAGCCATAAATATTAACATCCTAAGTTTATATAAAATAATGAATCCACTGAATTAGCTAAAATTTACCAGCTGTCATTCTGTACTTAGTCATGAGCACCTAGCTCATCAATTTTGGCATCTTGTCTATATGTTTATGCAACAATTGCTTCATGGCCTTAGTCTTTTCAATGCTATTCTTATGAAGATCAACACTAATGCTGTTACATTATTAAGTTAAAAGGGGGCTCTATGCATGTTGCCGTTTTTAAAATATAGGACATTCATATGTTTGTGTGTGTAGGAGTGCATACACATAGATACTTTAACCCTTAACTAAGGGTTAAAGACTGTAACATAATTTGCTGAAAGGTTTTTCAATGAAGTAAGAAAACATATTAAGGCAAACATTTGTTCTGAGCTACTTACATAAGTTGCTTCAGCAGTAGCAGAAAAAAATGGACATTTGCCAAATTAATGAGTTACAGAACAAATAGTGTTCCCACCATCTGTAACAAATAAGTAAGAACTTTAAAAATGAACGGGAAAAACTAGCTTTTGATTTCTACCATGTGAAAGAGAAAAAATGTTCTATATTATTAAAATGGAAAACAGTCATGGGAATTTCTGCTTAAATACAGTTCGAGATATTTCCTCTTTGATGCACAGTTGATAAATTGTGCCCCTTGCCCACTGCAGAAGAAAAAGAAATGAATTCAGAATAAGCAAATTAACAGACAGATCTATATAACAATATTTGATTTCTAAACCTCTGGTTTTTTGTCTTCTATGTGTATCATTTCCTGTCTAGTCTAAATCTTCTAAAGAGTTCTTAGACAAGGTTAAAACACTTGTTCACAATTTAAATGTATGCTTATATTTTTTGGGGGGGAAATTAAAAAATCTTGTTCTAGGAATTTGTTTCTAACTTTAATTCTGTATACAGATTCACAGAAGTAAGCTTTACTAAACTCTATTTCAGATCAAACATATTCAAAAATAATCTAGGTAAAGCAGAGCCAAAAAGTCTAAGACAATTAAGTTTTTACATAAGATATTACCATATGTGAAATTGAATTATAAAGCCAGTTTTATTGTGCTGGCTTGAATTATATTAACTGATTAGTTCCTTTCTCTCTTCAAATGTTAGGAGAGATATTTATGTAACCAACCAAAGTAAAATAATTGACAATATTTCATTGTCCCAGTATCTAATATTTGGACACTGAAATATTCACTATCTGAATTCACTAGAATTGTCTTTATTTGACTATAAATTAAAGTATGAACTTTATCTCATTCCTAGTGATGTCTATCTCCAGGATTACTTGTACCAATTAACTTAATTCTTGAGCTATATTTCTGCATCTTAAGCTACTAAAGTGAATAGAGAGAGCACAGCTAAATGACGCATGCTGTCATCATCTCATATTCTCTGGCATGAAAAGTGTTTCTTCAAATGATTGATTGGCAATCTGCCATTTGAGCTGTTCACATAACAGTCGTCACGTCAAGAAACTAAAGGCATGAAACTCAGGAAGAGAGAGAAAATGTATTCAAAGGAAGGATGGCAATTGATCAAAAGTAGACAAGAAATATAGAATGCACCATGGAAAGTGGTCACAACTCTAATATCTGCATTCTGCAAGATATGATATCCTTTTCATTATCATATCTTCATGGATCCAATAAATTCATCCCTACTCAGAATTTTATATCTCCTCATGCAATTTATTTTTCCTTCCAAATGAACTGACTTTGGAAATATCTGGTGCAGATAAAGAACCAAGAGCTGTGTATTTCCTTAGATATTAAAAAAAACACTTATTTTTTCACAGACAAACTGCATTTATAACTAGTATAGTTTGATCCTAAATATTTACAGGAGCCGGTGTTCTCTAAAAACAGTTATATGCATTCTTTCAAGGACATGCAGCCTTGTACATAAGCAGCCAGAGAGCAGCATTGTACAGAAACAGCCATAAATAGGATATCAGCTTACCATCTTCCTTTAAGTTGACAAATACAACAGCTACTGCCACAGTTCTTCCTTGCTATGTCAGAGATTTAGCTCTAGACCAGGGGTCTCCAGCCCCCAGTCTGTGAACCAGCACTGGTCCACGGAATGCCAGCAACTGGGCCTTGCAAACAAGTGAAGGTCCCATTCGTGGGATAAAGGCAGCAGACAAAACCACGCCCCCTCCGGTCCACAGAAAAACCTTTCTTCACAGAACCGGCCCTTGGTGCCCAAAAGGTTGGGGGCCACTGCTCTGAACCTGGGTGTGGTAGAAGTAACATCAGCATCACTCCTGTCTCTGTATTCAGCTCCTGGGGCCTATCGGCTTTCTGCCAAGTGTGGAGGCATTGCTTCATTTCTCTAAGCACTTTTTGATATGAGAGCCGTCCTAGACAAACTCCATAGCAAGCAGCAACTCCAACCAACCCCCTGCCTATAAGACCTAAAATTGACCTAAAGATCAAAGAGAAATAACAAAAAAGCAGGTCTGTAAAGTCACTGTAAAGGACTTCTGTTTAATTAAATTGTGTTTAGTGGCTTAGCATCATACTCTCCATTTTTTTTCCTGTGCACACTAGACTAGTATGCACAGCATGTGGCCCCCAAGCAACCCTGTATGGTCTGCCTGTGTTTTTTGAAAAATAACCAATCTACTGCCAGCAAATGTCACCGCCACCATGAAGGCGCTGCAGCAGCCTCATCTGCTGTAAAAAATGCACTCCTTAGCGCCTCCAAAGCCCCAGGCCTCATCAGCATTGCCAGCTTCATCTTTGTTCCATGCCACTAGCCACCAAACAGCTGATCGGCACACCAGCTATTCCTTTGTGGCAATTATTGTTACGAATATCAGTGTGGCTCCTTGCCCTCTATGAGTTGTGCCAGCCTGCGCTAAGCTTTCATATCAATGAATTAAAAGGCTTTAGTATTGCTTCCCTCAGGCTAATGAACTAGTTCTCACACAGCCCTTGTGATTACTGGAGCTTGAGATACCTGCTCTATATCTTAAAGCCTCTTGGGATGAGAACTATAACCTAAGCTGTATGTGTTTCTTCCTGAATTACACACTGTTCTTATGAGCACAGCTGTAACAGTCATCTGCCCTGAGCCAAAGTTGTCCTTTGTATTAGATTTGTAGTGCAACAGAAGGCACATCAATACAAGAAATCTTTAATCCAGCCAGCCATGGCATTTTGTAAAAAAAACACATGAGGAAACAAGCAATGGAGTCTGCCATCAGAGATAATAAATATAACCACACACATAATCATATCACACGATCAAGACAAGAGGTTGCATAAATTCAAGAGGATTCATATGGGTTGCCAGAATGTTCCATGAAACTGCCCAATTCTGCCCAAAGAACTGTATCCCTATGAGGTTCAAGGAATATGATAAAAACGTAAGTAAATTATGTGCTTACATCTATGTCAGCTGTAAATTTTCGGGAAAAATAAAACATGATCCCCCCCCCCGTCAAAAAAAGACACGCTGCAAAAGATGTGTTAGGCACACTTTATTGAACTAAGTTCACTTTTACTCTTTTTGAAATTTGAAGAACATTATATCCAGACTCAGTAGTGTTTAAAATAGGCTCATGGAAGTGAACCAGATATAATTAACTTTAATAGTACTATCTTAAACTATAAAAATATTGGTGTGTCTGCTGATAAGAGTATTTATTTTGAATTTGATTGCAAATATGTAGCATGAATTAAGATATGCATAATTTATAGAAACATTTATTAAAATCAACACAAAGAATTAAAAGAATGTTTCTGTCACTTGAGATAGGTGTGGATTTTTCATATTAAGTTAAAGATAATGAGCATACATGTCAAAGCACATGTACAAGATATACCTTTTAAAATTTATTTTAAAATGATTGTGCTTATTAAGTAGAATATCTTAAAAGTGCTATCCTATACTTCATTAATAAACATTTACCTATTGGGAAAAATAATTCTACTTTAGGTAGAAAAATATAATGAAACGATTCTGGGAAAAGATTCTGAATTTCGCTTTGTTATGATTTTTGCATAATGATAGTTTTGTATCCTAGTTCAATGTTGTTTCTCTCAAATCCTGTTATGCTGTCTCAGCATGGTGACGGGGGTGGGTGGGTATTACTGGAAGGGATACATAAAGGGTATTAGGAGTGTATGCCAAGAGTATATACACCCAGCAGGGTTACCCAAAAGTGTGAACATCACCCCAGCTGCCAGGCTAAAGCTAGAAGCAGCAACAGTATAGAAAGATACTGTTGGAGGTAAATCACAGGTAAGTCACAGGACAACCATTTTTAATGGTTTTTTATATTGTTGTGAGCCGCCCAGAGTCCCTTGGGAGTTGGGCGGCATACAAATTTAATAAATAATAAATAATAATAATAATAAAGGCAGCATTTCATACTGTGGGAAAGAAGGCAGTGGTAATGGTTCACTGCTCCTGCATTTTACTAAGAAAACCACATGGACAGATAATACAAAGTGAACTATAAAATGCTGGAGGATGGACATTCAGGTCAGGAGGTACTCAGCATCCTACTGAGGAAGAGCTGAAGACTAAAGACTAAACTGGAATACTAATAGTGTTTATGATGAAACTGGATTAAAGCCTTTGGGATAATTGCTAATGTTGCCATAGAGGAAAAGAAAATACTAATACTAATACAATCGTAGTGGGAACATAGAATATAAGAAGTATAAATAAGGGAAAGTACGACACGGTAAAAGCTGGAATGAATTGATGTCTTAGGCATCCGCAAATTGGATTGGAATTAGACACATTCAGTCATAAGTTCACACAATTTACTAGTAGAAAATGAAAAACAAGGAAGAAAAGCCATTGCTTTCGTAGTGACAAAGGACACAGCAAAGACGCAACCAACATCCTAATAATATCAATTAGACTTCACAGGTAATCCTTTAATATGACAATTATCCAAGTTTAAGTTCCAACTACTGATAAGCTTTATTATCAAGTTTACTTTGAAATCAAGTTTACTTTGAAATCAACACAACATGTAAACAAGATGTGCTGCTTGCAGTTGAAGACTAGAATAACAAACTTGGAAATAGTAGAGAGGAAAATGTAACTGGACCATGTAGCCTAGGAACTGAAATGAAGCAGTACTAAAGAGGAAAATATCGTTCAAAATTTCAGATGTTCACCTTGCTGATCCGGCAAAAAAAAAATATCTGAAAGATATCGATGCCAGTTAATCCACTGCTGCTGGATATTTCTAGATAAATATATGACAGATAATTGGTATTCAATAGAGTAACAAAATATGGGAATTACACTAAAATGTCACTTTAAAGATTACATGGAAGAGAACAGAATGACTTGAATGATATACTTCAAGCATATCCTAAGTGTGGTGACTCAGAAACACTGCCCATTTCGTATTCTGAAAACAAAACAACTTAAATCTTGGAATTAAGCACATACATAAGTTTGCAATGAAATAAACAGCCTGTAATTTATTTTTATATCTGATCAGGACAAGCTTCAGTTACACTATCTATATAGTTGATCAAAATTACCTATTCCAATATATAGTTTAAACCAATTGCTCTTTCCAATTTACACATACTGTACCATAGTAACAAACTGTTAGTTAGGCTAGCAAGTAAGCCTCATAATTTCTTATCTGGTATGCACCACTATGTCAAGAGAAAGGAGGAAGTGACATGCTCAAATTTGATACTAAACTGACTCATTCTCATAATGAATACATAAATTGTGATTTAATATTAGCATTTTTATGTTAAGGAGAAAGAAGGTGCAGAAAATGATTCATGAAAATGTTTAAAACATGAATTTATGATGCTCCACGCTTAGAAATATAAAATACAGCAAACTTAAATAAAACTATACTATTAAAAATAAATCAGTTCTAATCAGCTTGAAACATATTGCAATCCTAAAGGAGGAGGTAAAATGAATTAACATTTTAAGAGCTTTCTTATAATGAACGTACCATTATTCTAAGAGCTGTGAGTCTGTTGTTTATAAATTGTTGTGAAATCCTGAAATAATGTGCACATACACTTTATTAATTTAGAGACTAATGAAATTTTAAACTTGTTACAAATTGTATGTGAAAGGTAGAAGAATTATAAATATCCTAAGCATATTCTTTAAAAGATCAGAGTATTTAGATCTCTAAGGAAATCATGCTGTCCTTCATTTTAATTCTTGATGAGACACAGCATTAATCCAGGAAAACCTGCTTACTTTAAATACATAGTTGATGGGATGTGATTACTTTCTGGTCAGTAGACTGCATGCACAGTGGATATATGTACAGAATATGTGCAGAAAAGAATTCACAATGGCAGGTTTAAAAGGCCAGGAACACTACTCCAAATCTAAAAAGACAAGAACTTGTTAAATAAAATAAAAGTTAAGATGCTTAAACACAACAAGAAACAGTACGTACAGTAGATTTACCATTTGACCTACTAGATATCCCCAACATTTTATGTCCAAAGACAAATGAAATAAATAAATTTGCTTTTAAATTATGCAGCTGAAATCTAATGAAAATGTTTGCACTGATTAAAAAGTATTACAGGTAGTCCTCGACTTACAACATTCAAAGTTATAACAGCAGTAAAAAAAAAGGGACTTATGATTGTTTTTCACACTCATGACTGTGGCAGCATTCTCATAGTCACATGATCAAAATTAAGACGCTTGGCAACTGATTCATATTATGCTGGTTGCAGTATCTCGGGTCATGTGATCCCCTTTTGTGACCTTCTGACAAGCAAAGTCAATGGGGAAGCCAGATTCACTTAACAGCCTTGTTACTAACTTAAGAACTGCAGTGATTCACTTAACAACTGTGGCAAGAAAGGTTGTAAAATGAGGCAAAACTCATCCAACAACTGTGTCACTTAGCAACAGAAATGTTGGGCTCAATTGTGGTCATAAGTCAAGGACTGGCTGTATTTACAAGTCTGATATTCTCCAACCTACTAGGTTCTAATTGGATTATTAACTTGGCCAATGTAAGAAATTAATATTAGTGATGCAATAGTAATGATGGAACGTACAGGTGAATAACTGCAGAGCTATGTTTTGTGCAAGAATGAGGTGAATAAAGTGCTTATGCTTCACCATAATTTGACAGATTAGAAAATAAAAATTTATTTTTATTTAAAAGAACAAGAAACGTGAGTAGAAACTTTTTACTTTTTATGATGAGGTTGGCTGAGATCCCAGAACTGAAAGTTAAAATATTTACTTGGTTTATGGCAGAGAATCTTAGGTTAAATTGGCATAACTATGCCTTTTAGTCCAAGAGTGTATATTGGAATGGTCACCATTAAACACTTTTTCAAGAGCTCAGAGAACTGAAGTGAACTTTAAGGTCCTGTGATAGGACCGGCTTAGATTTGCCAAGAGAAAGTTAAGACTTGTTGCTGCCCATATTAAGAGCTGAGAAAGTGAATTAAACACTAAATAATCTTAACCTTACTCTCACAGAAGACTTCTGAGAGGCAAACTGTTTAATGAGCTAATAAAATTAGGTAGTATGTACAGTAGAAATGGACTCCAAAGCTAAACTCTCTGCTGAAATTTACTATTTGTCAAGGTTTTTCCAGACCAGAACTAGTGATCCTTCCTTTAAGGGAGGGGTGGTGCCTCCAGCCTTAAAAAGGCTGTGGTCTCCCCCCTCCTCAAGAGGCTATCTTTGGAAAACTGCTCTGTAAGCTTCCACTGCTTACCAGTTTGCTTCCTGGTGAGATTTGGGTGCTGGTTGTGGACTATAAAGCCCCACACAACATATGGCTCAGTTATTTGAAGGACTGCCTATGTTTTACGCTGCCTGCCATACAATATTGGCATGCTCCAGGTTCCTTCAATTAAACAACACCATCTATCAGGGCCCAAGAAGTATGCCTTCTTTGTTGCAGCGTCTGTCCTATGAAACAAAATCCTCTTAGAGATTTCAACTCTGGCTCTCCAGAGTCAAGTGGAATTGAACATTGTCTAATTTGAATAAGTCAAACTGGCCCTATCCTTTCCACTTTAAATGAGCCTTGAAAATCTGGCTAATTTCCCAAACCTTGAGCTAGAGGAGTTATTGGGCCCTTTGGGGCTGGGTGTGTATGAGGAAAAGGTTGCTTTTACACTGTTTTTACATTGTGTGGTGTATTATAAAAGCTGCCCAGAGACATTTGGAGTTGGGCAAACTGAATAAATAAATAAAGAAACTTTTCGCAATTAGGAGTCTTGTGTTACAAATCATTTATACAATGAAGTTACTGATGTGCAACTGAGATTACAGTCCTTTTGATTAAATAAACATATTCTCCTCCCATACTCTTGGACAAATTACTATGGTTAATATAATTCATTTCTTATTTGACCAATTTTATGGTCAAATAAATCTTATTTAATGTTATGTTTATACTGCTACAATTCATACTTTCAATCTTTGGGGGGTTATTTTTTATCCCAAACATCTTTCTTCATTAATCCATCTGATACTCTTGATACTTTTTCTAGCTTCTCTTAGCATATCTTATCTCTACCCTTTATATATATTTATTCTTCCTTACAATACTTTATCTTTGCAACACTCAATCTGCAGCTAGCCTTGCTCCATAGTCTTCTCTGGGTCCAACTTGAGTAGTGTTGTGGCGTTTAAATTTTTGATTGCTGTTGTGTAGGAGCTTCAAGATTCTGGCAATTCCCTTTTCTTTGTATTCTACTTGGCACCTAGGCTCCTCTATGGCTTCTGCTTGCATCCCAGGCCTTCAGTCACCCTTGCCAGTGTCTTGGGCCCAGTGTGGACTCCACTCAAACATACTGCCATTCAATCCTCTAGCATTGCTGCCATTGCAGCTCTGCTACTTTCCCTCTCTTCTCCACTTTTTGATCTACTCCTGCCACCACCAAGTTATTCTCACCCTAGAAACAGCCCTTCCTTCCTTCCTTCCTTCCTTCCTTCCTTCCTTCCTCCCTCCCTCCCTCCCTCCCTCCCATCCATCCATCCTTCCATCCATCCATCCATCCATCCATTGTTTCTTTTTTGGAACATCCAAAGCAGCTACCTTAGAAAATATGCTGCTGATTTTCACATCCTGTAATTCCTACCCATGTTTTCCATGTAAATCATGGTTTGTGCAATCTGTAGTTTATCAAATTCAGATAGTAAAACAAAATACGTTGTGCCAAAAAATCAACAAAAGAGACAGGGAAATCACACCACACAGATAATGCAAGCAAGATTGAGATTCTGTCATTATAATTAGATAATAAACACATTTGGATTGCACAACAAATGATAAGCATCTGTTACCTCCTTCCTACAAGTGAAGTAACTAGGCATGAAAGTCCTCAGTAGGGGCCAAGGGAGCTTTAGCTCTCTGGATGAGCTATAATTCCCAGATTCCCTGCTTTCATTAAAAAGGCCCTACTTTTTAATCTTCCTACAAGATGCGGTATAAAGAAAAATCTGTCATCATTCTTGCCCATTTTATTAGAATGTGTGGTCCAGTTTTTCAATGTTTTTGGCTTGGAAAATCCTTGTTCAGCCCTAGTAATAATTGATATGGATTCTGGCTAGAGAGTAAAGCTATGATTGATTAATAGAGGATCTACTCAAAAACAAAAGGAAGGAAGAAAGACCGTAATCTGTAATAAATTGAATCAGAATTTTAAAAAAGTAATTTTCTAAAATTTTCTAAAAATTATTTTATCAAGGCAGGTAGAGTTATACCAATGTTACAAGGTATTCCAGCATCCCTTGATCTTCCTTTGATGCATCAGGAACATCTGTCTTAACACTACTGAGTTTCAATTTATTTTTTTCATGAACCAGTCAATGATTGCTATTAAACATTGTTTTAAGATATGAACATTTTCCCTGGATTTCAATACTTGTTGGTTTTTAAACCTAGAAAGAAATTGTCATGGAAGGAATACCTATTTTTCAAAGTCAATCTAAATACTGCTCAGGCTGCTCACTCATTGAAACTTTCAGAAATTGTAGACTTATTCTCTCAAACAGTCAGGTATTTTCTAATTAACTGAACAATAAACATAGAATCTGCAGTTCTAGGACAAAACTACAATTTCAAGAGCATGGGCACCATACGGTAATCAAGAAGCACAAAAGCCAAATGTTAGCATATTAAAATAGAGGCTGAACAACAATATAAAAGTTAACATGAACTCAAAATCCTAGTAATTTCTCTCTAATTTATACTGCCATTGCTCCTCCACAGAATGCTTACCAGTATTTCCATGTTACAGAGAACAACAGACTGTAGCTCAGTGGTACAAACTCTATTTTACATACAGAATAATCTAGATTTAATCCCTAACCTTACCTCACAGGGCTATGAAAAGCTGCAGACTTGAATTCTGGAGACATAAAGCCAGCCAGCATGAACTCTGAGCTAGATGGACATTAGTCTGATTCAGTATAATAATTCCATTTTTCTGTTCTACATGAAGCCTTTCTCCTGGCAAATTATGTGAAAATGTCTAAGGAAAAGGACTAGCTGCCAAAATATATAAATACACATCTGAGAAAATGGATAGAATAGAATAGAACAGAACAGAACAGAACAGAATAGAATAACAGAGTTGGAGGGACCTTGGAGGTCTTCTAGTCCAACCCCCTGCTTAGGCAGGAAACCCTATAGCATTTCAGACAAATCGTTGTCCAATCTCTTCTTAAAAACTTCCAGTGTTGGAGCATTCACAACTTCTGGAGGCAAGTTGTCCCACTGATTAATTGTTCTAACTGTCAGGAAATTTCTCCTTAGTTCTAGGTTGCTTCTCTCCTTGATTAGTTTCCATCCATTGCTTTGTGTCCTGCCCTCAGGTGCTTTGGAAAATAACTTGACTCCCTCTTCTTTGTGGCAATACATAGCAATGTGTTTTACGCTTATAAATTACAATGCATCCTACTTTGCAGCTTTGTTCCTCTTAAATTCTTGTGGATGACCATGTGTCTAGAAAACTGCTATCCATTTTTTTTTTAATATAATCCATTCTGTCAAATGCAGAATACTTCCAGCTACAGCTGATCAAAGTAAAACCTTGTGTTCATTTATAAGGATACTGCATGGCTAGTTGTATCTGGAAGTATCCTGCCGGTAATACTGCAACTTTACTACAAACCATAGATGGTGGTGAAAAAAGAAGGAAGAAAGGAATTGACAGGTGCAAACATGTATATCTGCAAATATGCCATTTTTACAGTTTATCTGAATAGAGATATAAATTTCATATTGGTTGCTCAGGTGCTCTCTGATTAACTCTTTTTTTTTTTTTTATAATAGAATAGAATTTTTTATTGGCCAAGTGTGATTGGATACATAAAGAATTTGTCTTGGTGCATATGCTCTCAGTGTACATAAAAGAAAAGATAATCTCGTCAAGAATCATAAGGTACAACACTTAATAATAGTACGGGTACAAATAAGCAATCAAATCATACTACGAACCAGTCCGATTAGCAGAGTGATGGCATTCGGGGAAAAACTGTTCTTGAGTATAGTTGTTCTGGTGTGGAGTGCTCTATAGCGTCGTTTTGAGGGTCTGAGTTGAAACAGTTTGTGTCCAGGATGTGATGGGTCTGTAAATATTTTCACAGCCCTCTTTTTGACTCGTGAAGTATACAGGTCCTCAATGGAAGGCAGGTTGGTAGTAATTGTTTTTTCTGCAGTTCTGATTACCCTCTGAAGTCTGTGTCTGTCTTGTTGGGTTGCAGAGCCAAACCAGACAGTTATAGAGGTGCAGATGACAGACTCAATAATTCCTCTGTAGAACTGTATCAGCAGCTCCTTGGGCAGTTTGAGTTTTCTGAGTTGGCGCAGAAAGAACATTCTTTGTTGTGCTTTTTTGATGATGTTTTTGATGTTAGGTGTCCATATTTAGATCTTGAGATATGGTAGAACCTAGAAATTTGAAGGTCTCTTCATAGTGACTCTACCAAAAACATTATTTGTACATCTCTCATAGTCACTACAGTGAGATGATGGCTCTAGAAATTATTTAAACTGGAATGACTGCCATGGTAAGGGTGGCCAATAGTAAATTAAACACTTACAGGACATGAAACTTCTTTCTTCCATCTAGTCTAGCTTTCCACAGTATTCCACAGCACTTTGGAGAGGGGATGTAAACTTTGAATTTGAATTGGACAATGGATTCGCTTAAAGACTGCAGTGATTCACATAACAACTGATACAAAAAAGGTCATGAAGGCAGATATAGTCACAGGGTGACCTGCTTAATGATTGGCATGACTTACGACAGTAATTCTGGGCTCAATTACAGTCGTAAGTCAAGGAGTATCTGCATTAAAATCAAACTTGTGGCTTCTATCTAATCCTCTTCTCCACCTTGACTCCAACCCCATAAGGAATTTAATTTAATTTAATTTAATTAATTGTATTTCTATGCCGCTCAACTCCCAAAGGACTCTGGGCGGCTATATATTGTAATGTATAAAGCTCCACAAAGTTTATTTTCAGGCACATGTGTGATATATATTACATCAATGCACACCTGACATAAAGCATGAAGTTATGGCATATAAAATTTAAGAATGGCAGCAGGTATCTAAGTCACTTTGAGATTATATGTATTTATTCCATTTTAGCAGCACGTGTTCTTCCCAAAAAGAAAAAATACAGAATAACATAAAGCAGGGGTATCAAACTCAAGGCCCGCGAGCTGGATCTGGTGCTTAGATCCGGGCCGCGGGGCCGACCTGGAAATAGCAAAGGAGTGGCCCGCTGTGCCTCTGCTAGCAAAAACGGGGCACGCAGAGGCCGCCTGCGGCTCCCCACACCCAGTTTTGGCCAGCAGCGAGCTACAGGAGGCTCCCCCCCACCCCCGACCAGACCGTGCAGGACAACTACAATGCTGATCCGGCCCTCCAAGAAATCCAGTTTGACATCCCTGACATAAAGGCTTTGTTAAATTACATTTTAAGTATTTTCTTAATTCTTTAACAGTCTCAGGAACTCAAAATGTTTTAAAAGCCTTTGTTTTCTAAGAATTTTATTTGCGTTTATCCTCAATACATTTTGCAGTTAAACTTATTTCTGAATTGTTTATGTTTACAGAAAGAAATGAATATTACCTTAATAATTGGATATTAAAATGACACAATATAAAAATAAAGAGTAATACATTCTCTAAGTATATAAAATTTGTTTAGCCAAAGAAGAAACTAAATCTAGCTTAGAGCATTCATTGTTATTGAAATTAAATTATATCACAGATTCTGATTTCACACAGCTCTGAGCTAAGTATATGTCTTCTTAACCAACTGAGACTTATAGTAAGGATTACTCAGAAGAAAGCATGAACTGTTAGCTTTAAAACCTGAGAAAAACAGGCTTAGATCAGAAGTGGGTTCCTCCCAGTTCGGACCGGTTCGCCTGAACCGGTAGCGACCCGCTGGTGATGTCACGATGTCACGGATCCGGTTCGGTCGGTGCCGGTCCGTGGACGCCACCATCTTTTTTTAAAAAAAATTTTTAATTTTATTTTTATTTTTCCTTCTGCGCATGCGCAGAAGCCGAGTTTCCGGCACTGCCCATGCATCGCCATCTTGTTTTTGGCTTTTTTTGGGGGGGGGGCTTTTTTAATTTTTTTGCACTGCGCATGCGCCCACGAGGCACAGCCATGCGGCGCGGGAGGAAGTGAACCGGCAGCGAGGTAAGTTAGAACCCACCCCTGGCTTAGATGTATAAAAATAATAGTGGCATAAATCAAATTATGTCAAATCAACCAAGGTTTTGAAAACTATGTTCCATGGAACCCTAGGGCTCCATGAGACCTTGATGGAACTACATGAAAAACAAAGGGCAATAAGTCATAAATACTCATTCAAATACAGCCAGGGGTGTCCATGGTAGACTAAGCAATGCTTGGTCATCTGTGAAAAAATGCTACAGCCCCAATATTGTAAATCAGAGACTCTAGGGAATTATTATTATTATTATTAATTATTATTAATTATTAATTATTTAATTAACAAGTTTCATGGCATGAAAAGATCAGAAAATTCCTAGTATGAATTTTGTCCTCCATTTATTGTACAAATTGCACTCTTATCAGCAGATATGAAACAGATTCAACTTCTATATTCAGTACTGTAAAGATAATGTACTGTAAATATAATGAAAACAAATCAGATTATTTGAAAAAGTAAAATGGGAACATTATTAAATTGTAAGTAGCAATATAAGTGGCAAAGTAGATCTTCCTATATCTGTAACCAGTACAGGGCAAATGTGAACTATTCATTTTGATCATTCTCCTTACAGGTTTGACACTTTCATGATATTTTAATCTCTATATTTGTTTAATATAGTAAATCTGTGAGTGACCTAAACTCTATATTGCTGGCATCCAGTGGGTCATTGTATTGCATGTTCCATAGTAAAATCATAGTCTTGGCAGAATAGACAATACTGGCAACTCAAAAAACTCCCAGAGCATTAAAAAAAAAAGTCTAATATTCAATAAGCTCTGAAGAGTAGATAAACTTCACTGGATCTCAATCTACCACAATAATAATTCCTCCCTTCCCCTGCCACCAAGAGTTTTGATGAAAGACACTGGGACAGCACACATATTCAATACGTAGATGAAGATTATCTCAAATCTCATGCCTAATCGTTCCCAGATAATTCAGCACTAGATAACCCATGACACGACTGGTCATTCTTTCAGAGATATTTCCTTACCTAAACAGACAAACAAACTGACCATGAGCAAGCAAAAAAAGCAGCAGGAGCAGGATCAACTTCCAACTTCCTACCAGCTTCTCCATTGACTTTGCTTATGGGAAGCTGGCCGGGAGCATCGGAAATCACTCCCCCTCTTCTTCGGCTGACCTGCAGAATTTTGCTGGGGTAAGAGAGAACAAAGGGGAGCCATATATTGCTGTCTTTTTTTATTTACTGTGAGCCACCCAGAGTCCTTCGGGAGTTGGGCGGCATACAAATTTTGCTAAAATAAATAAATAAAATAAAATAAAATAAATGGACTGGGAGGGAAACTGCACCCCCGTTTCTCATCCTGGCGTGTCCCCAAGAAATCCCTCTCTCCAGGGAGGAAGAGAGATCACCTGTTAACTGTCAGTGCCCCCTAGCCAGCTGCACCTTGCCAGCAGGCATCTTGAATTGTTTGCTTGACCTTTCCTTATTGCCCACCACCATTAAGAAATTTCAAATCTTGATTTCAAAGCAGCCAATTGCCATTGGCCCATTAGGCCTTTTTGCCATCTGGGCACAGAGGCAAGAATGCGGAGGGGAAGTGGGTAGGATACACCCGTCCCATCTTCCTTTATGCCATGCAAACTATGGGTTTCTGGGAAGTGTAATCAGAAGACGCTGGACAAATGGTACTTAAGTCTGGTTCTTGAAGTTATGGCCATTTTAGCGCTGCC
The DNA here is from genome assembly GCA_003457575.1 of Thermophis baileyi. NCBI lineage: Eukaryota > Metazoa > Chordata > Lepidosauria > Squamata > Dipsadidae > Thermophis > Thermophis baileyi. Next base: position 2,002,951 of record QLTV01003771.1, on the reverse strand, counting down.
ACAATCACATGATCAAAGTTCAGCTGCTTCGTAGTTTGAGCTTCAACTCGTCCATCTGCCTATCTCCTCCTCATTTCTGACCTTTTGGCCACACTGCATTCCTCCACTCCACTGCCCTATTCTCTGTGGTCTCCACCATCCTGCACTCTGCCATCCTTGTCACCCTGCTGACCTTGCTGTCCCAGCTGAACTTCACCATCTTTTTCCACTGCTGACAAGGTGCAGATGACGTGGCCCTTTGAAGTCCTTCTACCGTCTCAGGAAGGCCCCCAGCAGCTACCTTGTAAAGGGCTAAGCTGTGGTGTGTATCAGGGGTGGGTTCCAACTTACCTCGCTGCCGGTTCGCTCCCTCCCGCACCGCGTGGGCGTGCCTCGTGGGCGCGCGCATGCTACGCGCATGCACGCATGCACAGTAACAAAAAATCCCAAAAAAATTAAAACAAAACAAAAACAAAACAAAGCCGGAAAAAAGATGGCGACTGCATGCACAGTGCTGGAAGTCAGCTTCTGCGTATGCTCAGAAGGGAAAAAAATAAATAAATAAAAATTCAAAAAAAATATTTTAAAAAAAATATCGAAAAAATTAAAAAAAAAAAAAGATGGCGGCCCCCACAGACCGGCACCGACCGATCCGGTTCGGTGACATCATTGTGATGTCACCAGTGGGCCACTACCGGTTTGGGAGAACCGGTCCGAACTGGGAGGAACCCACCCCTGGTGTGTATGTGTGCACACACCCACACACACATACGCTTTGTCACCTTCAGGAAGAAAACAGTGAACATCATTTGGGGTGGTGGATGTGGAGGGGCCTTGTGCGCCTCTCACCCCCATCAGCAGCCACTCCCAGTTTGGCTGCACTTGTGCTGGACCATGTCAGCCACTAATCCATCCACCAGCCTGTTTGTGTACTGCCTGGAACTTGCAACTTCCTGCCAGCTTCCCAAGTGACTTTGGTTGTTGGAAGCCAGCAGGAAGTCAGGAGGAGTTCTTTGCTTAATGACTCACAATCCTCACTTAACAATAGCAACAGGGACTGCCAGAATCACTGTCACACTTTGCAACTTCATCACTTAGCAATGGAGACTCCAGTTCCAATTACTATTATTAACTATCCGGTAACCCCTTTAAAGCATGAATAGTCTGCTGTTTATATTGGGTTACAGTTCCTGTAATTCTTTACCAACTAGAATGGATGGAGGTCCAGCAAAAAATGGTTGGTTCTGGTCTGCTAATCCATTTATTTTTTATTCAAAATGAAATGTTCCATAACAATTAGACAAAAAGGTTATTTCTCTACCAGCCCAGAACTTGCTTTCAGAGTAGACTCTAAATTGTAGCAGATCAAAGTTGAAGATTTGTTACCAGCAAAATGTTTTACAACTTCATCACAACACTTTATTCCTCCCAATTCTTAGCTCCTTCATGCATGAATTTAAAGCTTTAGTGGTCCACGCAGGGGTGGCAAAGGTGACATTATTTCCATCACCATGAGGTTTTTGTTTCTTTTCAGTCATATTTGTTTCAAATATTCTTCTGCTGACATTCAAACCAAAGTACATCTTTGATGTAAGTTCTTCTGAAAACCAAGGAACTTAGTTCTATATAGTTCTATATAATTATATAGAACTAAGCATAATATAGTTCTTATACAGGTGTTCTTATGATTGGTAAATCCCCCACCCCGTATTCTAAAATTGTGGTTCTCTTAGGGGAACTACCTATCTTTTAAGGTAGGATATTTCTTAAAGAAAGTTAAAATAATCAAGTTCATAATTAAAACTGAGCAATCCTAAATTAACAGTTTATATAGTACATCATTCTGTTCTGACAATGTTCAGTCATAGGTTTATAGGAAATCTGCAAACTACACCTGAATGAATGCAGGTTGTATTCTCCTACTCACGTGTGCCACCAGTGCTTTTTAAGAAATAGTCTGCCTCTGGAATTGGAGTTACTATTTAGCTATCATGACTAGTTACTACTGACAGGCTTATCATGGGAGTCATTTATAATCAACATATTTTTGTCTTAAACTGCAGTATATGTGTATCACAGTGGAATATATCTGACAAGAAAACAAATTAGAAAATCTCATCCATGGTACTTAACAGCTGATCAGCAATATATTTGGCACTCCATTCTCCCACTCCCTCCTTCTAGTCTACACACACACACACACACACACCCCACCAGCACCACCACCACCACCACCACCAAATCCATGTTACCTAGTCTGGTAACAAGCAAACAACCAGGCTAAGAGAGCACCAAGGACTTCGCACATACATTTTCACATTTTTAGAGAAGCATATCTGACTTTTCCTCAGAAGCCTGTATTTATACTCAGTTCATTCTGTAGTAATCGCTGGTCTTTGAAAATGATTTTAGGCAAGCCTAAAGGCTGATGTGATTGCAGGATTTTTAAGCATTTTTATTTAAACATACGCACATAGAAACGCACACGGAGTGAACTACGTGTGCTCAAAATTCTTCTCTGTTTCAAAAGTGGTTTGCAACATAAGGAACTGCTCTTCCAGGAATTGTTAATCTAAAACACAGAACCAGCTGCACAGTTATTTAAATCAGCAAAGCACAACTGAAGGCCCAGAATTGCATTCTGCTTCTCAAAGCCTTTGGAGAAATTCTGAAGGAAGGACTTTCAGAAATTGTTACAAAATTGCATTTTAAGTAGGAGAAGGAGGATAAAGTTAAATATATAATTGTAGTTGAGATAAAATGGAATTTAGTTTTTTTGTTTTACCCCATCTAAAAAATGTCTGTAATGTGACCATTCAAAAGACAAATCTAGTTCTCAACGCCATAAGGACTGACCAATCAATTTTGGCCTCAATGATACTTAAAGCCGTATTCATGAGTTAGTTAAGCTAGCATACACACCATATGATTGCTTCGATGAAGCCTTGAGTGACACTCAAATGATCTTTCCTGAAGCATATGTGCATTGAGCATGAATGCTTACAAGAGCAAAGATTTAACTCATATGCAGGTCAATACAGTTTTTCTCCTACAGACATTTGTGTTTATTATATGTATATCTGCAGGAAAACTGATGTCATCACAGTGACAGATTCATAATGCCTGGATGAATTTAAGATATGCAGAAACTGCTTTTTAGATGAATGTATTGATTCCAAAGAGTTGCTTATTTCCATTTTAATCAGTTGATTCCAGGCAAAATTACACAAGCTTTTGATTGTTTAAATCAAAGGATAAAGCTGAATGAAACTATAAACCAGCGGTTCTCAACCTGTGGGTCGCGACCCCTTTGGGGGTCGAACGACCTTTTCACAGGGGTCGCCCCACGCGCTAGCCCGCCATCTTGGAAATGCTCCCAGATTAGCCGTGCCTGCGGGTCGCCGGACAGCCGGTAGCCATGGAAGCGGGAGACTTTGCCCACCCGCCCAGACGCCGCCATTTGGGTTCTTTTACCCTCTGCGCATGTGCAGAACGCTTTGCGCATGCGCAGAGGGTAAAAGAACTCAAATGGCGGCGTCCGGGCGGGTGGGCGAAGTCTTCCGCTTCTGTGGCTACCGGCTGTCCGGCGACCCGCAGGCACGGCCGAACTGGGAACATTTCACCCCTGGTGCCACGCCCACTTTGTCACCTCATCGCGCGCGGGGAGGGGGCAGGGCAGGGGTCAGGGCGGCGGGGCGGGGGTCGCGGCATTAGAAAGGTTGAGAACCACTGCTATAAACCAAGGAGACTTTCCTGGCATTTAAGTATTACTGTGTATTGATCGATTGATCGATCGGTTGATTGATTGATTGATTGATTGCTGTCCCATCTCTATGGCTCTGAGAGGCTTAGATGATTCATGGTAAAAAAAAAGCAATCAAACATGGAATATATAATCCAAAAGGAGATCTAGAGAAAATAACAATTAAACAATCAAAATATTCCATCCATTTTAGCGCATAGATTTTTCACTGAATCCTACAAATACTGAAATGGCTCCAATATACAAATGTCAAAAGCTGTTGTTGCATACTTTATATTTAGAATTCTTTACACACACAAAAATTCTCCCAACTGAAAATTACAAAACAAAAATGGTAGATAAATTATGTATTCAGGCAGAAAATAAATTCTGATCTAAATAGTGATTTGAGGGTACAACAAGTTGAGTTTTATACTGGCTGTATTTTCATTAAGGAATGAATTAATAGAACATACTGGTAGTTATGGGGGCATGATGGCTCAGTGGTTAAAGATGCTGAGCTTGTAAGCCAGACAGCCTGGGTTTGAGACCTGAGCGCCATACAACGGGGTGAGCTCCCGTTACTTGCCCCAGTTCCTGCCAACCTAGCAGTTCGAAAACATGTAAATGCAAATAGATAAACAGGTACTACTTCAGTGGGAAGGTAACAGCATTCTATACACCTCGGTGCATAGTTATGCTGCCCTCATGACCAAGGAAGTGTCATGTAAGTGAGTAACTTGCAACCAATCCTTGCATTTACAACCTTTGCACGTCTGTAAAGCAAGTTGCCAGTTCCAATTGTGCTTGCTTAAAAGAGAACTATCTATACCACACAAATTACTGCTTTGAATTAATCTTTTCTTCTGAATCTCTGGACTTCTAACTTTCTAAAATGATTTTAATTTAGTCTGTAAAAAAATCATTTTGAGATGTTCAAAACTCTGGGTGGTTTTTAGTTTTTTATCTCACTGGGGCTGCATAAGGCTAGAGTAGTTGCTAAAAAATAGTACTGAACACCAACCTTCTAAAAGTTAGGAGTATAGCTGCTGTTCACTTTAGGACAGGCCAGCATGGACAAAATAGATTTATTAATAATCAGATTTGTACTGAATCTCACAGATATAAATCAAAAAACTTTAGTGTGGATTAAAGCTTTACCCCCGGGCCTCCTGGAAGGGAAATTAGTAATATCTCATTGATCCATGTGCTTGCCTGAAACTGCAAAAAGTAAAATCAGTGGATCATGTACTATTTGAAGTTCACTGTACAGACAATACAGAATAATTTAAGTAGCTAATTTTATAAAGGAAAGAAGGGGCAGAAATTAATGCACATGAACTAACCTGGCAATATTTTTAACTTCTGACTGCTGGATCAGTGGTGGGATTCAAAAAATTTTATTACCGGTTCTGTGGCCGTGGCTTGGTGGGCGTGGCATGGCTTGGTGGGCGTGGCTTGGTGGGCATGGCAGGGGAAGGATACTGTAAACTCTCCATTCCCTCCCCACTCCAGGGGAAGGTTACTGCAAAATCCCCATTTCCTCCTGATCAGCTGGGACTCAGGAGGCAGAGAATAGATGGGGGCGGGGCCAGTCAGAGGTTACCGGTTCTCCGAACTACTCAAAATTTCCGCTACCGGTTCTCCAGAACTGGTCAGAACCTGCTGAAACCCACCTCTGTGCTGGATATACATACATGGCATAGGGATCTGTAAACCATCTCATACAAAATGTCTTCGAATTTCAGCTTAACACAAATTAGTTTAGATCCCCTACTGATTTCCCTGCCCCAAAGTGTTTTCATTGTATCTTTGTGGAAACAAAGGGGAGATCTATCTATTGTACAATTCTTATTCTTGGAATGCCCTCCTTTTGAAAAACACCCCAAAACATGATATAATGATGAATTCATCATTACTAGAACACAGCTCAATACCTAGGCTTAAAGGCTACAGTGCATGGCAATGATGCAAAGATATATAAACTTGTGCCTACTCTTCAACTTCTACAGCTAAAACTTACATATGTTTTGAAATGCTTTTTAAAAAATAAATGTTATACATCAGCCACTCCCAGGGTATCCCGGCTATCTCAGCCACCATTCCATTATTTTCATTGGAAAACAATTCCTTAAAGGCTTTAAGTTAAAGCTAAAGACTGGACACCTCCTTTCTCCCACACCTTTGCACAGCAATAGGAAGAAAAGATGTTTCTTTTATTTAGCTTTTCCAGTTGATATAAATTAAGATAAACCAGTCTTTTCCATTTCTGCACATATCGGCCAGGTTGAATTAAAGAGTAATGAAAACTGTACCAAAAAATGCATCAAAGCCTTTGTTATAAGCCAAGGCGCAAATGTTTGCTCAGACTATATATTTCAGAATCAGGCAATATTAAAAATTGTTTTCGGTCTTTTATAATCTCATATGTATTATGCTATGCCAAAACCAACTTCTTACCGAAGGTAAATCTCTTTCTAGCCCAAGTGGGCAATTCAAACTCTAAATGGATGCAGTCTGCAAATATTTTTCTTTTTCCTTTTCCCCTTTTTCTTTTTGTAGTCCTTAAGAGCCCCTATGTCCATGCTTCCTCTGATAACTGCTAAAAATTACAAAAACTATTGTGTATTTAGGCAGGAATATTTGTTTATTTACATACAAATACACTCAAGGCAGTTTACAGTAACATTAAGCAAAACCATAGAAGTATCCCCTGGACACTGCAAATACCCTCCAGGGATCTTGGCACCTGATCTGAGAGATGAGATAAAATGGTCAAAAGAGTGTTTCCCTGAAAAAGTTTCCCTAACACTCGATCCCTAAAATAACTTTTTTATAATTAAGAAAAAAAACTAATTATCCCCAATATCTGGGCAAAAGAAATACCGTAGAAAAACCTGCCTCCACTTATGTATATCACATTGTTCTGCTTACTTAATACCAGTGGTGGGATTCAAAAATGTTTACTACCGGTTCTGTGGACGTGGCTTGGTGGGCATGGCATGGCTTGGTGGGCGTGTCTTGGTGGGCATGGCAGGGGAAGGATGCTGTAAAATGTCCATTCCCACCCCACTCCAGGGGAAGGATACTGTAAAATCTCAATTCCCTCCCTACTCCAGGAAAAGGTTACTGCAAAATCCCCATTTCCTCCCGATCAGTTGGGACTCGGGAGGCAGATAATAGATGGGGGTGGGGCCAGTCAGAGGTGGTATTTACCGGTTTTCCGAACTACTCAAAATTTCCGCTACCGGTTCTCCAGAACTGGTCAGAACCTGCTGAAACCCACCTCTGCTTAATACCATCACTGTAGCCATTCTGCCTGTTAAGCTTATCTTAAGTGCAATTTGCAGCACCCAAACTGTTGCAATGCTGGATTTACCTATATGTACTCAGACTAAATGTTGGAATCAGTATCTAAAAGTTGTCTCTGCACAAATAAATATTTCCAAGTAGCAAATTAAATCTGGGGGGGGGGATTCTAATCTAGTCTTTCCTCTAACTTTTTGCAGAAAGAATATTTAACTATATGAGCAACATAATATAGCCTAGAAACAGGGTTTGCATTTTACCAAGAACACAAGTAGATTTATAGGATTAATTTATTAATACAGATCTACCGATTGTCAAATCACATTTTGCTTACCATACTCATTTGAGTATCAAATTAACAAATTTATTAATTTATGAGACAGCTGCTTATTACACAAGACACCCAGGTTGGAAGTTTTATATAAAGAAGTCAGTCATCAAACTAATTACGAAATCCATTGATGCTGCTCTGAAAATCTCCTTTTAAGGCCAAGTAAAAGCAGCTTAGTCAGAGGTGGTATTCTGCCGGTTCGGACCGGTTCAGGCGAACCAGTAGCAGCGACTGCGGGTGGGCCCGTCCACCCGCCCGGACGTAATGCCGTCCTATTTAGCCACATTTTCGAGGCTGGCCGCATGCGCGGAAGACGCGCACGTGAGTAAAGCGCATGCACGGGAGACTGTGCGCATGTGCGAAGCGCTCACATTTGCGAACCGGTAGGGAAGGTAAGTGAATACCACCCCTGAGCTTAGTACTGTCAAATACTGAAAGTGATAAAAAAAAATGCAACCAGCTTTTTGGAAAAGGACAACCTTACTTATCCTATTTTTCTTCCTTTTGCCTAACCTTGAATTTGCCTGATTTCCCATTGCTATTGTCTCTAGGAAGAGCTCATTTACATTTCATCCAACGGTGATGTAGTGGTTCAACTATGAGACTAAGAGCAGGAATTAGTTCTCTCTTGGACATGGAAGCCAGTTGGGTGATCTTTGTCCAGTCACTCCCTCTAAGCCCTAATCAGTGTGAGACTCAAAAACAAAATTTGACCTCAAGCATATAAGATTAGGTTTGAATTTCTTCCTATGTATTGTATACTTGTCAAGGCTTGTTGAGTATACCGGTACTAGCCTATACCGGTGCTTCGCTACGAAACTATGTGATCGGGCTTGATAAATTGAGTTAAAGCTTGAAAATTAATGAGTAGTTACGATCGGGCTTGATACATTGACACTTAAAGCTTGAAAATTTATGTAGAATGTGTAACTCCTTAGCATCAGAACGTGTTAATATAAGGCAACTGGCAGTTGGAACAGAGTTCTTTTCAGGTGGGGAGGGGGAGTAGAACATCTAACTCCTTCGCATCAGAGCGTGTTAATATAATACTGTATAAGAAATACTAATGTCTGATGGTCATTTCGAAAAATACTTTCTTAGCGAGCACATAGAAGCCAAGAGGAACATATGTGACAAGTTTCAAGTTTGTAGGCTTTACGGTTCTGGAGATTTCATGATGATGCGTAAGTGGTATTTGGCTTTGATATATATAGCTATCATATTGGCACATATCTGGTGAAAGATAGGGGGGGGGGGAATCTGCCTCTGCCTACCAGCATCCATCAGTATTCATCTGGCTAGCATCCTGTCAGTGTGTGAGAGAGTTGATGGGTGTTTGGAAACTCAAAAAGTATTTGCTGTGTGAGCAAGGAGGAGACAGGAAGGAGTCTGTGCGTGGTTTAGCTAAACTGTTCTGTACTAAAGCTGCTTGCTGCTGTGAAAGCAAAAGCGAAACTGAAACTCCTCTGCTTGTGTTTTGCATTTGGATCAGATTTTTTTTCAGGTGGGGAGGGGGGAGTAGAACTCCTTAGCATCAGAGCTTGTTAATATTAATATAAGAAATACTCATGCTGCGATGGTCATTTTGAAAAATCCTTTCTTAGTGAGCACCTAGAAGCCAAGAGGAACATACGTGGCAAATTTCAAGTTTGTAGGCTTTACGGTTCTAGAAATTTCGTGATTAATGCGTGACAGGTTTTCGCTTTTATATATATAGAGATATATAGATATATATACACTGTATATCATTGGGTCTAACATTGTCCTTAATTGCTGATTGCTCAATCTCTCAGCTATAAAAGCTCAACAAGATGTTTCTTTTGCCACTGTTTCTATAATTACCTCTCCTTGGTTTGCATTGCTCAGCTGATTTTAATTATTACATGCCATCAAGTCAGCATGGACTCTTAGGAATCACATGGATTTTTCCATGATGGTATGTCCCTAATTTGATGTCTCAGATCTTCCAACAGAGTATCCCTTGCCACTGTTAATGAATCCATCCTCCTTCGTGCTGGTCCTCCTCTTCTTATCTGTCCTTCAACCCTTTCCAAGCACTAGAGACTTCTCCAGAGAAGGAACGTTGGCTTACCTGAACGTTCTTCTCGGTGCGCTGCGGAGAGTCCAAGGATGGGATATTAACCTCTGTCAGTAGATCGGGACTGAGTTAAAATATGCATGGCCACGCCTCCTTTGTTCCACCCAGTGCATTGTGGGCCAGTTCTTTTAACACAGGAAGGCATCCAGACGACACTGTTCAAAGTGGAAACCGGAAAAAAAAAAAACACAACGCACACTCCAAACCCCGGACCAAGCCAGGGCGGGTCTTGGACTCTCCGCAGCGCACCGAGAAGAACGTTCAGGTAAGCCAACGTTCCTTCTCCAGTGTGCTGCTTGAGAGTCCAAGGATGGGAGATATGCCAAAGATCAACTCCCAAGGGAGGGAACTGCGAGGTCTAGACGATGAGAGGTGGAACAGACCCGTTGCAGAACCCGCCTGCCAAAGGAGGCCTCAGCAGAGGCAAACGAGTCCAGCCGATAGTGCTTTACAAAAGGAGAAGGTGTAGACTACGTTGCAGCACGACAAATGTCTTCCACGGACGCTTGAGTAGCCCACACAGCTGATGTAGCTGCACTTCACGTGGAATGAGCCGTCAAGCGACCGGGCACCGGTATGGCTTGGGAGTCATAAGAAGAGGCGATACACGACTTAATCCATCGTCCTATCGTCGAGGATGATACTTTCTGCCCCATAGACGTAGACTGGAGGGAGACAAATAACGCCTCAGTCTTCCGAAATGGTGATGTCCGTTTTAGGTATATGCGGAGAGCCCTCCGAACGTCCAATTTATGCCATTGATGTTCCAATTGGTGTTTGGGATCTGGACAAAAATCCGGAAGGATGACCTCCTGGGCCCTATGGAACCAGGAGTTCACCTTCGGAAGGAAGGCAGGGTCCAGACGGAGTACAACTCTATTGGTGTGAAAAATACACAAATCCTGACGGACCGATAGGGCCGCCAACTCCGAGATCCTCCTGGCCGAGGTGATAGCCACCAGGAAAGCCGTGTTGAGTGAGAGAAACTTAAGACTAACTGATCTCAAAGGCTCAAAGGGAGGTGGGGTGAGGGCCTGGAGAACTAAGGCGAGATCCCAGGATGGATAGCGGTGGACTACCTGGGGCCTTAAATTGGTAGCCCCCCCCGAACCCGTGGGTGATGTGACAGCGTCTGGAGGCCGTCAATATGAATGACGGTCGATAACGCTGCCACCTGCCTCTTAAGTGTATTGGGTGCTAGTCCCTGAGCAAACCCTTCCTGCAGGAACTCAAGGACCTGGCGGATCGATGGAGCTAAAGGATCAAGGTCCAACTTTTGGCAGAATTTACAGTAGGCCCTCCACGATGCGTCGTAAATGCGGTTCGTGGAAGCCCGCCTGGAGGTCTGAATGGTGTTGATGAGACCCCCGGAAAATTGCTCCTTCCTCAGGATCTCCCCCTCAAGTGCCATACGGTCAGCTGAAGCCACTGGGGCTCCGGGTGGACCAGATCACCCTGGGAGAGGGAAATCCTGTCGTCGGGAATCCTCCAGGGGGGGGATACCGAGAGGTCCACCAGATCCGCGAACCAAGGACGGCGGGGCCAATGGGGAGCCAGAAGAAGTACCTCCACTCCCTCCACCAGGATCTTCTGAATTACCCTCGGGATGAGAGGGAGAGGCGGAAACGCGTACAGCAGCCCTGGAGGCCAAGGACTGCGGAGAGCATTGACTCCTTCCGCCCCCGGTTCGGGAAATCTGGCAAAAAACCTCGGTAGATGGGAATTGAGCCTGGTTGCGAACAGGTCCACTAAGGGCCGGCCAAACCTCTGGATTATCGTTTGAAAGAGGTCCGGATGCAGACTCCACTCTGAGTGGTCTATGGTGGCCCTGCTTAGCCAGTCCGCCCGCACATTCAATACTCCGGAGATATGCTCCGCTCGAATGGACCTCAAGTTCTGTTCCGCCCACAGGGCTAGCCTCTCTGCCTCCTCCATGAGCAGACATGACCTGGTACCCCCCTGCCTATTGATATGGGCCCTTGTCGCCACATTGTCTGTCAAGACTAATACATGGGAGTCCCGCAACAGATGATGGAAATGTTGCAGCCCCAGGTACACCGCCCGAAGCTCCAGGAGGTTGATGTTGGTCCCTGACAAGTCCGCCAGGGACCAACGACCCTGAGCTACACGGGAGCACACATGGGCACCCCACCCATACAGGCTCGCATCCGTCGTGATGGTAATCCTGGTGGTCTCCTTGAACAAGGACCCCTTCAGCAGCGCCCCTGAGGTCCACCAGGCCAGGGAGCGAAGCACCTTCGGCGGCACGGTCATCGTGGAGTTGGAGTGGCTGGTGCGCGCACGCTGGTGCGGTAACAGACACCATTGCAGCTCGCGGGCGTGGAGTCTTGCCCAGGGAACCACCCCGATGCACGAAATGAGTTTCCCCAGCAATTGGGAAAGAAGAGCCAGGGAAACCCTCCGACGTCGACGGACCTGGCGCACTAAAGAGGTGATGCTGGCACGACGGTCGGGCGACAGGAACACCGTGCACGATGTGGTGTCGATGACAGCGCCCAGATGGAGGAGCTTGGTGGTGGGGACGAAATGGCTTTTGGCACAGTTGACCGAGAAGCCGTGTGTTCGTAGAACCTGCAGCGTGTAGTGAAGATCTTCCTGGGCCCGAAGGGCAGAGGCCGACTGGATGAGAATATTGTCCAGGTAACATTGTAGCCTCACCGGACGTGCCCTGAGGAATGCAGCCACTGCTGCCAGGATTTTCGTAAAGGCCCGTGGTGCTGACGAAAGGCCAAATGGCATGGCGCGGTATTGGTAATGGCGCCCTGCCACACAAAAGCGGAGAAACCGCGGCTGGGAAGGGCGTACCGGTATGTGGAGGTAGGCCTCTTTCAGGGCCACTGACGTGAGCGTGGTGTCGATGACAGCGCCCAGAGGGAGGAGCTTGGTGGTGGGGACGAAATGGCTTTTGGCACAGTTGACCGAGAAGCCGTGTGTTCGTAGAACCTGCAGCGTGTAGTGAAGATCTTCCTGGGCCCGAAGGGCAGAGGCCGACTGGATGAGAATATTGTCCAGGTAACATTGTAGCCTCACCGGACGTGCCCTGAGGAATGCAGCCACTGCTGCCAGGATTTTCGTAAAGGCCCGTGGTGCTGACGAAAGGCCAAATGGCATGGCGCGGTATTGGTAATGGCGCCCTGCCACACAAAAGCGGAGAAACCGCGGCTGGGAAGGACGTACCGGTATGTGTAGGTAGGCCTCTTTCAGGTCCACTGACGTAAGCCAATCGTTCTGGCGGATGCACCCCAAGACAGAACTGAGGGAGTACATCTTGAAGCGCCTGTAAGTGATGTGGGCATTGAGACGTTTTAAATCTAACACCGCCCTCCAACCCCCCGACCCCTTGGGAACAAGGAAGATTATCGAGTAAAAACCCCGTCCCTCTTGACCCAAGGGGACCCTCTCTATAGCAGAGATGTCCAACAGATGTTGGATCTCGGCATCTAACAGAGCCCTCTTGGTGGGGTTGGATGGGGTGGGGCACTGGAGGAATCGTCTTGGTGGAGACGAATTCCAGGGTCAGACCTAACTTTATGGTCTGCAGGACCCAGGGGTCCGTGGTCGTGACCTCCCACTGGTCGGCAAAATGCTGTAAACGCCCGCCGATGGGAGGGTCCATCGAGGAGTCACTTAGACTTCCTGAAACCCCGAGAACTGGGGCCCCGGAAAGGTCGTCTCGCCTGATTAAATTGCCTGCCCCTGTCCCTGCCATAGGGACGGTCCTGATCTCTCTCCGCCCCCTGATGGTAAGGCCTCTGGAAGGAGGGGGCACCAAAGGCCGTGTCCTGCCGAAAGGGCTGCCGGCGAAAAGAAGGGGACAG
>QLTV01003771.1:1930787-1972309 GCA_003457575.1 Thermophis baileyi | reverse complement strand
TTTTATTGCTATTTTTTTCAATTTGTCCGAAAATTTCCGTTCCCCCCCCCCCCAAAAAAAAACGGAAAAAAAAACGGGTTTTTTTCCGAGCTTCAAAATTTCCGGAAATTTTACATCTCTACATATACCCACATACACACACATATATGACACAGAGAAACATCACACTCTAGTTTGAATGTATACATATACATGGCGAAAAAAAAGAATCCTGAAAATTTACAAGGCAGATGGCACAAGGAACAAAGCTTTTACAGAATCTCGTAGTCCTGCTATAAATATGGAATGTAAGAAGTATGAATGTGGGAAAGCTCAGCGCAGGAAAAGATGAAATAAATCACCTACAGGTTGTCCTTGACATAGGTCCACAATTGGGATCAGAATTTCTGTTGCTAAGCAAGGTAGTTGTTAAGTGAGTTGCACCCAATTTTATGACCTTGTCTGTCTCAGTTGTTAAGCAAATCATTACAGTGATTAAGTTAATCACATGGTCATTAGGCGGATCTGGCTTCTTTCACTGATTTTGCTTTTCAGAAGCCTGCTGAGAAGGTTGCAAATGGTGATCACATGATCTTGAGATGCTGTAGCCTTTGTAAATGTATGCTGGTTGCCAAGTGACTGAGTTATGATCACATGACCATGGAGATGCTGCAACAGCCATAAGTGCAAGGACAAATTGTAAGTCACTTTTTCCAGTGCTGTTGTAATTTTGAACTGTCAGTAGAGTAGGGATACACTCTATAAACAAATGTTTCTAAGTGAAGTACTACCTGTACACTTAATGTCAATGAATTGAAATGGAGTATACTGAAATGCCATACAGTAGGGATCTGCATAAAGCTAAGCTACCTTAAAGATATTCTCTACTTATAATAATTTCTAGTACTACAGGGTGGAATTATGTCAGAACTAAAGTCATTACAAAATTGGAAGGCTACAGGAACTGATGAACTATCTGCAGAAATATGACGTGCAACAAAAGACGAATCAATTCTAATCAAACTCTACCAGCAAATATGAAAAACAATACAATTCCAATTTGGCCAACCGATTGGAAGAGGTTGGTCTACATGCCAGCAGCAAAGAGGAGAGACTTAACATGAGGATATTGTGCTATTTATCACACAATATCCTAATTTCACGTGCTGACAAAATAATCCTTACAATCATCCAAAGAAGATTAGAGCCCTACATGGAAATCTCAAGCTGGTTTTAGAAAAGCTAAAACAGAACAAGGGAGATTATTGCAGATGCACCATAGATAATCAAGAAAGCCACAGAGATCAGTGTGTGCTTCATTGACTATAGAAAGGCCTTTTGTTATGTTAACCACATTAAGCAGGGAATGTCCATGGGAAAAGGGGAATCTGAAACATCTCACTGCTGTAATGTGAAACCTATATCCAGAAAGCAACAGTCTGAAAGAAATCGGTCAAACAGACTGGCTCCATCACAAAGGAGTGAGACAAGACTGTATACTGTCTCCTTATTTACTCAACTGATATGGTGATTATATATTAATTGAGACTGGACTGTATGAAGATGAGTATAGTTTTAAAACTGGAAAAAAAAGAAACATCAATAACCTGCACTGCCCTGATGACATTACTCTGATAATTTAATAAAAATTTACTGGAGATTCTAATAATGTCTTTTATGATAAATTATCAACAGGAAGTTAATCAATATGGCTCAGACTCCCACTTGGACATGTAACAATGAAGGCCAAGGGAAAGATATTCAAATGCTTGACATCTGTATATCTATTAAAAAAAATAGAATTGTACAGACAATGGTTTTCTTTGGGACATTCTAGGAAAACAAAAATTGGACTCTGAAGAAGCAGGATAGACAGAATATTGATGCTTCTGAACTTTGGTGCTGGAGAAGACTCTTGAGAATATAATGGATAGCAAGAAAACAAATAGTTCATTGAATAACCCACAGTTGTTAAGACATTCAAATTATCTTGAACACAATGTGTCAAGACACACATCCCCTGAAAAGTCCATCGTGTTTGGAAAGGTGGAAGGAAAGGGAAGATGGCAACCAGCAGTAAGGTGGTTAATTACCGTAATTACCATGACCATGAGTGCAATATGGGAGACCTGAAGGGCAAAGTTGGTTATAGATCATCCTGGAGAAGAGCTATCTAGGGTGTCTAAGGGTTGACATTGACCAGATGGCACTTAATTAATCAACAGGTATGAGATATGTCAAAAATGAATAAAACTGCTTTCAGATGACAGATAATGTTGCACTGACAGACTTTTGCCCGGGCCCCAGAATTTTTGCTCCTCTTCACCAAATACACTCATGTTCATCTTTTAAATAAGCTGCTGACACAGGAAGGGGAAATTTGCTCCAACTTTCCAGAAGTTTTGGGGTTTTACAGGATTACAGAGGTCATATATTTGTTCCTCATTATATTTTAATATTCTGTGTTTTAACAACATGAATGGAATTTAGATGATTGTAGCAAATATTTTATGTTGCAGACTTTACTTTTAAAATGTTTTTCAAAACAAAATGGAAGCATGCTATGTTATCAGCAAATCCAATTACTCTTCTCTGTCTTGTTTTTCATAGCATAACCTCATTCACTGGCCTATTTAAATTGATTTTTTTTCCTGTTTAATGAGCTAGTGACACAAGGGCAAGGATATTTTAATGCTAAATTAGTAGCACAATGATTTAGAACATAAGTACAATAATAATTATACATCTTTATGTCTTCAATTTACAGAGTAAATCTAGGCAAATCACGTAGTCTCAATGTTATCCGATCAACATGGTGATCTCAAATATATTTCAATTAAATGTTGAGGTTTGGAAAAAGTGTTTTAATTTTGTAGTTCCAGGCATATGAAGCAACATGATTGCATATTGAGAATTTTGACTAGGAAGAAGTTGTCACCACAAAAAATGGCCACATTGTGAGAAATCAAGAGATGAATTTGGGATGATGCATCAAAACTGTTGCTCGCCATACACAATGGAAGAATGGAAGATAACCTTCAAACGGCATTCCCTAAAAGCATAAGTCAATACCTAAACAATATTAAGATTGCAATAAGCCTTACAAGGAATGAACCACTGTATCCTATTAATGCATTGTATGCTTCAATAGTGAAAACATAAATTATTTCTGCCAACTAAACTAATTCCATAATATATAATATGTAACACTATTTACCTACTCTGCATTTATAATCTATTGTTGTGGCCTGTCGGCCGCCAGCCCCTCCAGCAGCCGAATCAGAGGAGGAGGAGGCGTGGGAGTCAGGGTCGGCATCAGGGCAACCCGAGAGCTGAGGGGGAAGAGGGAATGGAGCTGGCAGAGAGAGGGACAGAGGCAGAGCCTGGGCCATCCATCAGCCCTCAGATGGAGAGTCAACAGCCCCCAGGTCTGGAGGTGGTTGATGAAGAAGAGGAGAAACAGCTGGGTCCAGTGCCTGATGCACGGCTGCGCAGAAGGCAGTGAAGAGGAGAGCAGTGGAAATCCGTGGGCCAATCCTGGGGAAGGAAGAGCCACCGCTGCTAGCTAAGCCCCACCCTAGCTCTGGGGATAAAAGGCACGGGGCAGAAATGAATAGATGTGGCAGACAACTATTCATCTTCCGGACAGATGGACGGACTTCTTAGCTTGCGAGAGAAACTTTTTGCCGGGGCTGCCGGCACTCCTAATAAAGGAATCTTTTGAGTTCATGTCAGAGAGTTTGTCATGTTTGGGGAACTGGGTCAGAACATCTATTTTAATAGCCTATTAATGTCATAGTTAAGAATCGCTTTAAGCACATCCAGTAAAATGATTTCATTTTACATGAGGAACACCATACCATACCCCATGTACTCCTTGACACTCTTTCCATTTCAAAAATGTTTTTCCATGAACCAAAATTAAAATCAATAGATGGGGAAGGGGAACATGTCCCTCTGCACAGTAGAAGAATGAGAAAGTCCACATTCAGCAGTGAATGAAATAGAGTGGTATAACTTCCAGGAATCAATGACTACTTGGTTGAAAACATGTATGCATGGCTTTACTGGAAATGCAAGGTAAGACCTATTTTGATGTGTGTATTAGATAGAAAAGAACCTATTGTGATTTCTGCTATATGTCAATGTCTTAATGTTAAGCCAAAAATACTTGAGGTTAATGTTATAGGTAAGTAGATATTATTTCACCTCATGAGTAAGAAACTCATGAGGAGTAACAATTTAAAATAAAGAATTACAAGCCACTAGAATCATACCACCACAAAAATCTAGCAGGAGAGGATGTTTTTAACTTCTTTCTTAAAAGCAGTAAGGTTAGAGTTAACTCATAAAGCAATGTATGTCCAGACATACAATGTTTTACATTGTAAAACATTCAGAACTTTGAAATATGCTTTGACCATATAAAAGTATTCTATGTTCCTACATCCCTGAAAGTGTTATCTTAGTATTACAGCTATCAAAACTGCTGTCTCAAGGTCAA
Organism: Thermophis baileyi; assembly: GCA_003457575.1. Classification (NCBI taxonomy): domain Eukaryota; kingdom Metazoa; phylum Chordata; class Lepidosauria; order Squamata; family Dipsadidae; genus Thermophis; species Thermophis baileyi. Next base: position 1,967,826 of record QLTV01003771.1, on the reverse strand, counting down.
AATATTTAGTCTGGGAGAGATTGAGAAACCAAATCCAGCTCAAACACAACTGGCAACTCTGTGCCAAACTGGATTGCAAGAAGACTACTTTTCATAGGACAGAAAGGCCCAAATTTTGCTCTTTTCTGTTCCAACTGCAAACTGCATTCTGAGAAGTGATGCCAAAACTTTTTCCATTAAGTCAGGCAGCTCTATGCTAAACCAGAAATAAATCCCTGACAGGTATTGCTACAATCTAAATAAATATACAGATTATTACATTATTTATATATGCACTTTAAAGTTAGTACCAAAACCATGAAATAACAAAACAATGTACCAGAATGCATCCTGTCATGGTGGTGTTTAGAATTATGATGAATAAGCACTAAATTTCATTCATACAACCCATTCCTCCAATTAACTGAGTTCCAGCCCAATAGTACATACAGTAACTGAGGATGGTATGATACTTTGGCATACTTTGAACTCAGTGTAAGCTGATTTGTAGCATGTCATCAACAAAACAAAATACGTTAGGTTGCTGTCAGGCATGAATGCAAAATAGCACAGCCCATTGAGTAAATCATACAATATGTTAAAATATGTTGATTAGGTCTGCAACACCGCACATGCTGTGTATTTTTGTGGACAGACACATGGGGTCAGAGTGTGCAGCCGAAATGTTTACTCATATAATGTACAAATGCCATCATCACCATTCCTTACCTCATATGACCAGACACACTGAGTACCACCAAATCGCCGAACACATCTGCCCACTTCCACGTCCTCATGAGTCGTGTACATCTCTTGAAGACATTCACCTATATGTGGTACCATCCTTCTGAGAACCTCACGACTGAAGATCATCCCAGGCCCTCCCATGCAGAAGTTCTCTCCTGGTTCAAGACCCAATTTTCCAAGTTCTTCTGTATTTCCTAGTCCTGTCTGTCCCAAATAAAGAGGTTTGCTGCTATTCAGTGACCGAAGGAACTCCTCCAATTTTTCACCTAAAAGGAAAAAAAAAATATCAAAAGATATTATTTACAGCACAAATCTATCTTTTACATAGAAAATAATATATTCGCCTTTTAAAGTGCTCTTTGTATAATGGGCCTTACTCCCAGGCAATGGGAATTAAATTGCATCAATTTTGTTAGCAGTATCACAGTCTGCTGAGGCCAACAGCACACAAACCCTTCTTTCATAAACATGTTTCATAAACATGCGTCTTAAAAGCATCTTCAATAATAATCTATTTACTCTTTGCATGTATTTCTCTCTTTTCATGCAAACACGTTTACATAAATTCATAATTTAGCACATATTTTTATTTGGATAAATTCAGAAGCTGAGTGGTTTGGTTTTGTCCCCTCTTAAGCAAGATTCAAAAAAATCAATTTTTCACTGATTAGTATGGAAAACCCATATTTTGCTGTAGGCAGACACAGTACATGGTATTCTTGAGAGGAATCCTGCCTACTTCCAGAGAAATACGTACAAGTGTTTTGAAGTTCAATTCCTTTAAATTCTTACTAAATTTAAAAATACAACTTTAAAATACAAAGACAAAGAAAAAAATGCTTGTAATGTTTTGTCTTTGAAAAGAAAAAGATAACATAATGCTTCATATTATTCCTCTAAAGTACTATGATTGGCGATACTAGAACAAAGCTTTGTCTATGATTAGAAAGGAGGCATATCAATCACTAAGATCTACTCCCCTTCTATCCTGTCATTTTAGGGAAAAATCACAACATATAGTAGCAAATGGATTGTCTTTTGTAGTTCTGCAATACAAAGCCCACTAACCTACACAGAATTTAGGGTCCTAATCAAATTTTTATCATTCCGCAGGGATCCCTCTTCATTTCGGTGATCTAGCTATGCTCTGTTCAAAAAGTAAAGAGTGCACTGTATTACTTTGCAAAAAAATGATTTACATTCAACTATTTTAGTGGATGTCAGGCAAGTATCCAGAAGAGCTGAGGTGTATTTATACAATAGATGAAGTAAAGGCTGTTTGATTAATTACAAGAAAGAATGATTTAGTTGTCTAGCTATCAAGTTTACATTATTGTCCAAAGTATACTTTTCTAAGAACTATAGAATCCTATACATTTACTCCAGGTAAGTAGATATAAAATTGTACAGTAGTCTTTGATTTAAGACCATAATTGAGCCCAAAATTTCTGTTAAGTGAGACATTTGTTAAGTGAGTTTTGTCCCATTTTACGACCTTTCTTGCCACTGTTGTTAAGTGAATCACTGCAGTTGATAAGTTAGTCACCTGGTTAAGTAAATCTGGCTTCCCCATTGACTTTGCTTGTCAGAAGGTCGCAGAAGGGGATCACATGACCCCGGAACACTGCAACCATCATAAATACGAACCAGTTGCCAAGCATCTGAATTTTGATCACATGATCATGGGGATGCTGCAAAGGTCATAACTGTGAAAAACTGTCATAAGTCACTTTTTTCAGTGCCGTTGTAACTTTGAACGGTCACTAAATGAACTGTTGTAAGTCGAGGACTAGCTGTATTACAAGGCACAGTTTCAATGAGACATACTTGGTTAAAAAGCTAAGTTAGTTGGAATTAGAATTTACAAAACAACCTTAGAGACCTTTGATAAATATTACTGATACTCCTTTAAAATTCTGGGGACCTGTCAATTCCGTTTACCCTGCAATTTAAAGACTATGCCAGCTAAGAGTTGGTATTAAAACCTTTGAAATAAAGAGAAAATAAAACTCACATCTGGCAATTTGCTATTTCAGAAACTATAAACCAGACTTCTACAACTTAATCCAGCTGCCTCCAGATGTGTACAATGCAATTCCCATCAATGGAGTTGATGGAAACAGTAGTTGAAAACATTTAGGGACACCACCATGTTGAAAAGGACTTCTAAAAATTTTTCTTTCTAATTCCACTAATGTTTATTTATGTTGCATTCTATTTATGGAGTAAGAGGGTTTATTACTCTATAATTTATTACTTTTATAAAGCAGTATAAAAGAATATTAAATAAAGTTGGAAAAAGACTTTGTAAATTAGTTTGTACATTATATTAATACAGTGTTTACATGTGCTATATTATATAAATACTAATCTAGTTTATTTTGTGGCACGTCTCATTTTCCAAATCTAATTAAAGGATTATATCATTTATAATTATATGTTCTATCCCATGCTTTATTCTGTTATCAATAGAGAGCTCCTATATTCAATGCCTCACCTTGTCTATTCCCTCTGTCACTCTCTCCACCCCACAACTTTCTCTGGGCACTTCAGCTTAGGAAACCCCCCCACTTCTTTGTAAAGGTTTCTGAAAATATAATTTAAATTAAAAGCATTACTAGACTTTGTTTCCACTTTTTCATTGATTTCAAGGTACACAGTGAAATTCTACAGTATCAACAATGTGCAAAAAGTTTGCAGGTGTGAATAACTCCAAATCACTACTGGATACAACCAAGAACAGGCTGTGTCTAAATATAATCCTTCTTATAGAATACCCTAACTGTTATCAATGGTACATTATTGCCCTTAGACCCAGGTTTTGCAGTAACTTGAAATCTATTAATATGTTTGCATGGCTATTGCCATTCTTCCGTGAGATGGTTCTGGACAAGGGGTGTATTCACGCAACCACCAAGAGCTGAACTCAAGAATCACAGAAGTCTTTTTGTAAAGGTGTACTTTTCGTAGCTTGTTTATGAGTCAGTTTTGACAAGCAGATAACAAGGGACCAGTGAGTCCAAATAAGAGGGTTTCTTTACTTGCTCAGCCTTAGCAAATGTTTAGCAGGTTCATGCAGAATTTCAGTAGGATTTGATCCCTCATAATTTCAAATATCTAGTAAGTTTTGGGAGCATGGACATTACGGAATATGTGGATAGATGCTGCACAGTTTTTGTATCTGCAAAAGGCAGGTTTTAAAGCTTTCAAGAAGTCCTACCAACCACAAGCCTCCTGGTGCTAGTTACACTGTTCAGATCCCACCACTGGTGCCCTCTGCACATGGTCCATCCCTCTCATCTGTCTTTCTCTTTTGCACAAGACAAAGTCACACTAACGGAACTCTGGTTCTCACCTTTGATGTAGACATCGTCGTCTGCCCGCATGAACCACTCATAGGTGTCCAGGTAGTGGTCGTACATGTACTTGAGCATCATGAAGGATTTCTTCTGCGGCGGGTACGAGTCGTCCACGCCGGGTAAAGCCACGACCGGCAGGGGCTGCTCCCCTTTTAGGCCGGGAGGAGGGACCGATCCCTCGCTAGAGAAGAACTCCACCCGGCCGGAGATGGAGCGCGCCCAGGTCCGCTGCGCTGCGAGCGCTCGGCTGCCCAGGTATTTCTGGGCGGTCATCACCCCGACGTAAAGGAAGTGCCGGGTTTTGGCACAGCCCGGGGTGCCCGCGTAGTCCCCGCTGCCGTTGTGGCTGCTGCCGTGGCGGCCGGCGCCGCCTTCTTCCTCCTCGTCCTCCTCCTGAGGGTCTTTTCCAGCAGCTGCAACCGGGAGACTCGGCACTGGCCCATCTGCGGCGGGCGGCGCCGGGGGCGGCCGTGGCTCCCTCTCCTTCTCCCACCGCCTGTGTCTACCGCCAGTGCCCCCCAAGCCGGCGGCCGTCACCGCCGGCTCCTCGGGTCGCAGCTGCCTCTTTCCTCCGGGTAGACCAGCCACGCGGCCATAGAAAGCACAGAGGTTATTGCTGCCGCCGCCGCCGCCGCCGCCGCCGCCTCCACTCAGGGAGCCACCGTGGCCGCCGCGCCTTTTCCTCTCGCTCAGCTCGACCACTTTGGGGGCGATGAGCCAGGAGGCGACAGTGAACCCCAAGACCAGCCCCAGGACGACACTCAGCCAGGGGCGCCGGGATCGCGCGGCCATGGTGGTAGCCACAGGATGGGGCGGCGGCGAGAGCGAGCGAGCGAGCGAGAGGGAGAGAGAGGGTTCCGTCCCGCGAGGAGACGCCCACCGAGCTGCGGGTCCCGCCGCCGCCGCCGCCGCCGCCGCCTTCTTTCCCTCCGCCTCTTTCTCGTCACGCTTCCAGAGCCCGAGACCGCCTTTGCGAGTCCGCGAGGCGTGGTCGCTTCCCACCGCAGCACAGGCGCCGCCACCGGCGGCAGAAGCTCCGAGCTGTTGCTCTGAGTGGAAGTTCTCTCCGCGGGCGGCGGGATTAGCGAAACAGCCGCCGTCCCCCTCCTCGGCGTTCAAGAAAGNAATCCGCGGGCAGCACCTTCCCAGCGCCGCTGCCGCGCTGGTTCCCTCGCGCCCCTCCCACCCCTCTGCTTCCTCCACGCAAGAGCGGCGGAGCGAACGAGCGGCCGCGGCCGTCGTTGCTCTTAAACGAGGCTCCGCTCGCTGCTCATCCCGCTCCTTCAGGGCCGCCGAGCGCGGCTTCGTAGCGCCGCGCTCCGGAGAGAACTGCACTAACAGCACCGTCGATGCAAGGATGGCAAATAGCCGACGCCGCCTGAAGGGCCTCCGGAAGGAAGATTTACACGGACGGAAGGACGATTGTCCCTTAAGACCCGTTCTCACACTTTTCCCTTCACTTAGTGTATGGAGATTCTCAGTCATCCAGGTCATGGCTGTCCCAAAAGTGCTTTTTCAGGCGGCAATTGGACTTTCTTGTTTTGTCTTTGAAGACGTTTCGCTTCTCATCCAAGAAGCTTCTTTCAGCTCTGACTGGATGGTGGCTGGATTTTCCACTCCTTCCATTCCCCACCATCCAGTTAGAGCTGAAGAAGCTTCTTGGATGAGAAGCGAAACATCTTCAAAGACAAAACAAGTAAGTCCAGTTGCCTCCTGAAAAAGCACCTTTGGGTTTCCCTTGGCTTATTTGCGTCCAGTTTTGGTCGCCACCAGATACAAAAAAGATGTTGAAACTTTTAGAAAGAGTGCAGAGAAGATGATTATGGGGCTGGACTGGAGGCTAAAGCATTCGGGGATCGGTTATGGCAACTGGGTATGGCTAGTCTCAGGAAGAGGACTAGGGGTGACGTGAGAGCACTCTTCCAGCACTTGAGAGACTGTCACGGAGAAGAAGGGGGTCAACCAATTCTCCAAAGCACCTGAGGGCAGGACAAGAAGTAAGGGGTGGAAGATTATTAAAAAAGATGTCCAACCTAGAATTTCCTGACAGTGAGAACAATTAATCAGTGGAATGGCTTGCCTCTAGAAGTTGTGGATGCTCTATCACTGGAGGTTTTCAAGAAGAGGTTGGGCAACTATTTTTCCGGAATGATGTAGGGTTTTCTGCTTGAGCAGGGGGTTAGACTAGAAGACCTCAAAGGTCCCTTCCAACCTGTTATTCTATGTCCTGTGTCTTGGTTCCCCAAAATCACACTTTAGGGTGTGGGAGGGTCTTTAAGTCCCCTTCCAAACAGGTGCTACACAGGATGCAGAATTGTATTGTAATGGAAAATAGGCATGTGAGACAAGTCTGGTAGGAAGTAGGAAAAACATACTTGCTTAAGTAATAACGTATTTTCCTTGTCAGCAACAAGAGAGGTAAAAGAGTGCAGGAAAGTTAAACCCCCTTCCCATTAGCCCTTTGAGGTTGCCTAGATCAGAAAACAGGATCGGGGGGGGGGGGGGAGAAATCAAGATGAGCTAACAGAATTTGGCAGGTTTGATTGGTTTTTCTTTCTGCCCCTCTTACACCCCAGTTAGTTAGGGAGGAACTAGCCTATGCTTCTCCCTAAAACTCTCTCTTTTCCCAGGGCTTAAGGGAGACTTCTGCACATTTAATTTTTGTATCAGTTTCTGAATATTGGAATTCTATAGTAAAGATTCTCTAGGGACTCTTTCTCAAGTTTCACTAAAATGTTCTTCCTGAAACCAATAAAGTAATTTGTTTTGCAAAGCCCAATTGTTTTTATTTGGGCTTGTAGCCAAAGGTTAATATTTTCATTTCTCACACTGGGAAGGCTGGCGCCCCCAGCTTTCAATTTCACCCATGCTATGGGGAAACCATCTGGCAATAACAGTACTGCAGGTTTAGCCTTTTGTCAGAATTCACTCTGACAAATTAGGAAATGGGTCTTCAACTTTCTAATGCTGTGAATGTCTTCATAGGTCTGGAGACTTGGGGGCTTTAAAAAAGCCACCTCTCTAATGACATTTGCCATCTCTCCCAGCCCTTCCAATCAATCCCAGTTATGGAGAAGTGTCAGGCCCAGAAAGACACTGGTCTTTCTTTACCTGCCAGGAAACCAAAGGTTTGAAAAAGTTGGTTCATTCTCTTTATCTGTCTCCTCGTCCAGCCTGAAAATTAGCTCCTGGAATTGTAAAAGTTGTGTAGACAAATTCAAAGAGATGACCAGAAGCAAAGTTTCATGGCAGCAAAACAGCTCCTTCCTACTTGACTTCGGAGTCCTATATTGAAACCTGGGTCTAGTGCTCTTTTTAAAGTACATTAAGCCCAAGTTTAAAAATAGCCTCAATCTGATTGGCACATTGAGGATTTACACAATAAAGGGGACAGAGAGCAAACTCGTCCATCCCACTCATCTTCTGAGCTTAGAAATATCCAACCCAGCAGCTGACAGGGCACAGGAATATTGTGCCATGAAGCAGTAGAGAGAGAGAGCTGTCTCTCTTCTACTTTTTCACATATGGTTGCTGCTATTAGTTAACTGCTCTTCAGACTAATCAAGGTCTCTTGAGTCAGGATCAGCTCCAGACATGGCATATGAAGGGAATAGCCTGATGAGAAACAAACAGAAACTTCTGCCATACAAGGCAAAACAACCAGGGATTAATGGTGAGGGGGCCTAAAGCAGTATTGCTCATATTGGCTGGGGAATTCTGGGCATTGAAGTTCAGGAATCTTGCCAAAGTTGAGACCCACTGGCCTAAACTGTTCAATAATGTCACAATGATCCCATTCCTAGGATCAGCAACAGAAGGATCAATGAAGCATATCAGATTGTATCTATAGAAAAACTGTCATGGCTTATTGCCTGCTTAAAAGGAGAATCAATATTTGAAAACTGGAGAAGCTAAGGCTTACTTACAGCTGCCTTCAGTATGGATTAGAGATGAGACAATATCATGTCTTGGTGATAAGTTGGGCAGCCTTAAAAAAAAGAGGTTGCTGGGATATGTTGGTGCTATTGGGCTATTGTTAGGTGCTAGTGAGAAAAGACTGAAAAGCTACCAGAAAGTAAAAAGGCATGAAGAGCTCTAACAATGAAATATGAATGGAGGATTGCTGGAAACAGCAAAACCAAACAAAAGATCTTACTTGGAAACTAGAATATTAGAATTGTCTATTTATTGGCACATTCATATGATAACCCAGACAATGGGAAACTTTATATTGATTTCATGCTGCTTGTACTGCCAAGGCATCCCATGGATTTTGGTCCAGGTTTTGAAAGAGGGCTGGGAAAGTCAAGTTCAAGTATCCCATTTATAGCGCATTTCACCATAGTTCTGTCACCATCTCTCATCCATGAAAGGAGAGTTCCCATGTATTATTCTACCTTGAACTCTCAGTGTACTGGTTGGATAAAAACACAATCACTACAGTATTCAATGCAGAAGGCTAATTATCAGGATTCATTGAAAAGAGAGTAGCTGTAAACCAATTCTAGTATTGTAAACCAATTCTAGTAGCTCCTTGGGCTACTAGTACTTTGTCAAGAGTTAATTTGAATCAAACATGAGATTAGTGACCTGGTTTTGTGGCCCTGAGTCAGTTCTGAAACATAACATTAACATAATGCCCTTGTTTATACCTTTTTTTTTTTAAAGTAACCACAAATTACAGAGAATAAAGGGGTAGTGACATCCAGAGCAAATAACAAGGATATCAAAATCATAGCATGCATTCAGTGACATTATCATACAGATGCCACAATTAAGTACTTGTGTCACATGGGCTGGCAGTACATCCCTTTCAAAGTTTATGTTTACCTAGCATAAAACAATTTGAATTTGGATTATAGCACTAGTAGCTATTCATAGTCTAAGAGCTTACCTTGGATGTTAGAACAGAATGACAGCTCTACTTGAACAGATGGAGCTGTGCCCTCTGATAAATGCTTTGTTTTGTACAAGCCACCCATCTTAATTAGCTTTGTATCAATTGAAAGAAGTAAAGCTAAAGCGTATTTTAAGACAAAGGGCAGGGTACTTAGATAGTCTTTCAAAACCACAATAAGCTCTGCCCGGGAGCTTGTTGCAACTGGATTTTTTCTTGCACATTTGCATGTATTTTAGATTCTCAGAACAGTAATGGACAGATCAAGAGTAACGGCACCACCTTGTGAAGTAACATTGTGTTTGCAAGAGATGTTTTCTGGATGCAGATGGGCCAGTGTACTATAATCCAGTCCTTATTGTTTAGGAAGGCCAGGAACCAGTTTAAAAGAAAAAGGCTTTTCAAGCACTTGTATTACTATGTTTTATGAAATTAGACATGAAATCTAAATTAGAGTGCCTGAAGACATTAACTGGTATTTGTTGTTTCCTTGCAAAAATGGTAAATTAGCCAACACAGATTAAGGAAAACATTAACAAGCTTTTAGGAATGGGATTTCTTCCAACAGATCTCTCTCTGGCATAATATAAAAACTCCTGTTGGGAGATTCCTTGGCAAGGATACTTGAAATGAATCAAGCACTCCATACAAATGGAATTTTTTGGGAACAAACAAATAGGATTGCCAAATATCAGCTTCTATCTTTATGCACCTGTTGTAATGCACTTTTGTACACTTGTTCATATCTCAGTTTATTTTTTGCCTGTTTTTTTTCTGACTTTCCATTATTATTAACAAACATTTTAAACTCTTCATCCTCAACGTATTGCCCCAGGTCTCAGTAAATGTTACAGGCAAAAAGATTCAGTCTTCTCTACTTTCTCTGCCTCAAATTATATTGCACTACCTTCTAACCTTGACCATTAGCAACATACACATTTATTTTGTTGATGAATGTTTAAGCCAAGGATTAATTTCAGGCAAGGTATTATGAAATAACATTTTAGGCACAGATTCAGTTCTCTCATATATATGCTAAAGAGAATTTAAAAAAAAATAAATCAGAAGAAAGACCTCTAGGATGGAAGATTGATTTACCGATTACTATTGTTTCTCAAATTGAAAATAGTTCATGAAGCCACACTATGTTACATGAAGTTAATTAGTACCTACATTTGATTTGAGACAATATTTTCCAGGAGATATTTTCTGAGAAAAAATAATGTTGTTTTTTCATATCCCCTAGAAATGCAAGGTGTTCTCTAGAATTTTCTCCAGGAGAAGTGGCAAAGGAACAACACACAGGAATAATTAGATGCAAATTGAAAAGAAAAGCTGCTACTCAAACTCAGGTATTGTTAATGCTGTTGTAGAGTCAACCAAGCTTAATATCTGATCAAATTATTTTGTAGTTTCTATAATATGAACAAATAATAATATGAAAAGGCCTCTTCTAAAAACTATTAATACAATAGATGTATGCATAATTGGAAAGCAGTCTGAAGATTTCCCATTAAGAGAGAAATTGTGGTAATTAAATATAGGTACCAGTAGTCTTTGACTTATGACCATAGCTGAGCTCAGAATTATGGTTGTATGTCATGGTGGTTGTTAAGCAAGGGAGCCATGTGATCATCTCATTTAATGACCACAAGCCTGGCTGTCCCTGTTGCAGTCATTAAGCAACCATGCGGATCATTGATGTCTTGAGATCAGGAAGGCCCTGGGAGGCCTGGTGCAGACCTAAACTGCAGCTCACAAGAAGATCGCTCCAAAGCTCACAAGGAGAAGTAGCTGATCCATTGTGAATCCGAGAATTGCAGCTGCTTCCCAAATATGCCATCCACTTCCAGGATGGCACTACGTGTGGCTTCTGTATAGGAAGATTGCATAGTGCATTGGCTGCTTTCCCTTGGGAAAGGTAATCTTCGGAAGTGTAAGTGAAGTGAGGCATGATGGGGTAGGGGAAACCCAGTAGAGTAGGAAGCAAGCCAAGGCCTGGGGGTACACAGCTGGGGGGGGAGTTGGCCCAAGGGACCCACAGGATGGGGTGGGGAGAAAGGCAGGTGAGAGCAACATCCCTCCGTTTGGACGTAAGGACAGGTGGATTGCCAAGCACTCAGGTTTTTTTCACATGGCCACAGGGGTCCTGCACAGGCCGTAACTTTGGGTACAAGTCATAAATCTCTTTATTCAGGACTGTCGTACTTTCAAATGCTCGTTAAATCAATGATCATAAGTTGAAGACTATTTGTTCATGGGCAGAACATGAACATAGATTATGTTCACTGTAGATGGGTGATCAGTTTAAATCTTCATTTCAGATTATTCAAATATTTAATTTTCAGAAAATGTTAATATTTTCGTGATCTCTTTGTTTTGCACTGTAGCCTATGCTATTTTGTTTCAGAAAGTACTACAGTACTTTCAGGTCCAGATCAAAACTGGGCTTCAAAAATCTAACCACTAGATGGCATTAAAGAGCTTTCTTTATTTCTTTTAACAACCTCTTGCATGCAACCTGATTTAAAGGCAGTCCTTTTGAACTACTGCAACCACTGTGTATAAGGGAATATTGTTAAAATTAATTTTAAAAATCCTACTACTAGTAATTCATAGTAGATTAAAAACGAAGCTCAAATCATTTTGCAAAATTAAGCTTTATCCATATTTTCTGATGAAATTTACTTTTGAATCGAAAGTTAGGAGATTTTATAGCATGTTCCTTCCCCCCCCCCCATGGATGTTTGTATGACAGGTAGGGTATGCAGTGTAGTAGATAATTGTTATTGATGGATTAAGCATGCTAGGATTGTTACTTAGCTATCTTGGGCTACCTTTATATGATACAATCCTTTGAGATTCCATTGACTAGTGTATTTTGTTTGTTATGCAAGAAGACACAACCCTGATGATGACTGTGACATCATGAAAAAAGAAGCAAAATATTACAAATTTGATAATAATTAAATAATGCTTTAAGCTATTGTCTAATCTGGAATTCTGAAAAGCATTTAAAAGGGGAGAGGTTTTACATTTAAGAAAGGATCTGCAATTGCTATCTCCAAAGAAACTGCTACTAGAGATGCTATTATCACTACTAGTTAAAAGGAAATGTGAATAAACTTACAATATAATGAAAACAAAAAAATATTGTGGTAAGGTAACATTAACTGTGCTTTCATCATGGTAGCACTTCAAACCCAGCAGGTTAATGCAGGTTGGGGGGGGGCCTCCAGAAAATGCAACAAAATGAGATATGTTCAATAAGAAAGCAAGCTATTTGTTGAAGATCAGCAAGTAAAAAAGTTACTTTAAAAGAATGCATTAGTGCATGCCACAGATGAAGAATTTAATAATTGACATGAAACATGGATAGCTAACTGTAATCTGTAGCATAAATGGGAAAATCAAGCCATCAGTATGGGCCACTGCAGGAATAAATAGCAAAATTATATCAATACAATTGGACGCTGGCTCTCCTATGTTGGTTATAACACAGCATCCATTTGAGTAGCATTTCAGAGATACTAAAACCATCACAAATACAACTCAAATATTATACCACAGGGGGGGGGGACCTATTGGAATAATGCTTTTATATAAAATATAATAATCAGTGAGCTTTGCTGTGAAACAGGTCATGATTCAGATCGTAATTGAATGAAGAAGCTTCAATTGGATTTGAATTCCATCAAACTCCTGCATGCTGTATTTCCTATCCCCAAAACGAGTAAATGTAAGCTGAAATGATATTGAATGATGTTTTGCCTAGTATATTTCAGCATACTGAAGCACATCTCAAAGGTGAAATAACTTTACAGGAAAATGTGACCCAAAGTTTTGCAAAACTGAGCAAGTTCCATATGACATTTACTAAGTGGCAGAAACTGAACTTGATTAAATAGAAGCTGAATACATTATTTCAAATGTTTATTGGAGTCCATAGGTTACACCTATGTTTCAGTTAGATACAAACAATGAAACTCGCATTATTTTAATCCACTATTTCAAGGTAACCAATGTGCAAAAAAACAGCAATGACAAATCAAGCAGTTGTGAATATCCCAAGGCCGCCAGTTGTGTAACACCCACAATTATTTTTAGAGTTCATTTACTATTATAATATATTTCTGCCAACTTTATTTACCACATCATCACCTTGGACACTTTTCTACAAGCGGGAAGAACATGGCAGTGGATAAAACAGTGTGAATAAGCTTTCAGACAATCAAAAAAGGTGATATCAGACATGGTGCTCGCACATTATACACCAGTGAAAATGGCGTGTGATGCTTCAAAATGTGGCATCAACACCACAAATGGCATCACACATTATGAAGGACAGCAGTGAGTACCTAATAACCTCTGCATCACAGTCCTTCTCTGCTGCAAATAAGAATTATGCACAAATAAACATAGAACTACTGCGCTTGCTTTCTGGGAATTAAACATAAGAGCCATGGTGGCACAGTGGTTATAATATAGTATTGAAGGCTAACTCTGCTCATATTGCCAGGAGTTCAATTTCTTCAATTTTGACTGGTTCAAGGTTGACTCAGCCTTCCATCCTTCTGAGGTCAGTAAAACGAGGACCCATATTGTTGGGGGCAATATGCTGACTCTGTAAACCACTTAGGCAGCATATATAGAGCTGTAAAGTACTATGAAGCGGTATATAAGTCTACATGCTGTTGCTATTGCTATTTCAATCAGTACTTATAGGGAAGGGGTTGATTCTACCCACTTGCTCATAAGCCTCTAGTGCTAATCTTCAGTAAAAAAAAAAAAAAAAAGTGTAATAGCTGCTTGAATACAGCATTGGGATTTATTCTCTGGAGGACACAGTACAAACAAGAGTCAAAAGGACACATACTCATGCAAATGTGGACTGATTGCCTCATGTAGCTTTATAGAATAAGTAATCTGAAAAATTTACTATTGGGTGGGGGTTCCTTTGACATACTTTCAGAGATTGAAAGTTTTCCCATCAAAGCTGAGATAATTTAAGGAGAAACTCTACGTGATCTGACACAATTTCAAGTCTACATAGCAACCCAGATGTCATGAGAATATATTGAAAAAAAGAATCAGTATGTGGAGTTATACCATTACCATATTAAATTTAAACTTGGCAGAGTTGAATTATGTGCAGATTGAAAGTCATCATGCTATCCAAGCTGAGGGTGTTGGTAAAGATGATGGCATTAGCTTGTGGTTTTGTTTATTGAGCAATAAATTAAATAGCTTTGAGTTGTTCAGCTTGCCAGGAATGTCCAAATGAACCCAGAATCCATATCACTTAATCTATGGGGATGGCAGCATTGTTGTGGAAAAGAAGTTACATAGCCTTTGCAGAACCACTTGTGGCCACAACTTTTTGAACAGTAGTAGATACAGGATCAGAATGCCCTGGGGGTATTTGTGACTACAACAGTGTCATATCATACAACTGCAAATGAATTTGTTGAATGTTTTAGGATGCTCTCCACTATCTGGAGAAAATGTCACATTGAATCAAAAGCTTGCACATGCTCAATTTATAAAAAGTACACACAAAACAAATTGAACACCAGCAATGTTGTTTGTAGGTATAACTTTGAAGCAATGAGAAGCAATGCCCAGGACATACAGCTAAAACACATTGAGCAATCTTCTCATGCTGAAAAATGACACATCTACTAACTGAAGAGACAGAAAGAAGTTGTAACCAATATGATTTGTAGTCACAATAGTAATCCCTAGTTTATGGTAGTATTTTCACCCAAAGAAAACATTCAATTGGTGGTTGCTTCATAGTCACAAGTATAGTCAGATACATGAAACATTCCTGTTCTGATGATAGATGTTATGCCATTTATATTTTTTTTAAAAACCCACAAAAAGCCTAGATTTGGATATTGTTTTGTGTGCTAATTGTTTTATCTAAGCCAATCATCACCATCATCATCATTTACTTTGATTATCTGTGGTGGTCAGTAATCCTTGACTTACAACCACAATCAGGACTAGAAAATTTGTTGTTAAGTAATGTGGTTAAGTAAGTGAGGCATCGTATGACCGCACCCGATTTTATGATCTTTTTTTGTCATGGTCATTATGCTAACCACCATGGTCATAAAGTGAGACTTCATGTGATCGTGACTTGTGACCTTCCCTGCCGGCTTCCCCATTGGCTTTACTTGTTGGAAGCCAACTGAGAAGGTTGCAAATGGTGATCATGTGACTGCAAGATGCTGCAACTGTCATAATTGGTAGTCAAGTGCCTGGATCACGATCAGGGCAAGGACCAGTTGTAAATCACTTTTTCAATGCTGTTGTAACTTTGAGCAGTTGTTAAACGAGCGGTCATAAATCCAACATATGTAATTAGACATATGTAGAACCAACATATGTAATTTACTGGAGTTAGCCTTTCTAGTAGTGTCAGTAAAGCAACCAACAGAAAACATTTTTCCTGACTTAATTGTTAAGTAGGAAAAAGCAATCTGTTATATATTCCTAATCATCTACAAAACTGGACTGGAGGATAAAACATATGAAGAACGGTTGCAGGAATTGAGTATGTCTAGTTTAATGAAAGGAAGGACTAGGGATGACATCAGGGGTGAAATGCTCCCAGTTTGCTCGTACCTGTCGGTCGCCGTAGAGCCAGTCGCCAAGGTAGCACGAGGCGCCGCCCACCCGCCCGGACGCCGCCATTTGGGTTCTTTTACCCTCTGCGCATGCGCAAAGTGTTCTGTGCATTCGCAGAGGGTAAAAGAACCCAAATGGTGGCATCCGGGCAGGTGGGCAGCACCTCGCGCTACCTTGGCGACCGGTTCTACGGCGACCGACAGGTACGAGCGAACCGGGAGCATTTCACCCCTGGATGACATGATAGCATTGTTCCAATATCTAAGGGTCTGCCACAAGGAAGAGGGAGTCAAGCTATTCTCCAAAACACCTGAAGGCAGGATAGGAGGCAATGGATGGAAACTAATCAAGGAGAGAAGCAATCTAGAACCAAGGAGAAATTTCCCGAAAGAACAATTGATCAGTGGAACAACTTGCCTCCAGAAGTTGTGAATGCTCCAACACTAGAAATTTTTAAGAAGAGATTGGACAACCATTTGTCTGAAATGGTATAGGGTTTCCTGCTTGAGCAGGGGGTTGAACTGGAAGACCTCCAAGGTCTCTTCCAAATCTTGTTATTCTGTTAAAACACAAACGTTTTAGGAAAGACTACACTGGATTGCAATATAATAATGTCACCAGGTGGCAGCAAATCATGGAAATCCAATTCCAAAAAGTCAGTTTTCACTAGATGGCAGCAATGCAAACTACTTCAAGTTAGAGGTTTAAAGGTGAAAAAGACTATCCCAACTCAAACACAACCTACTTCTCCTCCCCCTCTCTTTCTCCTCTCACATACACAAAGCTTGTTTAAGAAAGGCTCATTATTGGCTGCCTTCCTGGAAAGTACAATATTTTTGTTTTAGGTCTCCACCCATCAACTTTAGTTATGTACATAAATAGATTTCTTTTTAATATTTCCTGTTGTTCACTTTTTAAAAAATGTAGCAAAGAGCAGAATATTAGTGAAGAGTATGTTCAGCTCTTATAGGAATGCAAGTTAATGTTCAACAGAGTTCAGTTATTATGAACTGCAATCCAGTTTCTACACCATTATGCAAATTATTGCCCCCATGCTTTATTCAATTAATTAACTGTAAACTATTTTTACTTTCCTTGCATTCAAATCTATTCCAAATTCTGTTGTGAAATTCTGATTCTATTCCATCTACGTTCCTTCTGCTTTATCAGAATCTAGTAGCAAACAAGTAGTAGAAGGCTCAGGAGGGCTTGATGACAATAGATTTTGAGACTTTGTCAACATTTTCCTTTAAAAATGTGTCCTTGTAAATCAAATAGCCTAATCTTTGGTGTTCTCACACAACACAAAGTCTGTCAGAGGTTAGAACCACAAGAAATGCTTAAAGCCAAAGTGGTTTTATGTTCTAAAATCCTGGCCCAACTCAGTGGAAACACAGGAGAACTGAAATTTTTATAGGTGGAAACATTGCTGCTGTCCTGGGCTCATTTCCACATATTCATATGTTCACCAAAATACATCAGACTAAATGATTTTGTCTCAAAATCCACATCTAACATTTGAACATACTCATTTAGAGTTGTATTAGTGGTTCCAATATACATGCAATAATCCATGGTAAAAGAAGCTAATTAGACTATATGAATAATCCATGGTAAAAGAAGCTAATTAGACTATATTTAGTTTTTGACATAATTTGTATTGTTAGAAGAAAATTCTAGGTTCAAATCCAGGTCGGGTCACATAAAGAATACACAGGACAAGTTGCATGGAGCAGAGGCAGAATTTACATAACAGCATAACTGCAGTATAGCTATCAAAGGGTAGGCTACACAATTAGAATGCTGAGAGTAGTGATAGTGGGCTTTGATTGTGTGGATGTGTTAATTGAGGTGATTTTGCCCTGAGGATGTATGCAGTCCAACAAGGAAAGTCATCTCTTGCCCTGCAAGATGTGTTGATCTTTTCTAGATGTGGAATTTTATGACGGATCTGGCATTGGCTCTGCAACCAAACAAGACAGACGCAGACTTCAGCGGATAATTAGAACTGCAGAAAAAACAATTGCTATCAACCTGCCTTCCATTGAGGACCTGTATACTGCACGAGTCAAAAAGAGGGCTGAGAAGATATCTACAGACCCCTCACATCCTGGATATAAATTGTTTCAACTTCTACCCTCAAAATGATGCACTGCACACCAGAACAACTAGACACAAGGACAGTTTTTTCCCGAATGCCATCACTCTACTAACCAACTAATTCCCACAATACTGTCAAATTATTTACTAATACTGTATTACTACCGGTATTATTCTTCTCATCCTTCCTAGTACCTATCTCTTCCCACTTCCCACTATAACCATGTTGCTTGTATCTTTACAATTTATTGTTTTATTTGTTTCCTAGTATGATTTGATTGCTTATTAGTAACCTGTGATTATCACTAAGTGTTGTATCTTATGATTCTTGATGAATGTATTTTTTTTCTTTTATGTACACTGAGAGCATATGCACCAAAGACAAATTCCTTGTGTGTCCAATCACACTTGGCCAATAAAGAATTCTATTCCATTCCATTCCATTCCATTCTANTTCTATTCTATTCTATTCTATTCTATTCTATTCTATTCTAATTCTATTCTATTCTATTCGAGATCTGGCATCAGGAAACAGTATTGTGATTAGGAGATTTCCATATCTTTGAAGGGATTTTGCTTTGTGATTGATTTGCCAGTATCTTCTGGCTTCTTGGAGATGCACTTTGTCAATTTCAGCCTACACAGGATGAAAAGGTTTTAAGCAATTTTTATACCTTTGTAGGTGGGTTAGGAAAGTTTTTGTTTTCTAATGGTACAATTCCATGACTTCTAACAGTAGCTTATTGCAATTGTGTATTATTATTTTGTGTATTTCTAGTCTCCAATTTTCAGGTACCTTTCTGATAAAATCCACCTATGCAGATTTTAAAGCAGATGTGAACCAAACCTGTGAGACATAACGTCTTTCTTTTCTGATCTCATCAAAGTTAATATCTTCAAAAATATAGACAAATTTAGTCAGAATTTCCAAAGTGCTGGAAAATCATCATGACACAGAAAAAATAAAGTTATTAGAATGGTTTGTTTAAAATTTAAAGGGATATGTATTTAATTTTTGAATATGCGTCTTTCTTTTCTAATACTAATTTTGGTGCCAAATGAAACTGATGGGCAGATAAAGGAAATTTAAAAAGTCTTTCTGTATTTAGTATATACATTAAATAGTTTTAGGATTCATGGATGACAAGTTATACTAATGAACACAACCTAGTTGGCTCCAATTGAGTTGGAGGAAAGATCATAATTCTTTCAGTAGCTATCAGCCAAGATAATAAATACTGTACACTTACAAATGTCAACAAAAGAAACCTATCAGTTGCAGAGGGAAAGTAATAGGGTTCTTGTTTTCAGGTTTTGCATGTGTCACCAAATGGGCCCTGTCTAAGGCCCATGAATAAATACATACATACATACATACATGTAGATATGTATGTAGATATGTAGATATGTATATACAGAGAGATGACCTTTGTAATATAAATGCAATCTAAGATGCAACAAGACATGCAAAAACAACATACAAAAACACACAAACACATCCATGTACATATTTATATAAAGATGAGAGAAAGAGAGAGAGAGAGAGAGAGGCAGACACTAGGAATTATTTATTAAATTCTACATGGAGCTGTCCTAGAAAAGCATTCTGGTGCAAAATGCAGAGGTGCAGGTGATTATATGTGCTCCCAGATTAGCAAATGTTACACCTCTGCTCTGTGAACTGCGTTAGTTGCCGGTCTGCTTCCAGGTTCAATTGAAGGTGCTGGTTTTGACCTTAAAAGCCCACGTGTCATGGGGCTGGGTTATTTAAGGGACCTTTCTCTCTCTAGTTATATCAACCCATCCCATCAGGTCCTGCAGGAGGGATAAGTTAAGTTACAGGTCCCATCTGCTAAAGTGCTTCATTTGTTGAGACCCAAAAGGCAGGTCTTTTCTAACTGTGGTCCCCACCCTGTGAAACATCTTTCCCCTGAGGTAAAGTTGGCCCCAAACTATTGGTATTTATAAATCTCCTCAAAACTTGGTGTGTGTGTTTTTTTTCTTTAGCAGACTTGGTGAGTCAAAGAAATGGAGAGCCGGCAAGATGATTATATTGTATGAAGGATGCTGGTTCATTCCCCTGCAGCTTTATTTTTATTTTTTATTCTAGATTTATTTATAATAGTTGCATTTCAATTGTTTTCATTGACTGCCCACTAACTATGTTGCCCGCAGTCACATTTGTGAGATGGACAGCTATATAAATCTGATAAATAAATACATTATTAAATAAACATAACTATTATCTGTTGAGTTTACCACAAGTACTTGGATTCACAGAACATAGTAAATTTTAATCCATGGTTTATTTTTTAAAAAGTGTATCGCATTACGATTCAAGGCAATGTGAAAATCAGACCAATACCTTTAGAGTCACATGACAGATGGGCATTTTACATTTGCAGTATAGTTTCAATTCCAAAGTACTTCCAAAGAAAATTTGTACTATATGTTACACTGATTCATTAACCAATGTTTTTCCTCAATGTAAACTTAAAGCCACCATCACTTGTTGATTTTAGATTGCCCTCCAGGAGGAGATTTTATAGATCACTGTTTAAAAGCAAATTAGAAAATTAGAACCAGATCAAGTTTGTTGCATTTAGTTCCTTCTGAAATCATGGGAATTAAATTAAAGCAAGGCTGACTTATTTAATTGATCTTAATAGTAGTAACAATTTAGTCAAAGAAATGTAAAAGAAAAAGGAAAGGATTGTGCAATAAACTTTAATAGCTGGATTTGGCTCATCAGATCAATATGATGCAGGCTGCTACAGCAGCCATCACAATACCAGCTAGCAGTACAAGGAGCATGATAAGACAGTGTCTAGACCGTTTTCCTTCTCTCTCCTTCTTTTTCAACAAGGTATCATATCCTGGAGTGTAAATATCTTCCATCCAGTACTGTAAATCATTTGGATTTTCCTACAAGAAAGTTAATTTGAGTTTTCTTATGCATGGACCATAACTGGATATAATTGAGCATACTTAGCAATAAATCACATCCCTCTTTCTAATACATATGGTAACTGGATTTAGCCATGGGTATAAAATTAGACTGTCTCCCTGCCTCAGATGGGGGTAGGTGGGTGAATAACCTTTTGGTATAATCTACCCTCTTTGGATAATCTATGTTTAACTTTTCGCATTCATGAACAACATGGCCTAGGTGGCAATGCTTTCAATGGTGACCCTTCTTTTTTACATACACATCTCTTTTAATTTCTGTCTTCAGTAAATAGGTTAATGCAGATATTAAACTGTTTTTTTGTTTAAAAAGGAGAATGAAAAAAATCATACTGAATTTTGATGGCATTACCTTGAGGGGCTGGACTTCCACAGGGAGAAAGGGATCAACTGACATTACACGTACTTTGTATGCACATGCATTTCATGATACAACTGACGTGGATGAAGAATTTGTATCTTTTACACAATAACATCATAACTTAGTTATGTAATCATGCTTTCTACTGGATGCATATGGGGGGGACTACAAAAATGAAAGAAGAACTGAGAAAATGCAGGGAATTAATCAGACATGGATTGCTAATCCTGAGTTAGATGAACAAGTATATTTATCAGAAGTACTGATGATATCATTTAGTTGGCTAATGAATCATCTGCAAACAAAGAACCAACTCAGAGAACACAAAGGACAATTCAATTCTGTGCTATGTATATTCTCTTCTATTGGAATATTTTATCCATCCAAAAGAGGTACAGGACTGATATTCTATTAATTTCTTATTGATCTGCAAAATGTTGAAACAATGAAACACCTAGTCTTAGCTTAGGTGCTCCCACATGAGTTACAACAATTAAAACAAAAGAATTAAACACATTGCAAACAAACATTCTTTGTTTGCTTTTGCTTCATATAGAGAAGCTCTTTCTATGGAAGGAATTCTTCCTCCTTCCTTTTTGCTTGTTTTTCCTTTTTAATGGTACGAGAAATTAAGATCTAAGGAAATTTAAAATCTTGAAAAAAATCTAAATTGTCTGGCTGATAAAAAGTCTCTTTCTTTTCCAAAGCTCAAAATATTTTAAGGACAAATAAAACACACTTTTCTGAGGAAAAAAAATAATAAGAACTTGTTTGGTTTACTATTAATATTGTACCTAGACAAATCATACAACTTCCTGCTTGATGACATCAGTGTATAACACAGCTACATGTCTGTTGATTCCATTTCAAGAAATCTAGTGATTTGAATGGATTCCCTTCATGATTTCAAAAATTGCATCAATTTTGGTAGCATTTGCAAAAACGGGGAAATATCACACTATTGTTTCAATCTATTTTTCCCTCCACATTCTTATATACAAGCATTGCATTCTTAAAGCAGATCATTTTCACTAGCATATAATGTGTGAGACAATAGAAGGGAAAATTATCACACAACAATAGTCAAAAAGTATATTCAAGGACACAAAGCAGTATGTGTGGTTTCATTTCCATTTGTTTACATTTAATTAACATCAAAATTAAATAAATTGATATTATTTCTTGTTTTTTCTTCTGTTCAATCTGCCCCAAGGTCACCCAGCTGCCTTTGTGCCTAAGGTGGAACTAGAACTTACAGTCTCCCAGTTTCTAGCCTAATGCCTTAATCATTACACCAAACTGGCTCTAAATGTAAGTAGGTGGAAAAGAAATCACAAACACTGCTTTTTGCTCTTAAACATATAATTTAAGTGCTGCTGTAACTAAATACTAACTATGAGTTAGTAGTAGTGCTGTACTTTCAGGTTGCTAATGATGAAGACCAGTGTCTTGTCAACAGACCCTTGCTTCCTGATATCTTACAAAGCCATGTTGAAAAATGCTATCCATTTCCTTTGACAGATCCTTTGATGTGAAAGATAGGCCATCTTGTCTAACCTTTTGACCTCCAGAAGGACAAATGGATAGTATATCCTATTCCCAAGCCTATCATTTTGCTTTGCTGTTCTCTTTTATTCATTAATTATTGTACATTTTTATTTTCAATTCTCAGTTGCATAAAATCACATATTATTGTTTCTGTAGTACTGGGAATTGTACCTTTAGATAGTAAGGCAAGCTAAAGTTGGAATGCCTATCATAATCTTGGACTGTCCATGATGGGTTATGTCTCCTTTTCTCCCAACAATCATCAGCAAGGATCCCATCATAGAGAGGGTTGCTTTTGATGGTTGATTTCAAAGTGACAGGCGTAACATGCTTTCCAAGAGCTTTGTCAATCATTGCTGGGTGAAGCGGGGTCAGCTGCCAAACAGGCTGTTCCTGGATGTTTTTCTTTTCTCTCTAGAAAACACACACAATAAAAGAGGGCTATTATTCAGCTCCCTAAAGATCAACCTTATGCTCAGGATGTAGTCTGAGAGAAATTACTTCAGAGAAACGATCAGTCGGTGGCACTGAAAAGATACTGTTGAGAAAAACAATACCGTTTTCTCCTTGTAATTGGGTCAAACCATTGGACATATATGAATGACTCTTTAATAAGAGGAAAGATTTGTGTATGATAAAACAATCACTCAGGATATTCAGATTAAAATTGGTATGAAGACATGATGCAGAACAAATACTTCAAAGCACCAATTAGTAGCTATGTCTAAGTAGATATTTTAAGAGGTACTCCACAAAGCATATTAGCAGGATCAGAGTTCCCATCATTTTGCAATGCTTGGGCAGTCATCCTCCCAGTGAACTCAGTATGGCTGCCCAAATGGTTTGAGGAACTTCCTAGATTCACCAATATTTATCTACGTCATGCATAGTTTGATCCATAATATGCTATCAAGGGTTTCCATATCTCCATGATGATGATGTATCTCTGAACTCAGAAAAAAGCTCTAAGCACCATTCCACAATGGATCTGTTCAAAGTCCTCAGGTATTTTAGTAGCAATTCTTTCTGCAATTCTTTCTGTATACCCTCTTATCCCAAACTGAATGCAGCCTAGGAAGATCTACTTTGCATCCCCTCACTGAGAGTTGTACTATAAGAAGGAGACTCAAGTGACAATCTTCTTGGAATTGGCAGCCAAATAATGGAATGCCAATGCATTTCTCCCAGGAGACTAGATTGACTTTATTTCAGTGCCAAATGAAGCAGATTGTACTAAACCTTTTATATCTCAGTGATAGTGACTCAAGCTGTATTTATAGTGGTCAAGTCAGTGCAACTAGTCTCTAAAGTTTTCTTGGTAGCATTTTTGGAAGTGATTTGCTTCTTCTTAAGGCTAAGAGAAAGTGGCTGGCCCAAAGTCACCCACTCGGCTTTGTGCTTAAGGAAGGACTGGAACTCAGTCTCACAAATTCTAGTCTGATGGTCTAACCACTATACCAAATGGGAAATCTCAATATTTATTTGAATATTTATCTTTTTATTAATAAAATTTTATAGCTGCACATCTCACAAAAAGCAATTCTGGGGTGGGTGTGTGTGTGTGTGCGCGCGCGCACGCGCATGTGTGCACACGCATATGTGCACGTGTGTGTCTGTGTATAATTTTAAAATGTGTTTATAGGCAAATTTAACAGTATTCAGATAAATGATCAGAATTTTCTCATCATTTTTCTTTTTAGATTTATATCCTGCCTTTTATCTAAAAGCTCTGGATTCATAAAACTCCCGGCCTCATTAATAATACTGACCTGCCTTGTCATTCATTCATTTATTCATTCATTGGATTGGATTTGCCTTTTTCAGGAACTCAAGACAGTGTACAAAGTGTTGTCTCCTTTTATTCTTTTGCCACGTTAACAAACCCATGAGGCTGGTTAGGCTGACAAATAGTTTGACTGGCTGAAACTGGACTGGAACTTGCGATTCCCTGATCCTAGTTTCATCTCTTTTTGAGGTGCAGTTGCCCATATTTGGTATGGTATTTCTAATACAGTTGCACTGTACATGTGTATAAAGCCAATGCAATAACACCATTTTGCCCAGTAAAACTAGGATGTTATCATTTCCTGGAGAACTTTGCCATTTTTTTATCTCAAACATCTGCACAGCATTTGTTCTGAGAAATCTTTAATTATTTTTACATGTAAATGTGCATTGGAATAATTTCAACTACGGTTCAGGGCCCAAGCTTATAAACAATAATTCTTTTGTTGGCATACTTACATTTAAAATGTGGGAAATTGATTTGTCCAAAACATTCAAAGGTCTTTGGAAACTCTATAATTAAGAATAAACTTGTTCCAAACTAATCACCATATCTTAGTATAATATTAACAACGTTTTTGTATTATTAGAGCTTAAACTTCCAAGTGCTATTTATGTAAGAATAGTTGGATAAGATGAAATAGTTGTATGCATATGGTTTTGCATAGAAGAACACTCAGCTAACTTTAGTATTACAGTATTTGTTGATTATTTGATTTTACTCTCTGATAACTGGCAGAGTAAGATAAAAAAGCATTGGGTAAAAACATATTGGTTTGAAATAGAAGTTACTTAACAGATTGAGAAATACTTTACTTCCACCTCTATAGAGAATAGACTAAACTTCTAGATGAAGAACAAATAAGCACACATGGATATATTAATCTGAATGAAGTGTTTGTGACATCCTGATAGCCTCACATATGCAATTTATATGAGGCACTGAGTTCTAAGAAAGAACTCTTTTTTTCCCCAAAAACAAATTCATAGGCAGAAATTCTAGCTTGCCCTCAAGATTTAATGAGCCCCAGGACCAGGGTCATTATTCATATCCTTCTCTATACAAAACACACTGGTAGTAATGAATCCTTAACCTCATTTGTCCTTAAACCAGCATATGGTTCATCCTTGATCATTCGTCCTACATGTGGCATACATCATGTTTAATACCAGAACTTGCAATATTAATAGTAATATTAATTAATATTTAATAGTAAAAATATTTTAAAATAATGCTAACATTCCAAGCTTATTTATTTTGAAGTAAATCCTGCTGAAATCAATGAGTCTTATTACTGAGATATATATGTATAATTTTGACAATCCATCCTGGGACATCTTTCTATTTTAAGTTATATTTTGTAGAGGGCAGGGGAATGGTCTTGACGGAAAAGAGGAAGAGCCAGTACCAAAACAATGATCAGATAAATGGGGCTTGAGTACAGGCCAAGAAAATAACTTGAAAAAAAATATTTTAGATAAGTCATTCCCTGGTTCACATAAAGGTAAAGTGAGGGTGCTGGAAGTTCGTTCAGATTTACAAGATTCACTAACTATAACTGTTACAATAAAAGTAGTAACCTAAGTAGCATTGGTTTTTTAATCTGGTCTATTTTATTGGGCTGATATTTATATAGTATAGGTCCGTGATGGCGAACCTATGGCATGCGTGCCACAGGTGGCACGCGGAGCTATATCTGCCGGCACAGGAGCGGTTGCCCTAGCTCAGCTCCAGCGCGCATGTGCATGCCAGCCAGCTGATTTTCGGCTCGCGCGGAGGCTCTGGGAGGACGTTTTCGACTCTGGGGGGCAGGGGAGGCTGTTTTCGCCCTCCCCAGGCTCCAAGAAAGCCTCTGGAGCCTGGAGAGGGCGAAAAATGGGCCTACTGGGCCCACCGGAAGTCGGGAAATGGGGGAGCGGGGAGGCATGCACGCATGCGTGGGGGGGGGGTCACACGCATATGCAGGGGGGTGGGGTGCATTGAATTATGGGTGTGGGGACATGCACATGTACAGGGGGGGCGGGGCATGTGGGAGGCATTGAATTATGGGTGTAGGCATCCTTTGTCTTCAAGATTCCATAAAAAACATAATATCCAGCTATTTGTCCACGTCTTTAAAAAAGCCAGCTTAAGTGAAAAGAATAGAACCTGTGCCTGTGCTGTTGGATAAGATCCATGAAAATATGGCAAGTAGACAAGACGCCAACGTACTTAAGTGGAAAGTTTCATTTCATATGCGTACTTGAGGATCTTTTATTGTAAGAAAATGCTTAAGTTGTTTTTGATGGCCCTTAGCACAGAGCAGGAAATCTTGTTCATCTGCTTTATGTACAGGATTCAGCAGTGAGTCAAGTACTGAAATAACAAAAGATCACAATAGTGGCTGCAAACCTGAGCATTATGGGTTCAGGACAGACAAAGCAGGATTCTTCCCCTTGGTTCAAGATTCACACAATTCAAGTAAGACAGCTAAACAATACCATCACCACAAAACTCTGCTTTGGCCCGACTTTCTTCCCTAACATTTTACCGCTAATTTAAAATACTTCTTCACCCAAAATAATAATCCTGTCAGGGTGAAAATGGAGGGGGGGGGAAGAGAGAGTTGATTATTATTTTGTAGCAACTGAGGAACAGAACACTTCCTCACTTTTAGTTGTTTCCCTTAGATTAAATATAAAATGTTGTGTGACACTATTGCTTTGCATATATTCTCTTACTGAACTCTTGTCAAAAGCCCAAAAGCAAAAGAAGCGTGCACAATAATTGCCAAAAGTTTGGAAACTCTGCTTCCATGACTACAGTGCCTCATTACGTCAAATTAGAACCAAGTCTGGAATTTAAGCTACTTACCTGTGAATAGACTCGATTGTGCCACTTCTGTTCTTCAGGAAGAGGTTTTTCTGAAAAATTTGCCAACCAGGTTTGTAAAAAGGCTGATGTTTTTGCTAAGGACTTCACTTCTAGTTGAAGGAATTTATCAGGGTTGTTGTTATTCGGCAATGCAGAGAAATCCATCTTTCTCCCTTACCTTTTAGTGTAACCGACTTACTCTTCTCAGCAGCTAGTTTTGCTTTCAATAATTAATTAAGTGAACAAAGATAGGGCTTTTCTGGTACTTGAAATTGTAACTGGCCTTCTTGGATGCCAAGCAAGCTCATTTCCTAATGCCTGTGTAAATTGCAGGGAAAGTTTACGAAGGGGCCCATCAAATGTGGTTATTAGTACCCATGTGCATGATTTGAATCTATGGCAACAGTACCCTTATGTAGCATTTTAGGGTTTAAAAATATAAGACAACTAAACTCAGCCAATTTAAGTAGGAAAGATGAATTTTCTGTACCAAGCAGGAGAGAAGGCTTTGATTTGCAGCATGATTTTGATGTAATCCAGATTGCAAACTGACATAGCATATGACCTTTCATAAGACGGAAACTAAATACACTGTAGCTTTCAAAAGAGAGTTCCTTATTAGAACTTTGGGAGAGGAGGAGGAATCATAGACAAATGCATTGCACCATCTAATTAAATGCAACAACACATTGCCAGATTCTACTGAGAAAACAGAGTTTTAACATTTATATGATTAAGTTATATAACAAGCATTTGGTGACCTTTTTCATGTTGCTTTCAATATACGCTTGAAGATGGCCAGTCACCTTTCCTTTTCCATAATTTTTCTAACCATCACACTGTTCTGATCATTGGGTTGCAACCAGTGGTGGGTTCCTCCCGGTTCGGACCAGTTCTCCTGAACCGGTAGCGACCCGCTGGTGATGTCACAATGATGTCACGGATCCGGTTTGGTTGGTGCTGGTCCGTGGGCGCTGCCATCTTTTTTTAAATTAAAAAAAAATTAAAATTTTTAAAATGTTTTATTCTTCTGCGCATGTGCAGAAGCAGAGTTTCCGGCACTGCGCATCCGTCGCCATCTTGTTTTTGGCTTCTTTTTTTTATTTTTATTTTTTGCACACGCGCAAAGGAAGCGAACCAGCAGCAAGGTAAGTTAGAATCCACCCCTGGTTGCAATGTATGACAGCTGCAGTGAGAACTGGAAATGGCTTAATTTTTTGATATTTATATTCCTTATTTTAGGCTTTTCTTTTATATGGAGTTAACTTTTGTGTGGCTAACTGCTTTTTTATAATCAGGAGCAGAATTAAAATAATTCCACACAATATAAGCCTAATGCTGTCTGTTTCTTCCCACAGACAAGAGCACATACAGTAAACTGCATTCAGTATTCAGCAAAGTTATAGGCTTATTCATGCATGATTTTTTTAAACCTGCTGTTATGTTATGGGTACAAAGTGTTGTGGCCCGCCAGCGACCTATGCAGCTGGTAGCTGATTCCGACAGCGAAGAGGCTGTTGTGGTGATGCGCCAGCGGCCTGTGCAGCTGGCACCTGAGTCGGACAGTGAGGAGGTTGGTGAGGACTCGGTGCCAGAGGCGGAGATTCAGCCAGGGCCTTCAGAACCTCCAGAAGCTCCCATCAGTGAAGAGGAAGAAGAGGAGGAGCCTATTCTCAATGCACGGGCACGCAGAGCTGCCAAAAGGCAGGAATGGTTCCTCAGGAGGAGGTCTCCTCGAGAGTACGGCTTGGGGCTAATTGGCCACGCCCCTAGCCTATTTAATGGATGAAGTAATTTGCAGGAAACAACTCTTCATAATCACCTCGTGTATCGGATTCAGAAAACGTCTCTTTGGCTCTGGTTTTCCTGTGTTATCTGTTCTGCTAATTGCTTCTGGGCATCTTGCCAAACCACAGTAAGATTACTGATATTGGAAAGACTATTGCATCAAGAATTGAGTTATTTTACCTTGGACTCTTGTCGGCTGTTAATGAAATTGAATTAACAGCCCTTGTTCATAAAAGACTGATTGAAAGTGTATTTTTGTTTGAACAAACTACTAAGAAAGCTTATTAGTAGTCTTTATTTAGTAAAATAAGGTTTGCACGGACTTTGTGTGTGCTGCGTTCTTCGTGGTTCATAGCTGGGGCAGAACACGAATGTCCTGAATATTCCTTTTAGTGGTTGTGAATGCTTAGTTGGTGAGTTCTTCTTGAAGCCAGAACAAATCTTCATTAGAATTTAATAAACAAACAAATAAATAAATTGTTGCTCTGTCCCCCAAAGGGAAACCAGTAATTAATGCTTCCCCTTGGTAGAGATTTTTTAAAAAAGTTTGTCTTAGGACCAGTTGGGATGACTTGATGATCTAAGGGCCACTCCCTTCTATCATGGATCATCTTGCACACATATAAAAATGCCCATTATCTTGATATCACCGACACATTCTCCTGTTAAAAAAAATAAATCAAAATGACATAAGTCCTAGCTACCTGAGAGACACTTATCTCTAGTTGCACTACAGATTTCTTTGATTAAACATTGCCATTTACAAAGACCCTGGAAACACAACTTCTCTGTTGCAGCACCTGGCCTATAGAATAAGCTTCCCTCTGAGATCCAGGTGGCTTCCAAGCTGCTGCTGTTTTGGAGGGCTTTGAAGACCTGGCTCTTTGTTTATGGCTTTGCTTAGGATACGTGCAGCCTCTTTCAAGGTTGCTATGTTGTTTGTGGGGGTTTTTTTGTGAATCACTCAGAGACACTGGAGTTCAGTAGTATCATAATACATAAATAAATAAAATATTTAGACATTAAAGTTTTATAGGACATGAGACAAACATAGCTTAGGATAGGTTTTGCTTGCAGAATCATCTATAGTCCTTTCGCTACCTGCAACAACCATGGTGCCAACATGTCTCTGTGACATTTTTCTGCCACACAATGCCTTCATTTCATCCCATGGCATGAACAAGAAAGGATCAAGACAACCTTAACTATATTCACAATACACAATATTTTCTCATGTGGGTTGGTTTCAACATTTGGTCACTGACATCGCCTAAATTCCACTGAAGATGTTACCTAGCCTGTTAACGAAACGTTCAGAAACCAACCCACAAGCTCAGAGAATGAACCTCCACCCTCATCTTTCACCCGAGCTACAGATATTCGCCACTATCGCAAATATTTTCTCTACTAAGCTGACAGCATACAATAATAACTGTAATGTGAATAAAATTTGCTAGATTTTGGCCATCCAATACATCAGAATTGAAGTCAGGAGATGGGCTCAATGAATTTATTACCAAATTCAAACGAAATTTTTTTTTTTTTTTTTGCCTTTGATCCCCAGGCAATGTTGCAGTTACCATCCTGATATTGTTTTCCTAGGACCATACATAACAGTGCATGAAACATAAAGACAATTACTTGGGAGTAGGGGGCTGAAATAAAAGTGAAATTGCATAATAGCCTGGAGCAGTACAATATTGAAATGATGGACCAACTTCTTATTCCAAAATGAACCCCTGATCAGAACATGGTGGAATCTAGAAGTTGCCATATTTTACCTATATGAAAGAAAGGCAAGGAGATATTTTAAAGAATACTGGGCTATGTAACTCAGCTCCTTTCATGACTTGAATAGGGTTGTGTTTGTTTTATTCAACTTGAGCTATTACAAAATGGGGTGCACAAAGAAGGGAAGTCCTACTATCAGATTTGCCCCATTTTTATGGTAGTGTCGTGATTGGGAGAGTCTTATTTTCTTATCAGCTAATAACATGATTAAGAGGGAGAAAAGCATAGCTAGAAGAATCAACCATCAACCATTGTTTTGTGCATCAGGTTCTGCACACTCATAACCAGGACAGCATTACTGGGTGTGACTCATGAGAGATGCAGATATAGGAAGGGTATTTATCAGCAACGGAGGCACAAATTTCATGCTGCTTAGTTTTCAGTTCATTTAAAGATCAGTGGATAGCACTTTAATACAATAATAGAGAAAGATCTTACATACACATGGCTGGAAAGTAAAATTATCTATAGTTCTTCAATCATTATTTCCAGTCAATTCTGGAATTAATTTTGTGTCTGAACCACTAGTATAACTCAAAATAAGGCAGCTTCCGCTGTTCAGTGTCTGCTTTTTTTTCTCTGATTTTATTATGAACAGAAAACAGATGTTAAGGAATAGGTTATATAAATGGAATTTATAAAAATATATATATTTATACATCTCTAATTATATTTATTGAAAATATAAAAATCAAGTGATTCATGTACAAAATTTCATAAGGAAAGTGTTTTCTTCACATTTCACAAAATTGTAAAAGTGTATTTTAATAACATTTTAATGAAACAATTTATCACAGAAGTATCTTCTAAGCTTTTTTAAACCTGAAAATGTAGCCCAATTCATCTTAAGCATTAAGTTTCTTCCATTGGTAAAAGAAATTTCCAAGAAATTACATGTGAACACTGCAGGTTAGCCACCGGCCTTTTGCTTGGTATACTTAAAAGCAAATGACATGTTAAAACAGCACAGACTTCTTTCAAAAGATGTTCCAAGGTTTAGAAAGGTGTTTCTCTACATTACATAAAGGAGTGCAACAGAGATTCAGTGTAAATCTTTACAGTGTTTAACTGCTTCAATACTTGTGTTCAAGTATATGTTCACATGATTAAAATGCCTACTTTGCCATGTTTGTCTAATTTTGATATAAAAATTTATAAATTACAGTAGATAATTTCCTATAGAATATTTCTAAGGGCACACAGAGCTCTTACCAACTTAAGGTGTTCCAACAATCTCCAGAGTGCATTCAAACAGAAAATATATAAAATGATTCAAAGGGTTGATGAAAATTACCCACAACTTGAATTGAATTGACTCTTGAGATTATTTTGGTGGAACAAAGATTAAAAATGTAGCCTAGGAAACTGACTATATTCATGGATGTGCTGAGTCAAGTGTTACATTTGCTACATAAATACATTTCCAAGAACAGTTCATGTTATATATGGCCCTTTATAAAGTATGACTGGAGTTCCAAAACCTGTTGCAAAATTTCTGGAGTCAACCTGACTCTGAGCACCAAAATATAAACAAAATAAAAATAAAGATGACTTCATTTCCATATACAGTACAGAAAAACTATTCATCTAAATAGAAACTAAATTCAGGGTAGTATAATAGTTTATTATCCAATGCAGTAAGCAATTTAGTAGGCTTAAATGCCTTTGACTTCAAGTGAACAAGACTAGCAAACTTATCTATTTGTAGTACTGCACTACTTATTTCTCTTTTGAATAGCAAGGATGCCAAAATAGTTGCTTACCTTATTGAATATAAACATTTAAAATAGTATTTTTAGAAAAAGTCTCATAAATGTATCCAAAATAATTCATATAAAATTTAATTATGGAAACTCTGATCATAAAACCAAAACAAAAGCTATTTATCCTTTTAAAAAAAAAAGTCTTCGCGGGCAAAAATAAATTACTTTGATTAAATTATATGTAATCTGATATATTTGGTCTGAAGAAATGTGTGTGAATTTATAAATAATGTGATTGTGAAAAGCCGAGAGCCCACGAGCCTGCCTGCTACGGGTCAACTCCTCTGTTGCATCTTCTGTGCATAAAAGTCCCTGCATGTTTCACAGCAACGTTGATACCATCTCATGTCCTGACACAGGTTCTTCTCTCGTATCACTCTGCAATATACAGTCCATTGGTCTCCAAGACACTTGAATGTTAAGGCAGCTGTGAAATAAAACAAAATTATAGACATCACTATGGCTGCATATTACATAGGCATATTCAATCTTTCTGGTTGGTTTGCACATTTGAAATTTTAAGAGAATATTATGGGCATTTTCAGAAAATAGCTGTTATGGTAAGCAAGTCTAATTACAAAAACACATTTAGATCAATAAAATCAATTAAATAAAACAAATAAGGATGTGTCCATAACATCCTACTCTCTGATGTTTTAGCTCCCTTAGTTATTAGCCTTGTTTTTCTGGGAAGGTGGGCACAGTTCTAAACACAACATTGGGCTGTAGCTATTTTTTATTTTCCAAGAATATCTGGTCTCAGAATTGTGGTTGGAAATTATTGCTTTGTTTCATAGCATGCAACTTCCCAAGAGATCTGTCAAATGCAAAGAACATAGCTCCTACAAGCTGGACAAAAATATGCCACATATTTAAAGTTTTTAAATGTACTTGATAACATGTTATGAAACAACAAACTAAGAATCAAATACAATTAAAATATAAAAAGAGTTTTCAAAATGTAGAAACAAAGGCTAAATTTCTAAGCAAATTATTAGGGTTCAGTATCACTTAACACCATCTAGACTAGCTTCTAGATATTTGCTGCAAAAAAGATGTCCATTCTTGAGAATTCTCTATTAGAATTTTTGTATATTATCCACCATCTAAAGAACTGTAATAATAGTGGTTTCACCATAAGATTGGCAAAGAATTGGGTAGTGGTATATATCTCTTTCCCTTAGGTGATAGTACACAGAAATTACATTTCCATGTAACTGTTGACTACATAATACAAAATTAAGCAAGGATTTATGTTAATCAGTAAAAGGTTATACTCTCTTTTGTCTTGTCTTTTGCATGAGATATATGTATAGAGTAGGATGGATAGTTCTTATTTTCAACTAAAAACCTTGTGATGGTCTCATTGCCACCTGGTATAAATAAATATTCCTTAACTTTGGAATAGTCTCCTGTTATATTCCTTAGTATTCTTGAAATATTTTTTATTGCTGTCTTAAGCTCTTATGTTGTTTTCTCATACTGCCTTGAAATAAGCCTTAGGCACCCATACTTACTGTATGTGAGTTTTGCTTCTGAATCCAAAAGTACATATCACCTAACCCAATATAGAAGCCTCTTAAATCTAGACTGTTATAAGGATGATTCAGTATATTCATTTATAATATTCATTATATTCATTTATAATATTCATTTATAATTCTCAAGTAATTCACATATAGTACGTTTATGACAGAGAAACTATATTGTAGATCAATATAGTCAGATGGGTTATCTGGAACATAGACTTAATGTTGCTTTCACAGTTGAGGTAAAAAGAATCTGGAATTTTGATCTTAGGAGCCGGATAAACATAACTTGAAAATGGCAGGACAAGATCAGAATAGTTATCTTCAAATGACATTTGTAGTCACTTACCCAATCTAGGTGATGTAATTGTGTTCACATTAATTTTTTCATTGCAGGGCTGCAGATGGCAAGGCCTGTAGGCTGCAGGCTTTTCAGAGGAGAAACATTCACTGCCATGCCTTCCTGTGATCTTGTGCATGCACTGGATGACTCGTGATTGCATTCCTTTTCCACAGGTGATAGAACACTTCAAAGAATATAAGACACACATATATAAGCAAAAATGCTTTTTTTTTTTTGCCCCCAAAACTAAATCTACCTCAAACTGGGTATTAAGAAATGGCAATTAAATTCTTAAGAACAGATTTAAAACAATCAGAAAAATAACTTGATCTCTATTACGTTTGGCACAGTATCTTGGTTGCTATTCCATCATGGATGGAATAAGTAAGTATAAAGTGGAATGTTGAACACCTAAATTGAAATTGTGGTTTAACAATTCAAGAAAGGAATGATCCTATTTATCACTTTGGAAGTCATAGATGTACTTCCCCAAACAAAATTTTATGCAAAGGTTTACATAAAAAATGGCATATCAATTCACTTTTTTCTTTGGTGACAGAAGTACAAATTCTGGAAGAGCACCCGCAGAATTGCAGTTGGCGTTTATTCACTCAGTTGCAAGTCACTTCAACATCAAAATAAATTTTCAGTGCCAAAACCTTCGTATTCTAAAGGCTCGCTATCAAGGAAGGAGGACTGATCAGCAAGTGGGATCCCCTAAAGATGTACAGAGGAACAATTTTGGGAATGGGAAAGCAAGATTTAATGGAACATTAAATCATTAAATGAACATTATGAACCAAATCCAGTATGAACTTAAGAGATTATGGCATTAACTATACAGTACAATCATATGCACAATACCATATGATCCAGATATAAAATCATCAATTACACAAACAGACTAAATTCAATTCTTTTATGAAGAACTGTAGAACTGCTGTCAGCCACTCTGGTCCATATAACATAGTGGCAATCTGCAGGTTTATTGCATATACAGAATCCTCAGGAGACTTCTGTGTGGCTTTTCATCAATTTTCTGTTCTCTGGTAAAGATCAAACCTTTTAAGTTGGTGTCAATTGCAAGACGAGTTGCCAAGAATTTGGTATAAAGAAGAACATTTGTCAGAGGTCCAAATAGCATCTAAAATACCTACCCCCTCCCTCTCATGAAGGATTTGCTGAACCACTTGTCCAAAGGCAAGATATTCACCAAGCTAGACTTGAGAACATTTTTATAATGTGTAAACATACCTTGTGCCTAAACATACCTTTCTTTAAAGTACATTTAAAATAGGTAACATGGTGTGATTTCATTAAATCATTTCAAATTCAGTTTGCCATCAGAATACTGTCACATGTAAAAACTACGTACCTCATAATGTGAACTGCTTTAAACTGCTCTTGATTAGCAAATAAAAATTATATAGACAAGGTTACCTTATCTGGGCTGGAAAAAGACATAAAGTAAAGACATAAAAGTTTTTACTCTGCACCTCTGCATGCAGCATTAAATGTTTTCAAAACCTATCTAAGCAACAATCCAAGCAGAGCATTCTTGTCAAAGATTACAAAAATGAATCTTCCACAAAGAAGGTGATGATAGAAAGCAATATAACCTATTTCAGTTTTCATCTACTACTAATCATTGCAGAGGTAATATGAAATGTTTCAATGTGGAGCTCACCAATGTTACTTGAGTCTTTGCTCAATTTTCCAAAGACTATATTTTGAAACAAGTATAGAATGCTTAGATTAAAAGCTAAGGACAGTATGTAATGTTATAGCTTCTTCTAGCAGGTCTCTGGAAAAATTAAGGAAAAAACTGTCCCTGCCAAAGGATAGCCTTTAAAGTGTCTTCTTCAGCTACAATAGTTTGCAATCACTTCTGAGCTTCAAAAAAGTTTCAGCTGAGAGTGAAAATCTGTAGCATTGTTAACAACAGAGGTTTGAACAATTTGTTCCAAGAACAAATGACTGCTTTTGTTAAAAACTACAAATCACCTATTCCAAAACCCAGAAAACATAGGAAAAACAATAAAGTCTTATTGGAGACCACCAGAGATCTCATGACTTCAACTAGATCGGGACCTTAAAAGTTATATTTTATTTATTTTTATTTATTTGTTTGTTTGTCAAACATGTACAAGATAGCAGGTATAGGTATAAACATCAACATAATCAAAGTGAATACAGATAGATGAGGACAATAGGAGAGCAGGACAGGGACGGTAGGCACGCTGGTGCGCTTATGAACGCACCTCAACATAATCAAAGTGAATACAGATAGATGAGGACAATAGGACAGGGACGGTAGGCACGCTGGTGCGCTTATGCACGCCCCTTACAGACCTCTTAGGAATGGGGTGAGGTCGACAGTAGACAGTCTAAGGTTAAAGTTTTTTGGGTTTGGGGAAGAAACCACAGAGTCAGGTAGTGAATTCTAGGCATTAATCACTCTGTTGCTGACGTCATGTTTTCTGCAGTCGAGTTTGGAGCGGTTTACATGAAGTTTGTATCTATTGTGTGCTCGTGGATTGGTGTGGTGGAAGGTGAAGTAGTCATTGACAGGTAGGACATTGTGGCAGATAA
>QLTV01003771.1:1894825-1918471 GCA_003457575.1 Thermophis baileyi | reverse complement strand
TGGCTTGATGGCGATGTGGCTGGGTGGGAGTGGTTTGATGGCCATGTGACTGGGTGGGAGTGGCTTGGTGGTCGTGTGACCGGGTGGGAGTGGCCAACTTGTAAAAGGTGGTGAAAAGTGACTTATCACGATTTTTCACACTTAATGACCGACGGTCGTTAAGTGTGAAAAATGGTCATAAGTCACTTTTTCACCACATTTTACAAGTTGGCCACTCCCACCCAGTCACATGACCGCCAAGCCACTCCCACCCAGTCACATGGCTGTCAAGCCACTCCCACCCGGTCACATGGCCGTCAAGCCACTCCCACAAAATTAAGCCACGCCCATAGAGTGGTAGTAAAAAAATTTGGAACCCACCCCTGGTTTGAAGTTACAATGGCACTGAAAAAAGTGACTTATGACCATTTTCGAACAGCTGTTGCAGCATCCCTGTGGTAACATGATCGGTAGATGCTTGGCAACTGACTTATATTTATGACAGTTGCAATGTCTTGAGGTCATGTGATCACCTTTTGTAACCTTCTGACAAGCAAAGTCAATGGGGAAGCCAGATTCACTTAACTATTTTACTAATTTAATAACGGCAGTGATTCATTTAACTATGGTAAGTATAGTCATAAAATGGGCCAAAATTCACTTAACCACTGTCTTGCTTAGCAATGGAAATTTTGGGCTCAATTGTGGTTGCAAATCAAGGACTACCTGCAATTGTAGATCTACAATTATTCTACTCATCAAAGCCAGACTTTATTTTTGTTGTCTCCATCATCCTATTCATGATTATTCAATGTACAGTACTTCATGTATATACACATTACAAATACAAAACTCTCTGGGTGTGTTGATTTGCATTTACTTATAGAAGCTTATTTGCATAGATTGGTTCTTTCCACTGAAATGAATTAAGAATTTGATGTTCTGCACTTTCACATATCCATGCTCTGAGCACAACTAGAACTTTCCCATACAGTCTGAATAGTAATCAGAATTAGCACTTCTAGAGTTTGAGCACATTTGAGATTATGGAGAAATTAAAGATCCATTATTTTAATAATATTAAGTATAGTTTTAGCATATTGTTTAGATTATGTATACATCTCCTTTTCTCCTAGATTTTTTTTAGCATACATTGTTGTAATCAAGGAGATACTTTTCATAGAGAAGATGCATATCATGGTGCCAAATCCTATCTCCAGTCCTGGAGAATGTAGGTCTTCTGATACTGATATGAATTACTAATGGGATCATATTATGTTGCGGATTCTCATTAGGAAATAGCTAGCCACTTTCTTGATATGAACTAATAATGTGTTACACTAAATGAGTCTGTTGTCTGATCTGGCATAACTAGTTTTGTGTTCTTATGTTATTCTAAGTTGGTTACCATACTTGTAAAACAATACATATATTTAGACATAAACATTTCACCTCATAGCTTAGAATACATTTAAATAAATTATCTATGCTACTATACCAATAAATGTAAAGGTGATGTAGTTGGACCTTTGGCAGAAATTTTTTCCCACAGGCCTCTCCTAACATAATGGACAGTGGTACCAGCAATGTTGAATGTTCCAGAATGTTCTATCTTCCAATCACTATTAATAGACTGTTTGCTGGCATCTCGAAGTGCTGAGGATACATTAGAAAACAGTACAAAAGAAAGTGGTTCATGTCTTTCTAATTCATTATTTTGCTAAAAGAGCCAATGAATCAAAAATTTAAAATAATTTAAGATTTATAAGCATAATAATAAAATTCCAGTAAGAAAACAGCTGTACTTCAGCTGAATTACAAAAGTTATGTGTGCTTTCAGAATTCTCTCATCATTCAATACAGATTTCAATATATGAAAAGCCTATAATAATTAGTTCACCACTATAATATGGATTCTACAAATTATTAATTAAAAATTATTTACTTTAAAACACAGTGATAGAATATATACTGTATGTAACATTATTATGGTACTTTAAATATGCTATACCATTGTTCTTACGACTTAAAAACCCTATTGATGGAAATAATAGAACTGGGATAAGAAAATTGGTTCCAAATTCTCTAGAATTAGAAATCCCATAATCTTACTATTGACCATGCTGGTTTAGACTGTTGGGATATGAGGTTCAAAATATTTGCTTTCTATTTGTTAACTTGAACTTCCTTCCTTTCCTCCCTCCCTCCTTCCCTCTCTTTTTCTCTCCCTCAAACACACAAACAAACACATTGATGAATGGCTTGTGGGATCCAAGTACTTATAAAAAAAACTAAGAATTTATTTTGACTATGTAATCTATTGATTACAATGTCTGAAAATACATAATTTAAGGAAAACCCTTGACTTAAACTTCCTATAGAGTTGCATATATTCTGGATATTTGTAACTGACTTTTGAAATGAGACCTATCCCGTCTTTGATCTATCCTGACAGAAATACTGCTTTTTGGCTGTTTCCTTTCCACAGCTTAATGAAGCCACACATTTAATGTCAACTTATATAGATTACAAGGAACTGTTAGTACTGATTCATAATCTTTCACTGTTCTTCCCGTAATGTGAATTTTGATGGTTCAGACTCAGAAATATAGAATCAAATAGACTTGAAGTCCTCGAGAAATGATGGCTCTAAAGTGTACTTTCTCATCAAAGCTGCATATTTGGCATTAATTATGTGAAAGTGCTTCAGTTTCTTGTCCCTTGCCCCCAAATTCTTCATAAAGTTGAATGTTTGTGTGAGTCACCTCTGGCAATCAACTCCTATCCATATTTGTACTGTTTTGTATTGTTTCTATAGGAAACAATGGCAAGAACACCATCAAAGATACAATTAAATTATCCAAGAATCATTTTGGCCACTAAAGGACAGCAGAAGAAATACAAATAAGTGTGAAATGTTCTGTAATATTTGCCGTATTCAGCAATGCAGCAGTGCTAAAGAGCTTTTCCCTTTTACACTCATGACATTTAGAGTATTATATTTAATAAAATAAAAGTGAAAAGGCCCACACTGGAAAACAATGGAAACCATAGTACCATCAAAATTGTTAATGGTTTTTTCTAGTACAATTGTTAGTGGAGGAAAAAAACCCTACCCAAGACAGAACACATTTAAGTAATACATTTATCATGTAAAATTCTGATGTTTTCAAAGGGACACAACTGGCAAATCAGATACTACCTATAGATATGAGTGTGATCTCTCAAGAAAATGTGAGCTTTTCCATAATATGCTATACCATCATTCTATTTTTAGTCATTATCTTAATCTGACTTCTGCTTGTTTAAGCCTATCCACAATATGTACTCAATACACAGTACACAATATTGCCTTCCTAATTTATGGCTGTTATCTCAAGTAGCACCCTATGCAGCAGCAACAACAAACAAATGAAGGTAAAATAAAACCTACTGCACCAGAGAAGAGAAAGGAGCTACCTTCTCCAAACTATGTGACGGAAGCCAAAGCACAGGAAAAGAGAACCTCTACACGCCATCTGCTTTCTGATGCTTAGATGTATTGCAACTGCCATTCCCAGACAAGAATTCCAATTGCAACATATGTCATGCTGAGAAAAACACTCATGTTTTTTAAAAGTACAGAAGAACTAGTAACCTTATGTGGAGGTCATGAGTCAGGACAGCCAGATGGTATGCCAGTTGCAACTTCCTTTAAAGCAACATACCCTTGCATAGTTAATGATGCCCTTCATTGAGTCATATTTGACCGCTGCAATATATTCTATTTAGGCTGTCCTTAAAGCCTAATTGGAAACTGCAGTTGATTCCAAAGGTTGTGGTCCAATTGCTGAAGGGTGACAGCTTGTTTTATACTGTGGGCAACACTTACACTGTGGGCAACCAATAACTTTCTGTGTAAAATTAAAAATGCTGGTTAAGACTTATGAAGCCCTTTATGGCATGAGTCCTTTCTAACTGGAATCTCCCTGCCCTGTTTGCATGTACACTGAGCAGGTATGCTGAAATTCTCACCAATGAGGGGGAAGAGGGTAGAGTTTGAAAGCAGTGGCTACCCCTATGTTATATAACATCTTGTCTCTCCCAGATTAATATACTCCCACCCCATTACCATTTGTGATGTAATAATGTTCTATATAACATATAGCTACCTGCGCTTGGGGGTACTCTTGTTCTTACCTCCAGTGTTATATTCTTTTAGAAATTTTAATGGTAATTTCTACATAACGTCTTAATAATTGTGGCATTTCATATTGAATGATTTATGTGTGGAATCCTGGATTGGAGTGTTGTAACATTTTGCAAATAAATAATAAATAAGTTAAAGTCCTTTAACCTGTTCTAGTTAAAAATCATCCACCAGGGCTATGCATCTTATTTACACAACTCATTCAAAAGCTGAACTTCATAATATTTGCATTCAAGTGACTATTTGGATTTTTACATTGGCCTTTTTAATAGAGTTCCCTAACAAAGAATTCAAGTCAGGAGTGTGAATGTCGTATCTACAAAATGCTTCCTGGATAAGTCTTAGTGAAACATTTACATGGGACAAGTCTGTAGAAGTCCATTTAATACATTGTTGTCAGACATTCAGTTGTGTCCGACCCTCGGTCACTCTATGTATCAGCACTCTTCGTGCCCCTCTGATTTGCACCGCCTCCTTCAGATCTGCCACAGTCATCCCGATATCATCCGCGCCCAGCCAATGGATACTAGGGCGGCCCCTTCTCCATTTTCTGCTGATCCCTCCCAGCATGATTGACTTTTCGAGGCAGCTCTCATGACATGGCCCAGAGGTGGGTTCCTGCCGGTTCAGACCGGTTCTACAGAACCGGTAGTAAAAATAGGGACTGGTTCTCTGAACCGGGAGTAACAGCAGTCTGGCCACGCCCCTGAACCGGTCGATGCTCGCTCGCCCTGCCTGCCCGCCCGGCCTGTCTCTCCAGCAGAGCCTAAAACCTTGCTTTGGGAGGGGGCAGTCGGGCAGCGTTTCCTCTCCCTCCCCGGGCTCCTGCAGCCTCGGAGGTTGCAGCCTTGGAGCAACTCCTGGCCCTTGCACAGTAAATAAAAACTTCTTGCGAGTAAGAGAAGTTAATTGCCTCGCACTCACGAGAAGTTTTTATTTACTGTGCAAGGGCCAGGAGTTGCTCCAAGGCTCCGAGGCTGCAGGCGCCCAGGGAGGGGGGGGAATGCTGCCCGACTGCTCCCTCCCGAAGCAACCTTGGAAGTTTTCAAGCTCGTCTGGAGAGGGGTTTTTTTTTTAAAGAAAACCCTGAAAAAGCCGCAAGATCCGGAGCTCCCCAAAAAAGCCGCAAGATCCGGAACTGCCAGTCTCTGGTAAGATGCGCGTCTCGCAGTGGGGCGCAATTTGGGGGTGGCTGGTGGGGCAGAGCATGAGGCGGGAGGGCCGCGAGACGTGCATCTTACCAGAGACTGGCAGCTCCAGATCTTGCGGCTTTTTCAGGGTTTTCTTAAAAAAAACCCCGTCTGACTGCTCCCTCCCGAAGCAACCTTGGAAGTTTTCAAGCTCATCTGGGGAGGCATTTTTTTTTTAAGAAAACCCCAAAAAAGCCGCAAGATCCGGAACTGCCAGTCTCTGGTAAGATGCGCGTCTCGCAGTGGGGCGCAATTTGGGGGTGGCTGGTGGGGCAGAGCATGAGGCGGGAGGGCCGCGAGACGTGCATCTTACCAGAGACTGGCAGCTCCAGATCTTGCGGCTTTTTCAGGGTTTTCTTAAAAAAAACCCCGTCTCTCCAGCCGAGCTTGAAACCTTGCTTCGGGAGGGGGCAGTCAGGCAGCATCCCCCCCCTCCCCGGGCACCTGAAACCTCGGAGCCTGCAGCCTTGGAGCAACTCCTGGCCTTTGCACAGTAAAGAAAAACTTCTGCAGGCTCCGAGGCTTCAGGTGCCTCGGAGGGGGGGAAACGCTGCCCGACTACCCTCTTCTGAAGCAACTTCAACACTTTGGGGTGCTTCCCGAGTGCCACAGCTCCTTCAGATGGAGCCCTGAGGCTGCAGTCCTTTCCCTGGACTGAAGGCAGCCTTCTGCCTTGCAGCCCCCCTCCCCGCCGCATCTCTGTTCTGAGCTCGTCTGCCTGTTGGCAAAGTGGTGCTGGCAAGATGTGAGCAAGCTAGGGAGTGGGCGCAGCAACAGCCGCCACCTTCTCCCCCCCCCCCCTTGGCTGCCTGTCCTTCTCCCGCTCGGCTGCCTGCTCCTGAAGGAGGACAGACGTCTCCGCCTCTGGAGAGGGAGGCGGGAAGGGCTTGCTGGCCAGCGGATCAGCACTGCTGAGCCCCCATCTTAGGGCTTCCTCGCCACATCCACTCCAAGCAATCCCTGCCCGGTCCAATTCTGCCTGCCAGATGTGCGGAGCCCTTTCCCGAGCCTGTTCGCGCGTTCAGCACGTGTGGAGGAAGCTCCGGCCAGTGAGATTCCAAAAGCAGATAGAATGGAATTCAGCAAGGTATCTCTTCCCCACCCCCATTTGCACTTCTAGGATACTTTTATTTCCTGACAGAGAGATGAGAAAGAGAAAGAGAATGGAATGGAATGGAATGGAATTCAGCAAAGTTTCTCTTCCCCACCCCCATTTGCTCTTCTAGCACACTTTTTTTGAGAGAGTGAGGGGGGGGTTGATTGTAACCTCCTTGGGGCTGAAAAGAATTGCTACAAAAT
This sequence comes from Thermophis baileyi, assembly GCA_003457575.1. Lineage (NCBI taxonomy): Eukaryota > Metazoa > Chordata > Lepidosauria > Squamata > Dipsadidae > Thermophis > Thermophis baileyi. The sequence goes on along the minus strand of QLTV01003771.1, from coordinate 1,911,814 downwards.
TGAGTTTTCTGAAGTGGATCACTAGACTCGTAAACAACTTTAAAAATGATCTAGTAAAAAGAAAAGTCAAACAAAAGCAAATAAAACACTCCCAAGAGGAAAACAAATTAAAGTTTAATTTGTGTGTATTATTTAATGGACTGCTAAATTGGCAAAATGGACTGCTAAACACCTAGCCATGCCCACTTAGCCACACCCACCCAGTCACATGGCCACCTAGCCATACCCACCTAGCCAGTCCGGCCCCCCAACAGTCTGAGGGACTGTGAAGTGGCCCCCTGTTCAAAAAGTTTGAGGACCCCTGGCCTTAAGGGTTCAGAGCTGTATGGAATCTGGGTTCCTTTAATCCTTTGGGAGATTGCAAAAGGTCCGGATGCAGGAATCCTCCTAGGGGGAACTAGGATTGTGACCACCTAGCCACGCCCACCCAGTCACATACCATCAAGCCACGCCATCACATGACCATCAAGTCACACCCACAAAATAAGCCACGCCCACAGAACCGGTAGTAAAAAAATTAGAACCCACCCCTGACATGGCCCAAGTATGATAGCCTTTATGATAGCCAATTAATACTCAGAATAGTTAATACTCAGAACAGTTCAACTAGCTGATACTGCATGGATGTAAAATTTATCACTGTTATGAATCTAAAAAGGAAATCCATGTAGGTATCTTTTGGTTGGAAGGAGCCAAAGAGAGGTGCATCTTCCCACAGATGACAAAATAAAACTAGAAAATGCAACCAGCCTTCTAGGCAAAGCAATCAATTAGATATGGGTGGGAAAAGGAAAATAATAATTAATTAAGAGGAATTACCAGCCTTGTGTGGCAAGTGATTTAAAGTATAAAAATACAGAGGAAATAACTGTAGGGAAATGTGTTTGGAAAACTCCAGACATATTACGTACAGTATATGAGATTATATATATTAAAATTATATATTATATGAGAAGAAATAATTTGGATACTGTTGACACCTCTGTGATTTGTCATGAAGTTTTGGCAATACTGTGTGAATACTGCAGATTCCATCCACGTGCTAGAATTGAGCTTATATGTTTTAATTACTGTATTTGTTCTCTCCTCTTTTTTATGTGACATATTCTTCATATATGGCATATCCATTTCTCCTCTTATACTTCTAAGTGGGGCAACAGTTCCATTCCTGTCATTGCCATTCTCGTATTTCCCCTTAGAAAACAAGCCGATACTATCTTCACATAAATAGATACAGATGTGGATTGATATAATCTTTCAGGTCTTCCCTTATGATCTGTACAGATGCAACATGCATGCAAACAATTTCATTTCAGGAAAATGTGCAGTATGTTTTTGAAGCTTTCCTGGACCCTTCAGCTTATAAAAACATAATTAACTATGCTCTGGAGAAAGATAAGTTTAAAAAAATGCATTCCATTTGCAAAGTTAGGAAAAGAACTCTAGATTTAAACAGGAATCTTGTTCTTCTCTTTTAAAATGTTTTGTATATCATCAAAAAATAATTAAACATTGTGTGAAAAGAGTTTAAAAAAATAATAATACCCCTGATCTTGTCTGTGAAAACACTCACCCAATCCAGCAGCAATACTTTATACATTGTATATATCCTGTTGAGAATTTTAGTTCACTCAATATGCATTAACACACACACACACACACACACACACAATTTTTAAAGCACTACACTGTAAGATTAAAATCAAGCTGCATTTATACGTATAATATTACAATTTGTGCAAAAAAGTTATTTTGGTAGCATGGAAACTTCTTTTGTGTGCTGTACATCCCAATGCTGATTGTATTCTAGGCCAAAAGTTTCAAGGGAGGTCCTCAGTTAAAAAGGTAACACGAGCATGTCTCACTATAACCAACCCTGACATGTCAAGTATCAGACACGTTCTATTCATTTTTATTTAAGACATTTATACTTTGCAATATTTGACATATATATTTGCAATATTGATTGATGGTTTCTAAACACTGGAAAAAATGACATGCTGGAAAACTAATTTTTGTTGCATTAAAATTTAAACAGGGACTCCAAATCACACTCAATATAGTATTCAGTTCTCACTCTGTAACTTACTCCCAAATCACATAGCATTGGAGGGTGGTAGGGGAGGAGAAGAGAAATGTATTCTACGGATACAGCTGTCTATTTAGGCTTTTGGATACATTGATTCATCCTTTGATACATTAATTTTCAAAGTCAACCTTGCATGTACCTCCTTTGGTAATATTGCTAAATAATGTGATTCCATTTTTAGACATGCATTTATATTCATGGGTAATTCCCATCCACTTCAAGAAGAGTCAGCCCCTATAGCCTTGCACATTAGTTGCAACATTGTGACTAATACAGGCATGGGCAATTATGGCAACTTTTATTACCTGTGGACTTCAACTTCTAGAATTCCTGAGCCAGCAGGATGTAAAGCTGCCACCCCTGGACTAATATGTGTTGCAACCGTTTTATATCACTTTTCAATTTTCAGTCTACTGCTTTGGCAAACTTGGATTCTTTTAAATATTTCCACAAGGCAAAAGCAGTATCAGTTGAATCTGACAAACATTAGAAATCATAATTCTGGATATTTTCCAAAATGAGCTTTTGGTTGCTGTCAGTTTTATCCTTTTTTTTTTTTTTTTTTTTTTTTTTTTTTTTTTTTTTTATTTTTTTTTTACTACATTTTTTTTTTTTTTTTTTTTTTTTTTTTTTTTGGTGAGTGCTTAGAACAAAGCTAGAAACTTAGACTCTGCCAGTTTTTCTCTTTCAGTACTCAGTTGATTCTATGGTAAATTATAAGAGACAGCAAGTCCCACAGAGACTTCTTTGTTTCTGTGTTTTACAAAAACTATTTACAGACTTTTAATCATGAAAGGATTTGTGAATTTTGCAACTTTTGAATCAATCATTCTAAAACAGCCAAACTAAGTGCTAACACTTGGCAAAACCCCAAATCAGCTAGTTCTTAAACATTCACTGAATTTATTGACCAATTTACTGCTTTTACTGTTAGGAGCTGCAGTCAAAATAGGTTATAGTTAGCTACAGCTACAAGAACAGGGTTCAAAACAATTTATATTCTATTAACTAATTCTACAGCACTGGTGTGACGATAAGCAAAATTTGATACAAACAGAAAAGCTGTACGATACATACAGAAACTGTATGAAACATTAGGCTATATTAATAAATTGTTAGCATTACAGTTGGTCGTTTTTAATCTGATCAATAACAACCTTAATTACTTTTTTTTCTGAAATTCTGAATTAGAATGCTTCCATTGTGCTACTTAAAAAAGGAAGAAGCTACTTGCTTTGGCCTCATCCAGGTTAAACAGACCCTCCATCCTGACAGTCACACTGTTTGATTTGGTTTGATGACAACTTACCCAAGTAGCTGTGAGCTGGTTTCTCTTCCACAACTTTGATTCTTCTTGCTCCTGCAGGTATCACTAAGGCTTCCACGTAACCTGAGTATATAGACCGACATTTATATTGTTAACTATTAATTTAAATTAGAATAATATTTATATTGAATGTATATTGGTTTCATCTATTCAAAAAAAATTAAACTTATATCTGCTAAAATTTCTGGAATCTAGGCTTTTGATTTTGTGCATCAACTTCTTGTATCTCTCCTCACTCCCACCCCCATTATCAAGTATTACTGTATCTCACTTGAACAATTCTGAATTGATTACAAACTTGTCCCCTTTGTAGATTCTGTGGACAATATAAGGGAGGAAAAGTTTTTATCTTTTCTGAAAAATATTAATGAACCTGTACTATTCTTTATTTAATGAAGCTATTTATTTTCCAAAAAGTTTGTCATGAGCCTACATCCTCCCTATTTTTATCTCTGAGCTACATAAAAAGTGCTAAACTGCTAAGCCAACTGATCTGTCAACTACTTGGAGAGGGTTCAATGGACCAGCTATCAACCAAAGTACTTTAGTTTCCAACCATCCTACTTAAGACCAAAAAAATGACCAGTGAGGGCCCAGCATAAACTTCTAGTCTTTGTTTGATATGTAAGAGTCTGTTTGAAGCATTAAACAAATTGGGATATAAGAGATTTCACATACACTATTACCAACTAACTATTATTCTTAAACTAATGGTGGTGGGCAGCTGAACAGGTCAAAGCATCTTTTGTGTTAATGTTTTGTTAAGCCATGTTTCACTCTGGATCATTCAGCAGCTTTTAATACACAATGCAGAATAACAGAGTTAGAAGAGACCTTTGAAGTCTTTTAGTACAACCCCTTAATCCTAACCCAATACATTTCCAATTTTGTATATGTTCTTATAATTCCCCCCCCCACACACACACACATGCAGTACAAACATTTATTATGAGAAGCAATGTGCAAAGGTCGAGAGAGGAGTTCAATGTTCCAAATCTGCAAGATGATAGCTCTAGTGCTATGAACAAAACCTTGCCATTTGACACATGCATCGTCGAATATTTGTATTAAGATTTTAACTGCCTCTTCAGATATCCATGATTGAAATTCTGTTGGGAATACTATTTTAATTAGTTGTTTTAAACCTGAAATAACTTAATTTAATTTAACTTTCTAGGTTTTTGTTTTTTTTTGAAAGATCACTAATTACCAAATTCCTAGCAGGTTTTGCCATATCGTTCCTAATATACTTCAATTTATTATTCCCTTTCAGCAATCTGAAAGAGAATAGTAGAAGAGATTGGACAACCATTTATCTGAAATTGTATAGGATCTCCTGCCTGAGCAGGGGGTTGGACTAGAAGACCTCCAAGGTCCCTTCCAACTTTGTTACTCTGTTAATTCTGTTAATCTGCACAAAAATTTTTGTTACAGCCAAAAGGCACTTCAAAACAAAGAAGCAGCAACAACATAGCATCACCATCATCTGCTGATACTGAAGTGAATATATACTGATAAATTACTGCACTTATTTTTTAACATTTCTTACTTTTACCATTATTTTTGCTTGTATACTTTCTAAACTGTATATGAAATATGGAATTACTTTTTGCATCCCAAACATTATATTGCATTCCATTTAAATGATTATTCTGCAACTGTGAATGGCTAATATCAAAGAGACTCACTACTAGCATTTTCTCTGATTTCATTCACAAATTTTATAATTTTCACTTGGGCTGATTCCATAGGATCAGGTAAAATATTCAGATCAACATTCCTGGATTAATAAAAAAAATGAGAAGTAAATTTAACATGTTTACATTGCTCCACTTTGGCAGGGGGTAAGGAAATGGGACTTCTAGATTTCCTTCCCAACTCTAACAAAATTACTTGGCAAATTCTAAATAGCTATATCCAAAATAAATATACAGGACTGTGTACTATCCGCAAATACAGTGATCTACAGTTAACTGATCATAACAAAGCTAGACATTCATTCAAACACTTCTTTAGGGAAAAACCACAGCAGCAATACAGATTCAATAAAAACAAATACTACTTAATCATTAAGACCACAGATAAGCACTGCGGTTCCAAATTCTAGAAAGCTTCCATACATAATTCATGAAGAAACGAACAAGATTTATATCAGTATACCTAGACATGGAATATAGACTAAGTTTATAGTCCTTTAAATTTAATTTATTGACTGATAGGAAAATGGCTATGTTTATCAAACTATTTCTAAAAATCCAGAAGCAAGGAATGATTTCATAAGTAGTTCACCTATACTAAAAAAAACCCTGTATTTTAAGGTTTTTTTTGTAGAAATATATAAGCTTGCTAGAAAAGGTGTACTGTACCTTACTTGGCATTTATGAAAAGTTAAAACAATCTCTATAAAAATTACATGATGGACAAATAAAGAACAGGAACCTTAAATGTATTTATTAAATTTAAATGTATTATGTAATATTATTAAGTAATTATTTAATATTTCTTTTTACCTCTGTCTTTTTTTAGAATATTTAAACTCTATAATAGAATAGAATAGCATAACAGAGTTGGAAGGGATCTTGGAGGTCTTCTAGTCCAACCCCCTGCTTAGGCAGGAAACCCTACACCACTTCAGACAAATGGTTATCCAATCTCTTCTTAAAAACTTCCAGTATTGGAGCATTTACAACTTCTGGAGGCAAGTTGTTCCACTGATCAATTGTTCTAACTGTCAGGAAATTTCTCCTTGGTTCTAAGTTGCTTCTCTCCTTGATTAGCTTCCACCCATTGCTTCTTGTCCTGCCCTCAGGTGCTTTGGAGAATAGCTTGACTCCCTCTTCTTTGTGGCAGCCCCTGAGATATCGGAACACTGCTATCATGTCACCCCTTCTTTTCATCAGACTAGACATACCCAGTTCCAGCAACCGTTCTTTATGTTTTAGCCTCCAGTCCCTAATCGTAATATAATATATGATATGATATATGAAGATATGATATAATATATAATATGATATAATATAATATGATATAATAATATACTTTCAATATCCAAACTCTTCAAGTTTAGACATGAGTAGGCTTACATGAGGGTCCAGAGTGGAAAATTATGACACAGCATTATAATGTTGTTATGCAAGCACTTTTTTTAAATCTGCATTATGATATAGAATCCACATATGTAAGGGACAGAGCTCATGTTGTGATACTGCGGCATTCAATTTATCATTAAAAGGAAACTTTAATGTTTCATTAAATGATGGTGCATATGCTGTGAGGTTGCATATAAGTTTTTCCACCAATTTTAAGCATAGATTCAAGTTATAAACTTCAAACATCTACTTCATATTTTTGCACTCTCTATCCTTCTTTACATTACCCAGAAACACCCAAAGAATGAAAACATCTAATTTAATTTAATTTCATCAATCTATATCTAATTTTCAATGTGAAACATTAGTTGATTTGATGTATTAATTGATTATTAATATATTTTCTGTTTCCAATTAAAGTGAAACCTCAATTACATTTAGTGGACTTCAGGTCCAATGGATCACATTTCTGTCCCAACATCCACCCAAAATAACAGACAAAATCACTTGATGCAATGTACTCCAGATGGCACAATTATTATTATTATTTTTACAATTTCTGCTGCTATTTATTTTATTTCTGTACTTGCTTAATTATGCAACTGAAATAAACATTGTGATGATATTTTTGTATTTATTTGCCATGTGAACATACCTTCCCTCAAGAATTATATAGAATAATAGAAGTTTGATATGCAACTGATATATTTTTAACATTTGAATTAGCCTTTTTGTTTTACAAAGTAGCAAGATTTTTAAGTAATATGATGAGTCATATGATAATTGTTTCCTAGCATCATTTCTAGGCCTTTCTTCCCCTTATTCCTGTACTGGTCAACTATGAAATTGGATTGATTCTTTAATGCAGCTGTATGTGTTTATTTTTATTTTGTTCATTTAATATTAAAAAACCAATTCATTTTTTTTATAAATGAAATAATTTTCTTTGGGCAAACCTTCTTTCTGTCCTTTATTTAAAATTCTAGTGTTGATAAAATTCTAATCCAGAGCAATATTTACTGTTCAGGTACACAAAATAGTCTGGGATAAAATGTATCCAAAAGCATGGAGTTGGATTTATAACATACTTATTCTTATGTGTTCCTAATCTCCTTAGCAACAAGGTTGAAACTGGATAAAATTAAGCTAAAATGCTTTTTCTAAATGCTGTGCTTTAATTTAAACAACATAAAAATAGGACACTACTACACAATTTATAGCCTGCAGAGTACTCAATGCATTTACAAATTTTGCAAATTTTAATCAATAAATGTTAAAATAAGTTTACCTGCTCCTCGAGTATGATTAAAATCTCCTTTAACAACTCTACATGATTTTCCATCTCCATTGCAGACACCACAGTGATCTTCCCATGCCAAAGAACCCAATATGCCATCACAACCAAATTTCTGAAGTAAAAAAAGGAAGAATAGCACACTGTCCACTCCAAGCTAAAGGATAGTGCCACATCAAATTAGACTATAATTAGTATAAGAAATATATTATTTGCTAACAATAAAATGTGATAACCTATTCTGAACTATTTTGGGGTATCTGGACAATAAACGGAATTTTAAAAATATTCTTTCCCATCAAAAATGCTATCACTTTTTCCTTAAAAGAATGGTTTTACAAAGCCCTCCTTCAAAATTCCCACTTCATATATAAACAAATATAGCATTCTTATCCATTTCTTCTACAGTGTTCTAAATTTAAATTGCAGGTTAATTTAAGTCCATAACTTAAAAGAATTAAGGGGAAAAACCCTTCACAATAATTAAACAGTCATAGTTACTTTTGGAAGACTTACCTGACATTTTCCATTTGCACATATATCTACATCCTGAGGGCCACAGGAAGTTCCATCCATCACTTTCTCTGTTACCAATATTTGCTGTTCTTTTCCATTTGGAGAACAAAATAACGCACATGGTTTTTCTATGTGAATAAATACATTTTAAAAAATGTGTCTTGAATATAGTTTTGAACAATGCAAATAACCCAGTACTGGTTATAATACATATATTTTGAGAGACCTAATGAATACACTGTTGGAAAAACAAATCTAAAGTGTTGATTTATTAATTGACATCACATTATCAATCAATCAGATTTCAAACAATATTGGAAGAGAATTCAATTTAGATATAGTTTCAGAGACAGAGATGTTTAAACCGACTTTATTTATTTATTATTTATTTATTTATTTATTTATTTATTTATATTATTTATTTAACCCTCTTTTAACTCCTCCGCCACTTCAATTGCAGCTTCCACCACTACTATATTATTATATATATTGCATTACAAATAAACAATATATTATAATAATACAATAAACAGTATTATAATATTGAACATTAGAAAACCTTCGTTTACAGCAAAACCTCTAATGCAGGACATATATTAATCATCAACATATTCCTTGTTTTTCTGACATTCAACCAAAAGGGTTAAAATGTATAGAAAGAAAATACTTTGCATAGTGAGCAAAAGTGAAGGAAACATCCTTGTGAGAACAAATCAGGAATTCCCTCTTCAGAGAGATAAACAAACATTGGATTACTTTAATAACCAATATAATTTATGATAGTCACCAAACACCTCCACCATTTCAACTGAATTCTGTAATTCAGAGGTACCCAACCCCCGGGCCATGGACTGGTACTGGTATGTGACCCGTTGGGAACCAGGCCATGCAAATGGCGGATGAGTGTATGAAGCTTCATTTGCACATGTGTGGGGTTAGGTTGCGCATGCACAACCATCCCCTCCACACCGCCACCGCCGCTGCCAGTCCATGGAGCCAGAAAGCTTGGGGACTGCTGCTGTAATACATGTCTAAAGGACTATTAGAGAACATACATTTTTTTCTTAAGAATACTGATATTTTGACAAAGTAAAATAGGAACTATATTTTTCTTTTCTTTTGAAGAGATCAACATATATCTTTATCATTTTTCTGCCTGCTTCTCCTGCCATTTTTTAATCTGCAATTATGATGCAAATTATATTTTGGAGTAAAGATCAGTGGGTTGCTAAATATCTAGTTCACCAACAGCATGTGTCTTACAAGTGGCTATATTTGAAAAAAATGTATCTCAAATTTAATTATCTTGAACACAGTTCAATCTTGAGCACAGTTATTTTTTCTGATAAATTATTACCTTTTATAAATAATTGTATTTGAATAATTATATATATTATATTCAATCAACAAGTAAAAGTGTGTGCAAGGGTAGCTATTATTTTTAATTTCATACATATACATTTTATTTGCTGTAAGAGATAAATAAGAAAACTTTGATCCTTTTTGAATGAAGTTCAAGAACTTTCAAATAATAGTAATATCCAATTCTTGTGACAATCAATTTTTAAAAATCAATGTTTTACAAATCATAGATATGCAGTGAGGGAATTATTCTACATGCAATGAAGCGCAAATATAGCGCATAAATAACAATAACAAAAAATGGGCCTAAAAATTGTCTCTTCACTGAGGTAGCAAAGCAGACCCAGAAAAAATACTGGTATTAACTTAATATATTATTTGAAAAAAGAGACTATATGATAAATACCTTCACATTTACCAGTAATTACGGCCAAGGAAAATATATTTATTTGTACCCAGTTTCTTACTAAACTGCAAAGAATGACTTCATTATCTTTATAGTAAATGGCATCATTATGATTATATTTGAAAGAAACAAGGTAATATCAGAATTAAATGCTGATAAATTATTTTACTTTTTGAGACATTTCAGGATTAAATCTGCACCTTTTTAGTGATCAACTTTTAGGAGTGTGATCCTACAATTCTTACTTTATGAATTGTTTATGTTTTGTATTTCGAATTGAATTTTATGGTATTTTATAAAATTTTATGGTATTTTAAATGCTAAAACATGTATTCTGACACAAGCTTTTATCACTATATTAATGTGACAGTGCACAAACGCCAATATCAGCATAACATGACTAGTCGTAAGGTTAACATATTTCTTTGATTTTGTTGCAAATTTGTAGTATGATTAAAATTAAATTTTAAAGAAATGTTTCATGATGAATTAAAATATATAATTCTAGTATTTATTTTGTGTCTGCCAAAATCTACTGCAGGATGTATTTTTATTTAAATTCAAGAAAACATTCTTCATAAAAAAAAGCACACAAAAGTATTTCTTACGTAATCTACTATAAGGTTTTATAACTGTATTGCTTTCTCATTTTTTTCATTGAATTAGTCAACTTCACTGATATGGGTCCTACTATTATATTGAACTAATATAATTATTAGGTATAATGAACTGTTAAATCCTTTTTAATACCTATTCTCAGATTTTTGTTTGTGCATATGTGTGTGCATGCAAATGTACTTTTGACAGTAAGCATGTAGCTATTAAATATAAGATAGGGGTGTGCTCTTACCTTTATCTATAACAGCCTGCCATTGGTGTACATGTTTCTGATACGCTAGCCTGATGCTGAAGACCTGACATTGCCAATCCCTGAACGCAGGCAGTCCGGGACTACAAGAGGGATTCTTACATATTTTATATTGTATTCTTGATCCCTGGCATTCTGCTTCTTCATGACCTGGACTAGGAAAGATAAAAATTAAAATTATTAAATTAAATTTAGTTGTGTGGACATGGCTTGCATGATTTACACTGTTATTAGTTCCATCACATTTGTATCTGTGAGCTTAAAGAGGGAGATGTGGTTTCACATCACCTCATTTTATCTCTAGAACAGCTTCAGTTCAAAATTACACACTGGGATGCATAATCCCAGTCCAATGTATAAGCACTATACCTACTTACAAACAATTAAAATAACAGTGATTACCTATGCATAGCCTGCCTATAAATGGTAAAGAGAATCTAATAGTTTTGTAACAGCAACTGTTATAAAAAATATTCACCATGAATATTATGATACCAAACTAGATTTAGGCTAAACCATGACAATTATTTGACTCTCCCTTCCTCAGCCTTTTCTAATCTTGTGGTTTTCTGACAGATTGGGGGCCAATGATCAGATGTTCTAAAAGGTGCACTCCAATATATTTGAAGAAAAAGCAGGAAAGGCTGGAATGGATTATCCTTGTTTTATGTGAATTCTTCCCCATACTCCCAATGTGCCTAAAGTTGAGTCTATATAAAGATACTTATTCTACCATTTATTTTAAAATCAGAAATACATGCCGAACACTACTTACTTAGTTTTCCTTTCTTAAACTGAATTGTATATAAAGAAATATATTTGAGAGTGCCTATCTCAGCACTTGAAATATTCGTGTTTACTGGCAAGCTACAATTTTATGTAATACCATGAACCTCGTTGTGTAATATTCTTTTTTCATTGTGAAGCAGTAGACAGAGCATCTGTCCGTAACTAATTTGGAATTTGGAATTTAGTAAATAATTTGACAAGCAGAACACAAATAAGCTGTGGCTTACCTAGCACATCTACGTTGTCGACTGCTAATTCCAGTGTTACAAGTTCTGCTACAAGAGCTCCAGGTACTCCATTCTGCTTCCATGTGTCCAGCGAAAGATGTTTTACTGATACATTCTCCAACTTTACACCACTATTACAAACGTCAGCTTTTAGTTTAAAATATATGAAGTAGATACAAAGCAATTTACTATATAAACTCAAAAGGAACCTTACTTACAATATCTGACACAATGGCAAAGTATAATTCCGCCTCCATTACTGCATTCTTGGTAAACTTAAGAGAACTCATTTTTTTAAAAGGCAAATTATTGTCGGAGGGAAAAATAAGTCTTCCCTTCAGATAAATTCACTGTTGCTCTATCTATTCAAACACATTTTCTTGAAAGGTGCAAAATCAAGGGGATACAGTAACTATTTCTAATTAGATTCAATATTTGCATAACAGAGACATGTTAGTTTTTACATTACAGCTTTTCTACTTAGGGGGAAAATTAGAATGAAAGAGATATGTTTACTACTTAGTTAGTTCTGCCCTCTTAAAGCACACTTATTGCTAAACGGATGATATAGTCTATGCTGGTCCACATTTTGTCTTTTTACCTGTTGTATCAATGATAGAGCACAAAATGCCTGAAACCGTAGAGATAGATTTGGAAATGAAGCTCCAAATCATGTCTTTATTTAAAACTATATTTTAAAACTAGAATATTTTGGAAGGGGTTACATACAGGAGTCAATACTCATTACATTATTTTCATATAATCTAGCCTGCCTATAAAAATTTGAATCTGTAATCCACATAATACATTGCCTATGGCAACATAGCTGCAATCAAAAGTATATATACAAAGATCACAGCGCATCATGAATCGACTCTATCACATACAAAAAAAAAAGCTGGTTCAACTTTGTATAATGTCTCAAATAACAAGAAATGATGTCCACATAAAAGGAAGGCCAATTTATTTTGGCTTATGAAGAGAAAAATCCTAAAAGCTTTCTGCCTGCTTTGATATCTTATGATAATCATTTGAAGCTTCTGCTATAAAATTGAGAATTTTGGCAGCAACCATATTATCCATGGAACTTATGAAATAGAATTACATTGACTATATAGTTACTTTTAGCCATCTCAATTACCGAATTCTCTTAGTCTCCCTTTTATGGATAGATGAATCTCATCTATTCTAGCAAAGAAAAGCATTCAGATAAAATAGGAAAGTTTACTGTCAATTGTTTCAAATTTGAGTTACATGCCTTTCTGCCTGCCCTTTTATTTTCAATGAAACTATTTCTAGTTTTCCTATCCTATATCTTCATCCCCACTATTTTATGACTGCACATGATCAAAAAGCATTTCTAGGTTCATCAAAAAGATTCTTTGTTAAAATGTTTATTTTTATGTTATTTTACTTCATTAAATAAGCCAGGTCACTAATTTCCCTGGGATAAGCTGTAGTTTTGATACATGCACTTGAGAATCACTAATTATTGTAAATTTTTACAATATTTATATTAAAACATATACAAGTCCAAAATCCATTAGACAGAAACCTAATAGCCTGGGTGAAGTTTTGGCCTAGAATGCTATGAATTAGTTACAATAATCTAGAATTAAGTTTTTTCCGGTTGTTGATTGATTGTATGAGACTTCCATTGATTTAAATAGTTATGGGTTTCATTTAATGAAATAACATTTATTTTACTCAGTTGTATTTCCCTTCTGAAAATAAGGGTCTCAACTCTTATTACTGATAGGTCACGTTTCACTGGAATTGAAAATGATGTGCCAGTTTGACTTTAAATCAATACGGTACTATTATTCTAAATTATTTGAAATTGTCCTGCATAATAAGTAAGCAATAATACTTGAAGTTAATCAGAGGTAAAAAAAAAACCCACTAAAAATAGGATAATTCATTTCTTGTAGTTACAACTTTGAAATTCTAGTATGCATTTTCTACAAAAACTAAGTGCCTTCAATTAAACAATAGCAACTACTGCGGAAATATCCTTTGTATATTAATGGAGGTATAATATTTAAACCAATTAGTTAGCACTTTAGAATAATCACATTTTAAATAAAAATGGTGCAATGAAATACAGATTTAAGATCACATATAAACGAATTCACTTATTAAAAATTAATGGTGTTATAATGCACCTTTCCAGTGTCGCAATCTGTTCCATCCATTGGTGGATCCAACTTAGTTTTACATTCTTTCTCACCTTCAACTTTACACCATAACCCAGCGCAAATAACATGCTGGAAAGAAAGAAATAAGAATGTAGAAACTTGTATATAAATGTTCTTCATAACTTTCACAAGAAATATGCTATTTTAAGAAGCTGTGAATAAATTATGCTTTTGCTATAGAATATAATCTCTTTTCATGACTTCAACACAGAAATACTGTAGATCTGACTGCAAAATAAAAAATGATTTGTTTGTTTAGCTTACATAAATATAAAATTGGGATTGCCTTTTCTGATACTATTTTTCTTTCCGACTTCAATTTGCTTTATGAAGGCAATTAATTATCCAATTTAAAGTTTTGGCTTTATGTAGTTTTATGGACTGTAATGTATCTCTTGAAAACAATTTCTGTCTGTACATTCCCTGGAGAAGAATCTGATTAGGATATTTTTAATACATAACTTCAAAAATGAACATACATAAACATGAAAGATTAAATCATTACATTAAAGAAAGACTAAATTTAAAGAATAATAGAAGACTAGAATGACAGTGATCCCATTTTATTCTTCACATAGTTTATAAGTAAAGTTGCCTTTTCCACCCCTTCATGTCTAATTTGACTCCTGGCAACTACATAGACAAGTCCGTGCAATTATTCACAGCAGCAGTTTTGGAAGTGGTTGCTAATTGCCTTCATCCTAGGATTGAGAGAGAATAACTGGCCCAAAGTCACCCAGGTCTCTTTCAAGCCTAAGGCAGGATTAGAACTCTGCTTTCCCAAGTCCCAAGTCCTGCACCTTAACCACTAGGCCAAACTGGTTTGCTAAAATACATAAAATGAATTCAAATATGCATATTCCAATTTCAGAGAAATTAATGTGAATTAATAAGTTATTTCATATTTCTAATTTGTATTATAAACTGATATTAAAAAAAATAGCATATAATGTAGTAAATTTAAAAATCAATGAAGCCAACTATTTCCTTATAATCATGTGTATCTTTTAATGTTTATATTTTAATACATAAATCATTAGTAGCAATAGTATCGGGAGGGTGTCAAACTCGCCTGTCTGAAAAGAAATGACATCACCAAGTGAGCCCCCACCTTTCTTACATATATCACAAGGTTGCATGAAGATCCCAAAGGGGTGAACTTTGATGACAGTGGTTGGAGTTGCAGACTCCTTATAGTAGTGTATTAACACTTCAAATCATGATTACATTCTGATAGTAACATTTCAAATTTTGTGGTTGGAATGAAGATGATTTGAGAGCTAGATATTATTTTTGTATCCATGGACAGATGTGCAAGAAAGTCAGTCCTGGCAAAGAAACAAGTAAAATTTCTCTACTGGCCAAAGAAAGAAAGGACGAACACCACCAGCCTTGGAGAATGAAAAGAAGAAAGAGGCAGTGGGAGGTAGGAAAGAAGAAAAACAAAATGATCTTTCTACTCACTGATAAGAGATTATAAAAGTGTAAAAGGGGAATTTGGACAGATTTTAGTAGAATGAAGTTCCAAAATTATATCATCCTTGATGTGATTGTTAATAAATATTATTTTTCAACCCATTATTTTGGTGAATAAAGAATGCTCACCAAAATGAAATAGTATTTAATAGCTATTTCTCAATGTTTTAAAATTTTACTTAATATAATTATGTTTAAATTGAAATAATTTATTAAATAATTTTAATTAATTAATAAACCATTCTTTTTTTATAAAGAATAAAATGCTCTATATTTTTACCATTTTAAAATTCATTTTAATGCATTAAAAGGCCTCACTGTGGCAGCCTTCAAACTAATAAATTAGTCTTCATGCAACATCCCTGATTATTTGAGTTGGAAACATCTAGCTTATAGCCCACTATTTAACCTTTTGACCTGGTGTAATTAAGATAAAATTAAAATAAAAGCTATTAATATACTTTCTTCCATTTTATTCCAAGTCCTATCTAAAAGCAAAAAAAGTCCCCAATAACAAGCATTCTAATTCAGTAAGGCAACCTTGTTTTCCAAGGATAATAACATTTGAATGTGCAAGAGAAATGCAAAATCTATTCTATCTTGTGAATGAAAGCTTGGTAACACATAACACCTGAAGTTTTATACTGTTGCATGACCATTATAAAGGTTTGATTTGATTTGATATCTGTAATTTAAATATTGAAACATCAAACACAGAATGGAAACAATATGAAGAAGCTTTGAATAGTTAATAAAGGAAACATTCAGAATTGTTTTGTATTTCTCTTTTTTCTTTTGGTTTATTTTATTTTATTTTTTGAATATACATCAATACCGAGTTTCCCCAAAAATAAGACATGTCCCGATAATAAGCCCAACAGGGCTTTTCGGGACATGCGTTGAAATAAGCCCCCCCCCGAAAATAACCCTCCCATTACTTTCCGGAGAAAGGGGGGCATGCCGGGAGGCGCTCTTTTTGCGGCGGGCACTCTTTTGGCCGGGAGAGCGAGAGCAAGCGAGAGGCGGGTGCACGCACACCCCACGAGACTGCCTCAGCTCCTCTGGGCTCTGCCTCTGGCAGTGTTTTCAAACGCGCCTGCCTGCGATGGGGCGGCGAGGCAGGCATCGAGGCTCCCCTTCTCTTCCTCGGAGGCAGGAGCACGTTTGATAACGCTGGCAGAGGCAGAGCCCAGAGGAGCCGAGCAGTCTCGTGGGGTATGCGTGCCCTCGACTCTCACTTGCTCTCGCTCTCCCGGCCAAAAAAGTGCCCGCAGCAAAAAGAGCGCCTCCCGGCATGCCCCCCCCTTTCCCCCCGGAAAGTAATGGGGGGGCCTATTTTTGGGGGGCG
>QLTV01003771.1:1876291-1892176 GCA_003457575.1 Thermophis baileyi | reverse complement strand
TATATTCAACTGTCACTATATACACGATATGGGATTTTAATTTTTAAGTTAATACTAACATTTATTGAGTACTCCCAACAATGCTGAAATTTAAAAAAATACCTTGTTAAAAACTGCTTCTGCGTCAGGTAAGCATTGGGGAATAATATTTCTAAAGAATAGCAAGCAATTTTCAGAAATAGTTCTTTTCAATCTGATATAGAAACTGCAGTAAGGTATTGAAAGCTTGGCATACCTGAAATTTATAATCACCAGGGAAAAAAATAACTGAACAAAATAAAAGTCTGATTGTAACTACATCCACTTCTTGAATGAATTACCTGAGAAATCTTTCTAGGTCGTCTCTGCTACAGCGGGACCATGAAACGTCCCCAAGGTTTTGCCCTTTGATCCATTCTCCAGACATGATGTGGAGACCATCTGCACAAGATGGGTGGTCATTGTCATGATTTATTCCCATGCTGAAACAAGTTTGGAAAACAGTGTATTTTAAGGGAAGAACAGTATAAAAGCAGCTTCTCAAATGTTCAACCAAAAATTTGTACTCACATTTCCAACATAGACATAGAATTAAGGATTTACACAACAGAATGTAAATTTCCAACATAAAATAGAACCTTAACATGCTTGCAATCTTTAAAGAACAAATTTGACAAAGAGAATTTAATTACTTTAATTATTTAAAGTTTAAATTGATGATAGACATACATACAGACAGACATATACACATAATGATACACATGCAGGGGTGGGATTCAGCCGGTTCGGACCGGTTCGGGCGAACCTGATGTTAATTTTACATCTGGTTCGCTGAACTGGTAGTTGCAAGGACTGGCTGACTCCGCCCACCCCCTCCCAGGAGTCTCCACACGGCCTGTTTTGGATGCCAGGTAAGTGCAGGGCCCGCACGGAGCCTGGGGAGGGCAAAAAATGGGCCTACCAGAAGTACCGGAAGTCCAGAAACAAGCCCGTTTCTGGCCTCCGGAGGGCCTCCGGAGCCTGGGGGAGGCCGTTTTCACCCTCCCGGAGGCTCGAGGAAAGCCTCCGGAGCCTGGGGAGGGCAAAAACACCCCCCCTGCCATGGTGCAGGAGGCCAAGTAGGCCACGCCCCCATGGCCACGCCCACCCAGCAACCGGGCAGAGAACTGGTTGCTAAAAATTTTCAATCCCACACCTGTACACATGTCTATCATTTCTTCTTAATTTCAGGGGGAAATCAACTTAATACAGTATATTCCTTGGATTTAAAACTGAGACTTAGCCATTCTTATTTATAATCCTTGATTTGTGGCTTAGTGCATTGAATGAATCCAGCCAACTTGGCTTATTCAATAAATCACGATAAACAAGACTATGATTACTTGAATGTATTCATTTGGTTCAGATTTATGTTTGTCTAGTTAGATATGTCTACGCTTTGCTAAGCAATCTAATACATATATTGGTTATGGTCTGACTTATTTCAGAAAAGTATCTCAGTACATCATAATTCAAATAACCAGCCTTAGGTTTGCTGTTAATAATTGTTTGCCACTGCAACAAGTTTTGTTTCCACCTAAAAAAAAGTGGGTTTAACTTATGACCACAATTGAGCCCAAAATTTCTGTTGCTAAGCCAGTTGTTAAGTGAGCTTTGCCCCATTTTACGACCTTTCTTGCCAAAGTTGTTAAGTTAATCACTACAGTTATTAAGTTAATAATACGCTTGTTAAGTGAATCTGGCTTCCCCATTGACTTTGCAACTGTCATAAATATGAGTCAGTTGCCAAGCATCTGAATTTTGATTACGAGACCATGAGGATGCTGCAACAGTCGTAAGTGTGAAAAATGGTCATAAGTCATTTTTTTCAGTGCCATTGTAAATTTGAATGATCACCAAACAAACTATTATAAGTCAAGAACTACCTGTACTGTATTGCAATTTCCTTTGCAATAATGAAAATAATAATCATAACACAACTGAAAAAAAAAACAGAGAGATAAAAATCTTCTATCATCAATCTGGTACAGAAATATAGCCCTCATCTCCATTCAATCATGAAATTCAGTAGATGATATTCAGCTAATTATAAGTCCAACATATTTCAAGGGCTGTCATATATGAATAAAATTATGGTATATTATAAATTTATTTATTTTACAAGGTTTATACTATTCTAATTATTGGCCAACTATGAGCAGTTAACTATCCTACTATAATCAAACAAATTTAAAACAAGGAAAATAAATAACCTCCCAAATAATAATAAATAAATAAATGCAATAAATTAATTAATAATAAAATATTCTTAGCTGCCCAATCTGCCAAATAAATACTATAAGATGCTTATGTTCCTGTCTCCATTCCTGGATCATTATCTTGTAGTGAAGATGTAGGTTGTCTTGTGGTGAAGGAATTTGTGCATTTAAGTTATGGTATTGTACAGCACAAAATGTATATTTTTAGAAGGTCACCCATGATGAGCAGCTCATAGATGAAGGATCAGACTAAGTAAGCTCCACTGAAAGGAAATGACAGCTACTCAAATATTCTACCAAGTAAACCAAACAGACATTCGCAAGCAGATATTCACAATATGACATGGAAGATGTGTCCTGAATATTGGAAGGTAAAATGAGTAGGGGGAAATTATGATAGCATTGAAGCTTATGATGTAGCTGTATTAAGGTTCAGAGGACGTCTACCTGTCAGTGGGTCCAGCGATAAAAAGAAAGTTCAGTGTTGAAATGATATAATAGTACTGGTGTGATCATAACCATGAACCAAGACAAATTTAATATTGTCAAACAGAAGAGTCAAGGCTAAATATTGACATTCTGGAAATCAGGAAATTGACATGAACTGAAATGAGTCACTTCACATCAGAGAAGAATCAGATCTTCTACTGGAGACTAGGAAAACAATCACTAAAGAAATAGAGCAGCCACTAAGAAAGATGCAACCACAAAAATGACAAAATGATTTCAATTTGAGTCCAAGGTCAGCCAATTAATATTAACATAACCCAAATTTAGGCTCCAACTACTGAGGTATTTGAAGCAGTTCTACAGCGACTTGAAGTACCTTGCCGACACAATATTTATTTTGAAAAAAGATGTTACACTAATTATATTACACCAAATCTTGTTGCTGAATGTGACTCAGATCACAAGTTCTTTCTTCTAAATTAAAATATGACTAATAACCAAATCATCAGTCCAGGAAGATATGATTTCAGTCCATAACTTACAGCAACAATTAGAACTGAAATGAAAACCAAGAAACAACTCAATATGATTAGTGAGATTTATTAGGAAAAAAGAGGTGACAATTAAAAAAACCCCACTACCATTGGTTTCAAATGTGAATCTTTTATATAGTCAATTCAAAGAAGGTTCTAACTTTTTTTCCTATTGCACTTTACACTTCTGGGAATGTCTCGTGAACTGCAAAGAAGCTCTCTTCAGTCAACTCTTTGTACTGAGGGGAGCGCTCATACAATGAAAACAGTTTGCTCATGTGGACTCCTTTCGGATACAAATTTTGAATTTGTATCTGAACATCTTTAAATACTTTTCAGTCTGCCAGGACGAAACAAGCCAAGACATGACAACTAATGGCCAGAAATAAATTATATTCAAAATGCTGGAAGAGACTTGAAGAATGACATCTTTCCCTAGAAGCACAGGAGATCTTGCGATCATTCACAGAATAGGTTGTCGGCAGAGCTGGAATTCTCACTCCTCTCTCTTCTTACTAATATGTAGACTACAGACTCTCCTATCTTTGAGAAACACTCTCACTTACTTCCTTAATTAGCAGCTGCTTGTTTCAGAGATACTCCCATTACAGCACATTCTCTTTCTCTGGATTTTGGAGATCTGTAGGGGAAAAACCACAAAAATCCAAAATGGACTCCAATGCTTTATCCATTAATCAACAAGCAACCAAGTGGTACAGGAAGCCAGGCAAAAATCCTTAAGAAATTCTTTTGCACAGGAATTATTCTTGTATTTCTAAATACAAAAGTATTGGCCCAATTGTTGCAAGCTGTAATCAGAAGACTGAAGGTCACAGAAGGAGAAAAGGCAATGAGAGGAATGGAAACCAAATTCAGCAGCTTCTTGGTACATGGTTTCTCTAAAGCTTTTGAGTATCTTTCAATAAAATGTTTATATCTTGCAATCCAGAGCTGTGACCATAGTGAAATGGACAGCTTATCAATTTAACAAATAGGTAAAATTAATACCTTTTCCAGGGCCTGTTAGTCCTGTTTGCTTCACTCTTAAATGGTCAAGAATTCCTAGGTATACTGTCTTTTACCTTGACCTTAGAGAATGACTAGTTAGTCTTATTAAGCCCACCTGGAATTTTCTATTACCACTAACTGATCCATCCTGATAATGCCCAGCTGTTCAGCTTGGTACCTATTGATAAAAATGTCCAATGCCACCTTCTTAGGTTTATCAGGCCAGTTCATCCCCTCTAAACCACCCAGTATGTCTGATATGCATTTATTTTTTACTCTGGGTTTCAAATTTGAACAATTGCATTTTAGCTAAATAATAAGGACATACTGTACATTATGTAAAAAGGGTCTATAAACTTTTAAGTCTTAAATAAAATCTGAGTACAATTCATATTTGTTCTGCAAGTCAAAACAATAATACAGATTGCTCAAAAGCTCTCTTAAGCTATATGGGTCAACCGTATAACTACCCTGTACATAATCCTGGACATTGTTTACACAATAGCTATTTTCTTCTTTATGATTGTGAGAATCCATTTTTGTGCTCAGCAATACTTTATATTTCTATGGATTCTAAGTATTATTAATAGATTAATTTAATATTTAAGTACGCGGAGAACTTTGGATTGCAATATTGTCTGCTCCACCATTAGGAATAGAGGGGCCCAAGCATCTAAAATACTTGGTCTTGATACATCTGAATTGGAGACAGTTCCTCCCCATCCAAACCTGCACAGCCTCCAGGCACTGGCACTGAGCTTTGACAGCATCACTAGGCTGACTTGGGTCAAGAAATACAATTGGGTATCATCAGTATACTAATGACACCAAACCTCAATGTGGCAAATGATCTCACCCAGCTGTTTCATGTAGACGTTGAAAAGGAAAGTGGAACCCTGTGGCATCTCATGCAAGACAGGTCTAGGGAGTGCTCACTCCCTCACAACCAATGATGACTAGAACCAGTCATCAGCCAGGAGTAAGAAACAGAAACACCATAAAATGTTGCTCACAATTAGTTCAGAAGGATATTGTGGTCGACAGTATCAAAAGTCACTGAGAGATCAAGGTGCACAAGGATGGACAAACCACTGTCCTGGCTCTGCCACAAGTCAACAACAAACACAATCAAAGCTATCTTAGCACTAAATTTCAGACTGAAACCCAACTTCCACACAGAGAAGGTTGGGGACTGCTTGGTAGTTGTCATTGGATCAAAGGATGGCATCTTGAGAAAGGAGTGTATCACCACCTTTTTCAATAAAAGTTATTGAAAAATTTATATGACTAGGATAGGATACAACTGTTAGAACAGAATATAGAGCAATAAATGGCTGAAAACTGGCAAAGACATGCAGCTAGGTATACTCTATTTAATTTGTATTCAGAATGCATTAAAAGAAATGCTGTGCTATAACAAATAAAAAATAGAATTAAATTTAATTAATTAAAATTTAATTGGTTGGGAAAAACCATTAAAAATTTAATTGGTTGGGTAAAATATCAACAGCCTCAGATATGCTGATAATACCATAGATAACCCTAGTAACTAGGAAGATTTAAAGAATTCTGTTAAGACAATAGAAAAGTTGGACTGAATCTCAATATTTTTTTTAAAAAAATGTTTATGTCCATAGCCAGCGCCAACCAATACAAATAGAAGATAAAATACTTAAGTAATAACATCTTCCTAGGCTCAAAAAGACAATTACCATAATCATTCAATAAAAAGGTTTCTCTTAACTGACTATAACAAAACTACACAAAATAAGACATCACAGAGGGAATGGTTTTCTCAACTGCAACATGGCTGTGAAAATTGGACCATCAGACAGACTGAACAAAAGAAAACAGACACTTCTGAACAGCTGGAGAAGATTAATGAGACTATTTAGCACTGTAAAAGGAGCCAATATTTCAATACTAGATGCTTGCTGGAAATGCTAATCATAAAGGTAAAGCTTAGATATTTTGGGCACAAAATATGAAGACAACAGTTACTGGAGAAAATCTTGACTCAGGGAAAAATTAAAGATAAAAAAGAAGCTAAGAGAAAAAAAGAAGTCTAATTGATGAAACATGTATATGCTCATAAAAATTCAAAGAAGCAATTACTGGAAGACAGTGAAATAATGTCCATTGGGTCATGATTATTCAGTCAATTGAATAATCAGAAATGACTACATGAATTGAAGAACAACAATAATTCCTTATACCAAAGTTCCTTGTGCTTCACCTATGGATATAGACAGCTTCATTTTAACAGCTTTATTTTATTTGCGAAAATGGGAGGCAATAAGTTGTTTTTTTCTATGTTCCATAAGCCCTTAAGAAAAACCTGAGGACAAGCTGAAAATTTCTGAAGTTGATATATCCAAATCACCAGCTATCTTGCAGGATTTAAATTTCATATTTATAATTGCTTTTTGAAAAATCAAATGTTATGAAATGTGTTTTGGTCCAAATAAATTATCCATTGTAAGTGCTTCTTATAAATCCCACCTGAAAACGATTTTTGCTATATTTTTTGTATGATTGCATAAACAATGGCAGGCTTTAAAAATCCCTCTGATAATGTACTCATGTTATGAATCAATACTTTACAAAGTCTGTTTTTAATTTAAGTTTTGGGCTTTTCTTTTCAAAGAAATCTTATTATTAAATTGTAAAATAGAATTCTCAGAAGTAAATTTTACTCTGAGTAACAAAAGTAAGATACTTCTGTCAATACCCTTGACAAATTCCATATTTATACAGAGAAGCTAACAAAACAATACTGTAATAAATACCAGAGTATAAAAGGATAGAACTAGACAAGATATAGATTCCCATTCCTGTTCCTTTGTTTATCCCACAGCATAAATATTAAGGCCATATGATGAGAAAAGATACTCAATTCTCCCATCTTTGAGGTTTCACCTGTATATTTTTCTAACCACAGTTTGATTTCCACTGTCTCAATCAAGTTCTGAAACAGGAAGTAAGCCCTGCTAATCAGGAAATAAATTGGAGGAAACTTAATCCAAGTATGACGGCTCTTTCATTCAGAAACTTGCTGATTGGGTGGGGGGTTGAACTAATTTTGGCTTTCAGCAGGATACTTCCTCCTTGTGGACAGCAGGACCACAGTATGAGAATTCTCTTGGACTCAGGATTCTGTTGTAAAAGTAAGTGGAGGCTATGGCCTTGGAAAAAAATTCTTTAATCGTAGTAATCTTCTGATGTGACCATTCCTCTGTTCTTTTTCATGTGAAATTTCATGTCCAGAAAATATTCCATCTGGTTTCCAGAAATCCAAAAATTAACTTTTTTTTTTTAAAAAAAGAATCATTCCCCTTGTTTTCTAACTAAGTCTCTGTCAGGCGCAAAGAATCATGATTGTACATTAAGTTCCAGTTAAGATTTATTGCTCAAGTCTATACACTAGAATCTAGTCAATTAACAGTCAACACTAAATTGGTGGTAGAGAAGAGTCAAAGGAATTCAAGGGAGGGCTAGACTTGGAGCATTTATGGACATGTAACAATTCTATGCTGAATCCTCCCTAGACTCCATGCCCAGGCTCTGGCTCTTCTTCTCCTAGAGCAGTGATGGCTAACCTTTTTCTCATCACGTGCCAAAAGTGTGCGCGCGACGGGGTGCATATGCACGCGTGTCGGCACCCATAATGCAATGCGTGTGTGACACCCCCTGCCCCGTCCCTGTGCATGCGTGCGTGACCCCTGCGCTCCTCCCCCACACATGCACGCACGACCCCTCCACCCCGTTTTGGGCCTAGCAGGCCTCCCTGCAGCCTCCTGGGACCAAAAACAGGCCACCGGGTGGCGGGCTGCACCTCCCATGCCCTGTTTTGGGCCTAGCAGGCCTCCCTGCAGCCTCCTGGGACCAAAAATGGTCCGTGGGGGGGTGCCGCACCCCTCCCGTGCTCCCCCTGCCCCCACATATGCGCACCCATCTCCCGCAAGCGTCCCACCCTCTGCGCATGCATGGCAGATACCCAAAAATCAGCTGGCCGGCGGGAGGCATGCGCGCATGCGCAGTGGAACTGAGCTGGGCGACGGCTCGCATGCCTGCAGAGAGGGCTCTGCGTGCCACCTGTGGCACACGTGCCATAGGTTCACCATCACAGTCCTAGAGTCTCCCTTTCTATCATTTAATTATTTGCAATATTACCAAACCAGCTATCATGTGAAATATTTTTTTCTTTGCATTTATATACGGAATATATAAAACAAGTATTCTACCCAGCAGCATATGAAAAGCAAAAATATCAAATCCTCTGTGTCAAATTGGGGCTTAATTTTTTTTCTTAAAGACACTTTATGTAATTGCAAATTCAAATATTGCTTATTTCATTTACTTACTTGTGACCCATTTCATGAGCAATAGTAAATGCAAGATTCAGACCGTTGTCCTCTGCAATTATACATTTTCGTTTTTCACTACACATGCCATTCAAATATGCTATTCCTAAAAGATACAAGAATCATAATTATTTACCATATTTGATATTATCTAAGTAAATTAATTTCCCGTTATTACTAAGGTTTGCTTACACTTACCAAAAATACCACACCCCAATAATATTATACTAATAAGTCTCTTTAATTTCTGTCAAAAATATAATAATTAAAATACAGATACAGTATATCTGCTTTCTTAGGATGCATCTCTAAAAATATACCGTATTTTTCAGAGTATAAGACGCACTTTTTCCCCCCTTAAAAGAGGTTGAAAATTTGGGTGTGTCTTATACTTCGAATGAAGCTTTTTCAAAGCTTTTTTTCAGCCCTAACAAGATGCTAAGAGTGAAGCGATCTTCCGTGCTTTGCCTGCTTTTTTCATTGCTACTCCCTCCGAAAATCAGCTGTACTTTAGCAGCTTTTTTTCAGCCCTAACAAGATGCTAAGAGTGAAGCGATCTTCTGTGCTTTGCCTGCTTTTTTCATTGCTACTCCCTCCGAAAATCAGCTGTACTTTAGAAGCTTTTTTTCAGCCCTAACGAGGTGCTAAGAGTGAAGCGATCTTCCTTGCTTTGCCTGCTTTTTTCATTGCTTCTCTTTATCAGCTGTGCTTTAGAAGCTGTTTTTTTATCCCGCACAAAACCAGCAAACTAATGTGCTGAAGCTGACCAGACTAAGGACGCTAGCCAGATGAATACCTGGTAGGCAGAATTTTTTTTCCTCCCCAAAAACTAAGGTGCATCTTATACTCGGTGCATCTTATACTCCGGTGCGTCTTATACTCCGAAAAATATGGTATATAATAATGGACATTTCAAGTGTGATGTTTAATTAAGAGATTTATTATGCAAGGTTACAAGGAGTAACCCAAATCTGACGGAATCAGTACACTGCTGGAATATCTTCTTTGCTGCTACTGGCTTTTTTTCTTCTACATATGTACAAGAAATTTAGATAGCATTTAAATGATCTATTGCATGTTTTGGTTTATGATTATGTACTTTCTAAAAGGTTTTGCTTCCTCTGTCCCATTTTTTTTAAATCCAGTGGACATTTTCTAGTAATATCATAGGCATAGGGTAAACAAATGCAGATCCTCTGAAGAAATCAAGAGCAAAGAAAAAAGTACAAAAGGGTAGAAATAATAATCTACTAGTCTACACTTAGTCTACTATTTAGTGCAATAGTCTAACAAACACTGTCTTAACACCTCTTTCACATATTCCATGCCAGATTTTTCCATGTACAAAATAACATAATTACATGCTGCAATGTAAATTCAAACTGTAATATGACATTCTGGATGAAACAATAAGGATTTCATCTCAATGTTAATTAGAAATTAATACACCATGTTAGCAGAAAATGGATTTTCCCCACCTATAGCAGAAGTTCATCCAGAACACATTATTCTTTTAAAAAAGAATAGATTAGCTTAATAAACTATCAAACAGGACTTGAAATGCATGTTATTAATCAACACTTTAGTTATAGAATAGAGATATATGGCTTCATAGGTTCCCAAAATGTAGTTTGGGAAAACCTTTTCAAACTGGCCATAATTTTTATATTATGATTAGGAAGAATTCACTGATAAAACCATACTTTCTATTACAAATACATTCCCTGACTTAGTTTTGGCATTAATACAAACTGTAAAATTAAGACAACCGGTTAACTGAGTTTCTTATACATTTATTTTGTTACAAGACAGTAGCAATGCAACAGAATGTAGAAATATCATAAAAAGGTAACTAGAAATTAATCTAAGAGCTGAGAGCAAAACTGTCACAACAGCCTGAGGTGTTTGTGCCACACTGCATTAACCTCATCCTTGGAGAAGTAACATAAACATATACAGATGGACTGGCAATGGGAAAAGAATTAAAATGATACAGTGGTGATAAATAAAATACGGAGTAAATATAGAGAGGAAACTATAAGAGATTATGAGACACATATATATCCCCTTTGCCTTTACAAAGGAAAAAATGAGCATCATCAATCAATTAGCCCAATTTCTCAAAAAAGGCAATGAACTATTTCTGCTATCAACAGAACATTGCAGGTAGTCCTCACTTACCAACCATTCATTCAGTGTCTATTTGAAGTTACAAAGGCACTGAATGAATGGTAGTTACAGCTGGTCCTCAAAGTTATGGTCATTGCAGCACCCTGTGATCACATGGTCAAAATTTGGGTGCTTGGCAGCCTTCCCACATTTACGACTACAGTATGTGCTTAAACTATTCCCATCAGTCTATCTGCCCCCCATCTCTGCCCTTTGGCCCCTGCTGCACTCCAATGCCCCTGGCTACCCCTGCTGTCCCAGGCTATCCTTGTTGTCTTCTTCCTCCCTCTGACAAGGCACATGCGGCTGAGGCAACTGTTTGCCTACGCAGAAGGAGTTGAAGCAGAGACCAGCAAAGGAGGAAGGGCAGGAGAAGCATGAAGTCCTTGACTAATGACTGTGCTGTCCTCGCCTAAGGCTTGCAACTGGGACTACAGTTTTTTCTAGGTAGTGCAGTCACATGATAATTTATCTATGACCGCTTTGCTTAGCAGTGGAATTCCAGTCCCAATTAGAGTTGTTAAGTGAGGACTAACTGTAACAAAACAGATATTAAAGGTTTGGATTGACTATTTCTTATCTCTTTGGACAACAGTGGATAAGTAGAAAACATCACATATCATTTCAGGTAAGCAACTCAGTGGCCGAACAGATAGGAATATTAGCTCTCCATGTGGTCCAAATGTTTTAGTGTGTCTATCAGCACTCATTGAAGTCTCTCCTAGAAATCTTCTATTGTTTGTCTCAACCAGGATTAAATGATACATTGACAAAAAGAATGTACATTTGGTTTACATTTGTGCTTCAAATTTTGCTACTTAACAGTGGTCTTGCTTTTTAATGCTGACATTCCATGGAATGTAGATATATACAGAAATTTACTGAGCATGGTTTTTAGTGAAAAATCATATAAATTGTATAAGAAAAACCACAAGCTATAAATAATAAAAAGGAATTTTATTTTAGGTTTTCCTTTCTTGCTAAAGGATTTATTTCAAATATATAAAAAGCTGGCTTTTATCTATTGAAATTCAAGGCAACTTGCCCATTGATTATCAATGGCAGGCCTAAAATCCTAACAATCAAGTTATACATGAAATCTGCTACAAAAGAAGAAAAAAGAGGAAGAGGGAGGGCAGGAGGATAAATGAAAAAGAGAAGGAACTATTAAAGCAATCTTTAAAGTACACATATCTCTACTTCAATTACAATCTGGCAGGTTTAGCCCAGCAAGCAGGTCAGTTCTAGGAGCAACCCCACCTTCACCTAGAATAAATTGAGTATTTTTCATTCAGAAGGAAATGTAACACTGTTTGGAACAGGGAAATATGCATTTCTCTGGACAAACATATTTCTATTGTTACTTGACCCGTATCACAGACTTCAGAGGATAATTAGAACTGCAGAAAAAAACAATTGCTACCAACCTGCCTTCCATTGAGGACCTGTATACTGCACGAGTCAAAAAGAGGGCTGTGAAAATATCTACAGACCCCTCACATCTTGGACATAAACTGTTTCAACTCCTACCCTCAAAACGACGCTATAGAGCACTGCACACCAGAACAACTAGACACAATACGTTTTTTCCCGAACGCCATCACTCTGCTAAACAAATAATTCCCTCAACACTGTCAAACTATTTACTAAGTCTGCACTACCATGTTTCCCCGAAAATAAGACAGGGTCTTATTTTCTTTTGACCCCAGAAATATGGCCTTGGCCTTATTATGGGGGGGGTTATTATTTTGGGGGTGCAGTAGGCGGCGAGCGTGGGACTGGATGTCCCGTCGCCGCCGCCTCCCTTCCCTGTTCTTCACACCAGCCGAGCGGCTGGCCTGCCGCCGCCGTGTCGTGGAGCAGGACTCTGCAAGGCTTGTTGTGCCGTTGCACACACGAACTGCAGGACTGCCGTGAGCTTCATCATACTGGCACAGCTGGCATCCTGCCGCTCGCGGCTGTGCCAACATGTCAAACCTCACGGTAGTGCTGCCATTCGTGCATGCAATGACACAACAATCCTTGCAGAGTCCTGCTCCACGAGGCAGCGGCGGTGGCGTGACGAGTCTCACAGACTCATTTCTGGCAGGTGGGACATGTTGGGCCGCGAGACGCACGTCCTACATGGCACTTTTAGCTCCATCATGTTCCTCACCATTGTGTCCAGGGAAGCACATTGTAAAAGAAAACTTCTCGCGAGTTGCGAGAAGTTTTCTTTTACAACGTGCTTCCCTGGACACAACGGCAAGGAACGTGATGGAGCTGGAAAGGTAAGATGCACATCTCGCGGCCCACCCCTCCCCACCTGCCACCCCAAAATTGCATCCCTAAAGGGGGCGGGTGGCTAAGCAAGGGGCAGGAGCCCTGCCATGCCTGGTGAGGGGGTGGAGAAGAGACAGCAAGGGGAGCCATGTCTCGCTCCACACGTCTCGCTTCTCCCTCGCCCCCTGCCACTCCTCTCGATAAAAGAGACGGCGGGGGAGGGAAGCAGCTAGGCTGCTGTTGCCATTGGGTCGAGTTCGCGAGGTTTTTTTATTACAATGTGCTTCCCTGGACACAACGGCGAGGAACGCGATGGAGCTGGAAAGGTAAGACATGCATCTCATGGCCCAACACG
This sequence comes from Thermophis baileyi, assembly GCA_003457575.1. Taxonomy (NCBI): domain Eukaryota; kingdom Metazoa; phylum Chordata; class Lepidosauria; order Squamata; family Dipsadidae; genus Thermophis; species Thermophis baileyi. The sequence continues at coordinate 1,878,798 of QLTV01003771.1, read as the reverse complement.
TTCCACTCTGACCCAATGGCAACAGCAGCTGGCTGCTTCCCTTCCCTGCCGTCTCTTTATCGAGAGGGGTGGCAAGTGGGGCAAGGGAGACGCGAGATGGTAGTAACCAAATCCTTGGTTCAAAGTAGAATGAATCACTGGATATTAACAGCCTTCAGATGGCGATGCATTCCAGGGCAGGCATGCCTCAGTAGCTTTATAACAACTTTAAATCATTGGCAGAGACGGGCCAAAACTAAATCCTACCTTACAAAATAATTATTGTGTCAAAGATCAATAATCCCTACCACTTCTTCCATATAAATTAAAGTGAAAGTAAAGTTACAAAACCTAAAAGTAGAAGTATAAAGAAGGTAAAATGTTTTCAATAATCTCCAGCGAATTATGGATTAAAAAGACAGGCAGTAACTTGCTAAGGTATTTTTCTGGTTTGTAATATCTACAAATATCGAAAACTGCCTGATAAAGGGATTTTTTTCAGACAGCTTCTTCCCTCAAAAGAAATATTCTTCATTTTAATGATTGAGTATCCTATCTGTTATATCTCTAGTGTCAGAGCAGCTACTAAGAAGGTTATTTCTCACATTGCGTGTTAAACATGCCTAAAATAGTGGTAACACCAGAAAAATGTTTCTAAAGGAAACTCGAACAGATTCTAAAAAGAACGCCACCTTTCAAACAGTGTTGTCTCAGATCTGTTAGGACTTTATACACAGTAAACGCAACTGGATCCGGTTCACCAGCTGGTAATCTTCATAAACTGATCAGATTTGGCAATCCTTGAATTACCCTTGAAAAGTTTCCAGAAGTTGCAGTAGGTACAAATATTGTAGGTAGGCTGCTAATTGGCACAAGATTCAGGAATTGTGTGATTTGTACTTAATTAAAGCATTAGTAAGTAATTGTTTCCTGAGTACAATTTAAAGCATTTATAATAAACTTTAAAGCCCCAAACGGGCTTAAGGCTTGACTTTTTAAACAATTACATTTCCCACCGTGAAACAGACCAGGAAGTGAGGCATTTTTGAAGATGTGGCTGCTATCAAAGGGTCATCATTTTCTCTAGCGGTAAAATACAACTTGAGAGTTGCTTTTGGATCTCTACTTTCACAGATTTTAGAAAACTATAAATACACATCTATTTCACCAAACTTTTAGCAATTAATTAGCATTTGTATTAATTTCAGTACTTCTTCAGTACTTCTTAGATTCAGTTTTTTGTTTTCCAAAGTTTATTAGCTGCCTTGAATATTTGATAGGGTAGAAAGGTAAGTCACAAGTGAAATAAGTAAAAAATAAATAGAACAATTGGAATTTGGACTGGGTGAAAATGTTACAATTTATCAAGTGTTCCCTGTTGAAGCTGTGAAGTGGTACAGATTTTGTTTTCAAAGGGTACTTCAGAGCATATAGGACTATACTAGCTATTTATGTCAAGCTAAAACAGCCACGTCTTTTTCTGGCAACTGCATGAAATATAATTGCTTTAAGGTGTTACATATACTGTAGAATAGATGTTACACTTTCCTTCCCATGCATTCCAAAACTTATTTTGGAGACTGTATCAGAATCGCTGCACAACCCTACTTGCTATATACTGGTTGAAGTAACCAGTCTAGTTTGGTATTTTGGACTAGCTAAAGTTTTTCAAAGGCAATACATGAAGAGCCAATAGGATATGCAACACTCTCCAGGAAGGATGAAAAACAGCGTTAAATGGTGCCTCCTAGTCTAAATCCGACCAACAACTTCAAAAAAAGAAAATAATAATAATGTATTAGTATCAAAAGCCACCAGCAAAACTGAAAGGATCACATTGCTTCTTTCTGATGGAGATAGCCTATATAGGCAAGTGAAGCATTCTGTCTCAAAATCAAGCCTGGATGGGAAAAATAAACTAATATGAATAAGATGTGTGAACAGGACAATTTAAAAAAAAATAGTAAACTGTATCGCACACAAAAAAGCAAAAATCTGTTGCTCCAAAGGTCAGTCCCATTACTGTGCTGAAATATTTTGAGGAAATAACAACATTTCTTTATACCAGAAAGCAACTGAGAATTTGCCAAGATAACAGGAAAATTCCCAATACCTTCCAAAAAACAGTTCATCTAATTCATGGCGGACTGTCTTAATTAGTCTTCTACCCCTGCAGAGGATTAATTCCAATAAATCTTAATCACAACTGTTAGATAGTGGGTAGAGATGACAGGAGACAGACTTCCAAAGCAGCTCTTTATTTCAGCTCTTGTGTAAGCAACCAGCAAAGAGCAGTCTGACAGCTTGCCCTTTTATAGGGAGCTGTCAGACAGACCAGCCAATAGCGTTTGAGCTTTTTCCCGCTCAAACGCTGGACCTGGTTGGAACCATGCAACACAGTTGAAACAGTTAGAACATAACACCCCTCCCCTCCTGGATGGAGCTGTCCAGCATACGTAATCACGCAGGTAGGCGGGGCGTTTTGGAGCACTACTAGACCTGCGCAATACAGATGGTGGTGAGGCAGC
>QLTV01003771.1:1798614-1862587 GCA_003457575.1 Thermophis baileyi | reverse complement strand
ATTATGCAATGTTTTTACCCCATAAGGCTACGGTGGCTGAACCACTCCATCATCTTTTGGACAATTGCACTCCATGGAGGTGGGGAAAGCCGGAAGCTGCTGCTTTTGAAGCTGTTAAACAGCTCCTTGTCTCCAATACTGTCTTGGCTCAATACTGCGAGCATCTTCCTTTAATATTGGCCTGCGATGCTTCACCTTTTGGAGTTGGCGCAGTATTGAGCCATAAACTTCCTAACGGGGCAGAAGTGCCAATTGCTTTCTTTTCCCGCACTTTAGCTAAGGCTGAAAGACAGTATAGTCAAATTGATAAGGAGGCATTGGCATTAGTGGCAGGAGTCCGCAGATTTCACCATTATGTGTACGGGCGAAAATTTGAGTTAGTCACTGATCATAAACCACTGTTGGGATTATTGGCTGGTGACCGGCAGACTCCTCAAGTCCTGTCGCCACGCATGACACGTTGGACTGTGTTTTTAGTGAACTACGAATATCTACTGAAACATCGACCAGGGTGACACATGGCACATGCCAACGCGTTAAGCAGATGTCCACTACGCACGATATTAGAGGATCCAGCTCCTGCATCATCCGTTTTCCTGATTGAAGATCTCCGACTTCCACTGACTGCACTAGACATCGCCCGTGAAATTTCCAAAGACACAAGACTATCACGAGTTGTAATGTGGATCTTACGCGGCTGGCCTTCAGATAAGCCGCCCATAGACTACCTACTGTTTAAGTCACGTCAATTTGAATTATCTGTGTCACGAGGTTGTATATTGTGGGGAGAGAGAGTGCTTATTCCCCCTCCATTGAGAAGACAGGTATTGAACACCTTACACTACGGGCACCCGGAAGTAGTGCGTATGAAGGCACTCGCCCGTAGCTATGTGTGGTGGCCAGGAATCGATGCTGAAATAGAGGAGTGGGTGGCTGCATGTTCTCCCTGCCAAGCTGTCAGAGCTGTAAACCCCAAATCCCCTCCAAGGGTATGGGAAACCCCAGCTAGCCCGTGGTCACGCATTCATGTAGATTTCACAGGGCCATTCATGGGTAAAATGTTCTTAATTGTGGTGGATGCATTTTCGAAGTGGTGCGCGTGATGCCATCTACCACAGCAGATGCACTAATTCGTATCCTATCATTAATATTTGCAACTCATGGTTACCCCGATGTTTTAATATCCGACAACGGACCGCAGTTAGCGTCAGCAGCTTTCGAGGGGTATTTAGCCAGCCTGGGCATTCGCCACAGATTCACAGCTCCATGGCATCCGGCCAGCAACAGAATGGCTGAACGAATGGTAAGAACTATGAATTTGCATTTAATATTAGCAGAATTACTTTTGTCCCAACACACTACACCATGTGTGGCTACAAATAAAAGCCCTGCGGAGCTATTAATGGGAAGGAGGCTCCGAAACAGGTTAGATAGATTGCACCCACAATACGTGCCGGAAAAGCCCTTGGACTCCACTGGAGCCCCTAGAGAGTTTACTCTGGGTTGTGGGGTATATGCAAGAAATTATGTGGGTCAGCCCTTATGGGTTCCAGGTACAATTAAGGGACAAAGAGGCCACTGTTCATATATTGTAGAATTAAATGATGGTAGAATATGGTGCCGACATGTAGATCAGTTAAGGAGCAGGTGGTTAGGGCCAAAAGGAGTCAGGCATGAAACTGAAGGTCCACTAGAGCCGAGCAGTGAAGATTATGACGATTTGGGGGAATGGGCGACCAAGTCAGGAACAAGTCCTGAAACCAGGTCGCATGGAACAGAAGGATCTAACATAGGGCAGGGGCCGAATGAACAAGGGGAAGCTCCGGAGTCAGGGGAAGCACAAGTAGAGATCAGGAAATCCGGGAGAACTCAGCGAATGCCTGCATACTTAAAGGAGTACGCATGTGCCCATCTTAGTGGCAAGGAGTGTAATGTACCGGTTGGCCACTAGAGGGCCGATCAGAAGCAAAAGTGTGATTGGTTGTTCAGTTTGACAGCCGGGTATAAAAGCCGGCTGGTAGACAGTTATTAGAGTTCTAAGTTTCAGTTAGAAGTAACAGTTACAGGTGTTGTTCAAAGATGTCCGTTACAATAAAGATGCTGTTATACTGAAGATACTGTGTGCCTGCTGTATACAATCACAACGACTGAATACATAATAGATTCCTACTGGTTCTAACCGGTTCTTTAGAACTGTTAGTAAATCGGCGACTGAATGAAATGTGAATGAGAAAAATTAAAATATTTTATTTACTTTGAATAATTAAATTGAATTTTTAAATTGTCCTTCAGCGAGTTGTCCAGCAGCAAGTTGGCCATGGAAAGTTGGCTGTGGCAAGTCGGCCATGGCGAGTTGGCTGTGGTGAGTTGGCTGCAGTGAGCTGGCTGTGGCAAGTTGTCCCATTCCAAGTAGCTGGGTGAATGAATGCTTGCTGATGCTTACTAGGGCAGGCTGAGGAGTGAACAAATGCTTGATGGTATTTGCTAAACCAAGTTAGGGAGCACATAGGACTGAGGAGAGAAGGCAGCTGGGCAAATGAGTGGTTGCTAGCACAATTGAGGCTTTCTGGGTTGTGGCAAGCAGCCCCAGAGCTGCAAGGTTCTGGGCTGTTTGCGGCTCTGCAAAGCAAGTTACAAAGAAGTCAAAAGGACATAGATTGGGGGCGGGGGGGCGGGGGGAGATAGGCAGGTAGAAGAAATTGAAATGTCCTTGCAGTCATAAGTGCAGATGAACTGCCAAGCACTTGAATTTTAATGAAGTGACTGTAGGGCACTACAATAGCCATAACTTCAGGCACTGGTAGTAAGTCCATTTTTTTTCAGCACCATTGTAACTTCAAATGATCACTAAACAAATTACCGTAAGTTGAGCACTACCCATACTATAGATTTTTTTTTAAATTCCGCCACTGCAAAGACTGATAATCTTCTATCCCTGTAATAGTTGAGATAATGTAAAAATGTTCTTGCCCTTTTAAAGAAATTTACTACTTTAGAATCTAGATGCAATGAAATGTGTTTTATTCATTTTATTTCTTATTAAACAGTGTTGTAGTTGAGCACAAAACTTATATAAAACATTAGCAACGGAATTCAAATCATTATTTATTTTTTTTGCAAACTGGTTTCAAGTGTTGTCTTTCGCTATTAATTCCATGTATTAGGAAACAAAAACTAGACTCATGAGAACAGCTGCTCCTGTTTAACCATCACAGCATTAGGTAAGAAAAAGAGCACCGAGGAGACGTTGGAGGCAGTGAAGATTTTTGTCTCTGAAAGCGGGAGGAGAGAGAGAGAGAGAGAAAGAGAGAGAGAGAGAGTGTGTGTGTTCTTTCCTTTTTTCTGTGGCTTATTATTAACACAGCTGGAATGGTTCCAAGATAAAATCCACAGAGAGAGTACAATTGATCTCTTGTAATAGTTAAGCCTTTACCAGTCAATCTTAGGGATTGCTTAAAAACTTACCTAAAAACTGAAAATTGATACACTTTGCTTTTGAAGCATCACTGCTTGAAAGCAGAAGGAACACTGTAATTTTATAACAATTAAGTTTAAAGAACCTATGGTTTCTACATGCTAGAACATGAAAACAAACAGAGCTAAGTCAGATCCCATACAAAGTTATTCAAAAGTAAATTCCAATAAGTTCAACTAAAATCAAATAAGTACACCTAAGTTGCTAATTCCATGTTGAATCATATTTTCAAAAATAAGTACAATTGATAGTTGTATCCAATTAAATTTTTAAAAGCACAAATATGCAGAACAATAAAATAGGCAAGTTTATTAATTCATAACTGTTTTTCCTTTTATATATACTTTGTCATGTGATCAATATATGTCAGGCACGAACAACCAAGACCTACATATGTAGAGTTCAAACTAGCTACTTTATAGTTCTATACCTATTTCATAGGAATCCCTCCAGACTGGTAGCTTTCACTTGGGAAAGACTAGATAAGACTCAAAGGCTTTTGGGGGGGGGGGTACCTAATCTAAAGGTGTTTTAACATTTTGCTCTAAAACATTTTGGTCTGATCTAGGACAGACTTTGCTCTTAATATTTACTGATGTGATAAGGTGAAGTGGTCGCTAAATGAATAGATGTATTAATCAATAAAGAATGGAAGCATAGGTAGCCCTCAGGTTACGATGGAAATAGGGACCAGGATTGCTGTCACTAAGTGATGTGATAATAAAGCACATCATTGCTTAGTGACAGCATTGCTTAGTGATGCCAATCCCAGCAGTCCTGGTTGCTGATGTAATCCCATGTCTGGTGCAAGCAACCAGATCCACATGTATAGAGTTCAAGCTAACTACTTTATTACATTCTGCCTATTATATAGGAATCTCCCCAGACTCCTTGCCATCTCTTGGGAACAGATAGATAAGGTTCAATGGAGCTTAGGAGTGGTCAGGCCTGGATCTCTTGCATCTGTACAATGATTCAAGGCTAATCCCCTGCTTGAAACCTCCTCCCTCTCTGGCTGTTTCCCGACAACCCCAAGATGCAGAAAAAGGTGAGAGTCTCAGGTAGGGAGCGCAGGGGTGAAATTCAAAATTTTTCCCTACTGGTTCTGTGGGCGTGGCTTGGTGGGCATGGCAGAGGAAGGATACTGCAAAATCTCCATTCCCACCCCACTCTGGGGCCAGCCATAGGTGGTATTGGCCGGTTCTCCGAACTACTCAAAATATCCACTACTGGTTCTCCAGAACCTGTCAAAACCTGCTGAATTTCACCCCTGCATAGGGGATGGAAAATGCTGGGGGAAGTATTTTCAGCAGTGGAATCCTTGGTGTTCTCTGAGCTTGGTTGTTTGCTTTCAGTTGTTTCATTATCTAGTTGGTAACATAATCAGTGTGAATAAGGTGAGGTTTGCTCCTTGTTTATATACAGTAGATTGCCCTGCCAATTTTGGTGGGGATGGAGTTTTCTCTTTGATAGTCCCTTGATTAGGGAATTGTTTTCTGCTTGTTTGCCTAGTGTTAATCTCTGTTTATCTGGGTGTTGGTTCCTGGAGAGGATGTTTACTTCTTGGTTTTTTTTATTGTCTCTTCTGAATGTTGTGTAAATATGGTTTATCTTTATATGTCTATTGATTTTAAACATATTTTTCAACAACCAAACTGGCTTCCAACACTTTAGAGTAGAAAAAACCAAAATTAAGAGCTATTATATATAATTTAGTCTAAACTATTTCTAATATTTTCCTGAAATATGTTGTCCTCATATGCAAGGCATAAAGCAACAAAATAACAGTAAAGAGAACAGGAAGGCAGACAGAAATATAAACCACTGAGCCATGGTGGCGCAGTGGTTAGAATGCAGTACTGCTACTTCTTCTAACTGCTGGCTGCAATTTGGCAGTTCAAATCTCACCAGGCTCAAGGTTGATTCAGCCTTCCATCCTTCTGAGGTCGGTAAAATGAGGACCCAGATTGTTGGGGGCAATATGCTGACTCTGTTAAATCTCAATTAAATCTAACATTTAACATGTAGGATGCACCCTGGCTGGGTGCTGAAAGAAAAGAAAAAGAAATAAATTCTCCTCCAGAGAGAGAGAGAGAGACTGAGCCACCACCTCCCCATCACACACACACACACACACACACACACACACACACACACTGTGTGTATGTATGTGTGTGTGTGTGCGCGTGCGCGTGCACACCATGGTGGCACAGTGGTTAGAGTGCAGTATTGCAGGCTACTGTACTTCTGCTGACTGCAATTTGGCAGTTCAAATCCCACCAGGCTCAAGGTTGACTCAGCCTTCCATCCTTCCGAGGTGGGTAAAATCAGGACCCACATTGTTGGGGGCAATATGCTGACTCTGTAAAACCGCTTAGAGAGGGCTGTAAAGCACTGTGAAGCAGTATATAAGTCTAAGTATAAAGGACTATAAAGGACTTGAGAAAAGTCTGTGATGGAGAGAAAGAAAAGAAAATTTGAAAACAGGGAAATCTCCTATGGTCTATGGCTGCCACATCTTGACTACAAGTTCCAGATGACAACTAGGTGGCAGCCAAGTAGGTGCCCAGATTTTTGCAATCCAGTTATACTAGCTCTATTGCAGTTGAAATGAGGACTTCCATAAAGGATTTTTGTAAATCTTACATTATTGTAGAAAGAACTGACAGCTTCAGTGGCAAGATCACATGAAAGAAGAAATCTTATCCCCAAATTGTTATTTAATGATATGCTTCCTGTAATCAGGAGAAACATCCAACAATTGATTTATCTCATTTACTATTAAGATAACAATCAGAATTTTGCACTTTTGAGAGTTCAACAATAGATGGAATAAAAACTGTCAAATTTACAAGCTAGATTCAAAAGATACACAGGTACCTGAGATCATATTGCTAACATCTAAAAGATAATAGAAAAGGTAAGTCCCCAAGATGTTTGTTTTTGCTTTATTAGTATCTTAATCCTTTTGATTGCTTTCCATTACAACATATTGCAGATAGCCTTTGAAAAGTAAAATCGGGCTCACACATAAAGCTTAAGTGTTTTGGACATTTAATGCTAAGGCAAGAATCAATGGAAAAGATCCTGATGCATGAAAAGACAAGGTGACTAAATACTATCACTGATGACCACAAACATGAGCTTATAACAACACAAAGATACAGTTACTGATAGACAGAAATGAAGTCCACTGGGGCAATTTAAAAAAACGGCCATATCTAAGAAATTAGTTCCAAAAAGTGAGATCTTTTGTATGAATCAGAAGAATAGTCTTAAGAAGAAACGAAGGGCCACAAGTAGAAATGAAATTTTATTTATTTTTGAAATGTATATGCCGACCATCTCACCACTAACATTGTGGACCAAATAAAGGAAAAGAAATAAAAACAAATAGACAATATGTAGAAAATGCTAGGTAAAAAGAATGAAGAAAAAAACTGATATTTACTGGTCACAAAAATTACTGGTCAGAACACTCTGATGAAAAGTAACTGATACTTGACAGGGTAAAGAAGGATACTAAAGTACAAAGTTATATAACCTCTAGAACAGGCCTGTCAAACTGACAGCCTGTGGGCCGGATATGTGATGCGTAGGCCACGCCCACCCCAGCTCAGCAAAGGCAAAAAACGTCGCAATACATCACAATCCAGCCCGTGATGCGATCAAGTTTGACACCCGTGCTCTAGAAGCTTTGGACTATGATTTTCATAAACCATGACTATTGAGAAGGCTGACTTGAGCTTTGGGAAATTGAACAAAAGATATTAGTGCAAAAAGAAAAAGACAACAGACTTTAGAAATAATTCATACAGAAATTGGCATTTTATACAATCTGAACATATATTTTTATTAATCAGTTTAAGTAATAAATACCTACCATATTAAAACACAAACAATCACTCTTTAGGATTGTGCTTTCATGCAGAAAACTGATAAGCAGCACTAATAAATCCTAACATACATTTATAAGGCTCCAACTTTTATAATTTTAACCCAATGCATTTGAAAAAAGTTAAGCCATATTTGAAATAGCAAATGTGATATACATTATGCTCATATGTTTCTGAGTTGTTTTTTTTCTGTTTTTAATAAACACAACTGTTTCTCAGATACACATACTTCAAAGCATGAGTTGGGGAAAATTAAGTTTGACTTGCAGTTCTCTTTCTGAAAAAAAAACTAATATTCATTTTCTTTCCTTATACCAAATGTTTTCCATTAGGGAAAAAAGAAGGTAGAATAAAATTGTTTTACATATCTGTTGCTTAAAAAGTATAAATACTATATATTATATACTGAAATTTTGCTGTCCTGTGGGTTGCTTTAAAAAAAAATCCAGTCTTTAATTTGCCTCTTAGAACACTCCTATACATTTTATACTTGGAAATAACTCTGTGTAATGAAGTTTATTCCTACATAATACTTATATGATTTGAACCTTAAATACAGTATTTATAGAGGACATGGTACAAATATTTCACTTTTTGTTGGTTTCTACTTCAGAAATTCTCAGATTTTCTCAATTCAGTGTCCTTATTGTCTCAGTAATTTTTTCATGGTGCCCCTAGTTCATGTGATGTTCAACAGATGTCAAAAACTGCTGTATTTCTCTTGAAAAACTTAAATATCCGGTAGCACACTTGTTGAATTTCCTGTAGGGCCCTAGGGCTCCATGGTGATCAGTTTGGGAACTGTGACTCTAATTTATAACTCATTATGATTTTGTTTATTGTTTGATACACTCAAATATGTACACATACAATGCTATTTGGCCCTATAAGGGATGCCTAAGATAATTCACAATCACTAGGTGCTCCTTTTATTGAAAAAGCTACTGCTCCACACATATACTTACATGCAGTCTTGTCACATAAATGATCAAAGAAATTATGTTCTGATTACAGTTAAAAATTAAAGATCATTAAAGCAAATTACAATATAACAAATAAGTCCACAAATAATATTAAAGTGGAAAAAGGAATAAAATTATCATTACCCCTAAAATTAAACTAATTATATTCCAGCACTCAATTTCATTAGTTTGATCTTCTTTATATTTAATTGTTGTCTAATCCTTGCTAAACCAAATCAAATTCAACTTAACTTTACATTAAGATTTTTCATTAAAAAATAACCTTAAAATGGCAAATCACAATTCTGATGTAGACCATATCAGAATTTTGACCAGAATTCTTGGATGTACAGAAACCAGCAGAATGCAGTGTTGAGGAATTGCCAGTTAGGCTGAGGAGAGGGGGGAAACAAGTGAGGAACTAGCTTGGAGTTGTTGCATAGCCACAAACAGCATAAGCATGACCTCCCCAAAGTTCTTTGGCAAACCCTTATGGGAATGCAGCAAGGCAGGCTGCAGGGCTGGAATTGCCGGAGGTAGGGGCCACTGGATGTTGAGCATTCTGAGCCTGTTGCTGAACTAATTGAAGCACTGTTGCCTTCCAGTTCCTTATCTCTGCCTTCTGTTGATGTAAGCAAGGTTCCACTATCTCCTAGGGCAATCCAGCAGCTGCCTGTGGGTCCTGTTGTATTTTCTTTTACCCAGGGGTGTGAGAAATGAGCCTAGTAAAATTAATGTCAGGCACAAGCAATGAAATCTACTTGTGAATAGCCTCAGGCTGTAACTTTATCATTCATCACCTATGTTACAAGAATCTCATCAGCTTGCTTGCCTTCCCCTGGGAATGACTAGATAAGGCTTCATGGATTTCAAAGGAATGTTTATGCTGTTTACAGCTATGCAATGACCCCAAGCTAGGCCTTCGCTTGACTCCCTCTTCCAGCCTAGCTGGCAATTCTCCAACATACAAGTACTATATCATAAGAAAAACAAAGCTCTAACATAACTTGGAGAAGTTTATTTCATTTATTTAATTACATCTTTAACAAGTTAAATTCATATGCTCCAATGTTCTTTTTAAAACACTTGCTGTAGGAACACTTACAGTATTATGCATATTCATCAAGAAAGAAAAGCTGTCATAAATATTAATGAATGTAATATACACCATGATTATTAATATTTTAAGATTTTATTAGTGGAATACAAACATTCCCTTTAAAAATGACTGTGGTCAAAAGGTCGAAAAGAAAAGAAAAAACCCTTTACAATGTCTGAAATTTGCTGAACGTTTATTGAATAAGCCTCAATATATATGATCGCATTGATAGACTAGATCCGTGATGGCGAACCTATGCCACGTGTGCCAGAGGTGGCACGCAAAGCCCTCTCTGTGGGCACGTGCGCTGTCACCAGTTGCTCTTCTGGTTTCTGGCGCACATGCGCGCCGGCCAACTGGTCTTTGCGGGCGCCGGAGCACCGGAAAACGGCCTGGAAATGGCCCCAAAAACGGCCTGGGAAACGGCCAAAAAACAGGCATGCGCGCACCATCCAGCTGGTCTTTGGGTTTCCAGTGCTCCGGCGCGCACACATGCACGCACATGCACGCGTGTTCCGGTTTGGGCACTCGGTGCCGAAAAGGTTCGCCATCACTGGACTAGATTATTTACTTGGGTAACCTAGTGAGGTAAAAGAACAATAGATTTCACTGACTGACAGAAATCAATTTCAAAACTCTCCTCAAAAAACTATTTGCTGGGAGAAGCAGAAACAATTTTACTTCCAGAGCAGTAAGGTTCAGTGATAGCTATATCCATTTTCAAATATAGGGAATATATTTTAAATCTTCTGAACCTGTAAATTCATAAAATATATGCTTTTTATCATGATCTTTCCCATAAGAAGACTTTTTTTTATTTCAATGACTATATCTAGTGCTTGCTGACCAGTACCAACAACCCTGCTGGAAAGTCAAACATTTCATATATCTTTTTTCATTACACAAGAACTGAAGCAGTTTGTGTTTTTAAACATTAAACATTTAACTACACATATACAAAGTAATATTCTCCATTTCTTTACCTCACTATATGTCCAAGTCTTAAAATGACACTTTTGAAGAGCTATTTTTTAATTTCACTTACCCACTGTATCACAAGGCTCATCTTTATGCACACAGAAATCCTTCCTAAAATTGGGATGAAAAAAAAGACAAACCCTTAAAATTTCTCACCAATAGTGTTAAAGGATTGCAATCCTACAATACATACATATGCACTCTATGTGCAAATATAAGCATTTCTGTTTTTACATTAAAAGGTCTTTTTGTAATAATAAAAGAAAATAATAATTCAGCGCACAGGCTTCCTTTGAATTTTGCAGTAGCAATACTGTACATTTAGATATATTACTCTTAATCTTAGACTACAATAAACATTGTCTGGGAAAACCTGTCTTTTAGACTTTGTAACCAAATAATACACTTCTAATTACTGTAGGTTCAAACTTCATTGAGCACTTCACGTGGCACTTTCTCCATTTTATGGATGCACAGATTTGGGTTTTTCTATGTGTTGTTGCCATTTCCTTGTGAATCTCTGTTGATGCCCTCTACAGTATTGCTTAATTTTTTGCTTTTTCTCATTGTGAAAACAGAGCAGCAATATAATAATGAGGAAAGATAAAACGTAAAGATGTCCCCTGTCCAGTCATATCCAACTCTAGGGGGCGGTGCTCATCTCTGTTTCCTAGCGGAGGGAACCAGCATTGTTTGAAGATGCTTCTGTGATCATGTGGCCAGCATGACTATATGCCAAGGTGCAATGAACACTATTACTTTCCCACCGAAGTGACACCTATTTATCTATTTGCATGCTTTCTAACTGCTAGGTTGGCAAGAGCTGAAACTGCCAATCTTCTGGTTGATAAGCCCAGCGTCTTAACTGCTAAGCCACCGAGCCCCTCTTAATAATGAGCAAAAGGGGAGGACAATGTCTTGCTTCCAATTCTTGCACTCCATTATTAAATTAACATGCTGGCTATACTGGGGCAGCATGAGGGTTGTTCCAAATATTGGATAGTAGATGGACCCTTAAGCGGAGATCTCTTTCCCCCCCCCCCCAAAAAAAGATGCTCTACTTGGACATTATTGTACTCCCTGTATAAATTAAATACCGTAACTAACATGTGGAATAATCTCATATATGAAATCTGGAAGCATTGATACAACACTGTTCATATATGTTATACTATCAAAGAAGCTGGTCTCTTTTGCAAGTGGTTTATCAAGGTTACCAAAGATTTAACAGACCTTTATTCAAGGGGAATATAGTAAAGCTTTTAAGAGATTTATGATAGTTTTCTAAAGCTTAACTAATGATAGAAAAGTATTTCAGGCAAGAATGGGCAACTACACTGAGCCATTACCATAAATTATACCTTGTTCATAAAGATTTAAACCTATTAAATACAACACTTCAAGAGGTCCTTCAGGCAATGCAAAAATTGAATATTCAGCTCCTAAAGATAAAACCTATAATTATATATTAATCTCTTCAAAGAAACAAGTAAAAAGGCAGTCAGATACATAAAAATATATAAAAGGGGAATGGGAGTATATATAACATATGACAAGAAAATACAGCCTAAGAAAATTGCAAAAGAAAACTTTTCAATGAATTTCAATTGAACTGAACTCAGCTAGTTATTAAGGTTAAATTCTATTTTAATAACAATATTTTTAAATATTTATTTACTCATTTATGTGCTATATTTATAGCCTGCTCCAATTAACAAGGATTCTGGGCAGGCCATAAGTCATTAAGTAACTTAAATTTACAATTTAAGATAAAATTTAAAATAATCATTATACTTTAAAGTAATACTTTTAAATCAATCTCTCGTATTGTTAGTCTTAAACATTCCAGTATCATCTGTCCTACTAATTTAAAATCAGGCTAGGTATAATGCTTTATTGAAAATTTTAAAAGCTTGCATATGTAAATACATTTCAGCTTAACTAGTAAAAGCCTCAGGTCTATGAGACCTAGAGACTGTTAGATTATTTATCAATGACTAAGACTGAATTTATGATTATCCAGGCATCATACATATTTTTATTATTGTTTGTCACACAGTCAGCCAGATGTTCAGATTGAATTTGCCATTTTTGTCTGCCTATCATATCCTTCCCAAGGACTTGAGATAGGCAGATGTTGTTTGAGGGTGTTAAAGATATTGTTTTAGGATGAAAGTTGCCTTTTCCAATTGACTAATTTTGTCAATGCTGTTGGTGTTCAAGTGGTGCTCCAGATGTTTTGGGATTGCACCTAAGGCACCTATTACTATTGGTGTTATCTTTGTTTCCTTTTGCCACAATCAGTCTACATCTATTTGCAGGTTTATATTTTGTGATTTTCTCCAATTCTTTCCCTTCTCTTCTGCTGTTTCAGGTACTACCCTATACAGATTTTTTTTGTATGCCTTGTTATATCTCGGGTGTTATGTGGTAAGTGCTTATGACCAAGAGATGGTTCTGATAATGGAATGTGTGCAAGAATAGCTACTTGTGGATTCAGCTCTGATCTGACCCCAAGAATTAGAAGTATCCAATTAAACCAACCATCACTTATATATACAAGATATGGATTCTCTTGAGATGAAGGAAAATCACTACAACAATGGTCTTGGTACAGGCAGATGGTATAGAGGAGAGACTGAAAATAAAAGCTCTTTATTGCAAGACATGGCCAAGTAGTGATCAGTTCACAGACTGATGTTTTAAGAAGCAGTTTTAAACACAGTTACTTGTAAACCTTTTCTTTATCAGTAAAATAACCTGCCTTTCTGCTGGTTCAAAAAAAAAACTATTGCAAAGAAACAAAGTACCGGTATGTCCTATATTGGAATATACATTAGTTCTAAACTGAAATAATTCAGCTGCTGAAATTCTTGTAATCCTTTTCATCTCAATACATCAAGTTAGGGAAGACTGAGAATTCTTCATGGCAGAATTATTTTTGGTTGAGTTAGCTGCCAAGACTCTAGCATTTTATGGAACTCTCTCTCCCTTGAGGTGGATTCAGTCCCCAGGTTAACATTTTGTAAGCAAGGTTATATTTTTCAGAAACCCTTTGGACTGCAGTGGTTCTAAGTGTTCATCCCTCTATAATTAATTTTGGAGTTTATCATTATGTATTTCTATTTTGTGTCTTGCTGTATGATTACTAGATAACTCCTCTAGACAAGAGCAGGTCATAAGCATTGTACATAAATAAATAAACAATGCAAATAATGAAATAATACAGATAGAAAATAGGCAAATAAAAAAGTACTGCATAATACACAAAGTACACAAAACTAAAATATTGAGAATTCTCATCTGGAATCAGTTAATCGAAGAAAAAAGTTGCCCCCTCAGGCAAAATAAATGAAAACAGTGACTAACAAACAAATCAGATGTAATGAAATTTCCCCTCCAAAATGATTTTCACCAAATCCATGCAGTGAAAATATAGGAGGGGAGAGGAGGGAATTATCCCTCCCTAATCTATTGACAGAAGTCATTTTGTCTGTAGAAAGATTTCACAGGAACAGAGTGCCTAAAATCTTAGCATGAGCTTCAGAATCACTAATGTACAAGTGGAAAAATTGCAATGTACCTGGTGATTAATACAGCTGCATCCACTGGTGACACATTTTCATTCCAGCTTGTTGACATTTCTAAATGTATGTCATTTTTTTTACCAAATTCTTCATGTTGCCATTTGCAAAAGCTCTCCAGCATTTTTTCACCATGATGTCCAATATACATCTCTGCCTGAAAATTATAATAAATAGTTTAAGATAATATCCCTTAAATGAAAATATTTTTTGCAACAAAACTTCCAAAAAGGTTTGGAACAAAGTTCCAGAAACAATATTGTTGTGTTGCATTCACAACAATACTATTTTCTTCTCCAGTCTTTTACTATATAGATGTTTGGGAGTTCTGAGAATTCTCAGAATTCTGGTAGAAAATTTGAAGAGTCAGAGGACCCAAGAATATCGATATAAAGTTAGGTAAATATAAATCCTATGTGTTTAAATTTTCTATTGTTGAAATATTTTGATTTTCTGAGCATACCTTGATCAACAGAATCAAACTATTTAGAAGACTGTTTAACCTTAATTTATTAATTCATTAATTTAACCTAAATATATTAATTCTATTTATTTTGTAAACCCAAGAGATTGTTGGGTTATTGTTGAGTGGCATTATGCCCACTCCTATTTACACCACAAAGACAATCCCATGAAGTTGTCTGGCCTAAAATAGAGTGACTGGCCCCAAAGTTGCTCATCTAGCATCTTGCTTAAGGAAGGAACAGAACTGATTGTCTCCTGGTTTTTAGTCGAGCACCTTAACCACTATATCAAATTGGCTTTTATCCCAAAGATGTTTTTTCAAGAGGCAACTGGACTTTCTGGTTTTTCTTTGAAGACGTTTCGCTTCTCATCCAAGAAGCTTTTTCAGCTCTGACTGGATGCGGGGGGAATGGAAGGATGTATACATTCCCCACCATCCAGTCAGAGCTGAAGAAGCTTCTTGGATGAGAAGTGAAATGTCTTCAAAGAAAAACCAGAAAGTCCAGTTGCCTCTTGAAAAAGCACCTTTGGAACAACCATGACCTGGATGACTGAAGAATCCCCATAGACGACTGGCTTTTATATTATTATATTTTATATAATAGATTTAAGTGTATTTGTTCGAAGTTCAAAAGAATTTGTGTTTGTTTCAGCAGACAGGCAACTAATAATATTACCTATTTATGTAATACTGAGGATGCCTATCCAAAAGAAAATGTCATGCCATAATAGAATGCTCAAATACATTTAAAATGGAATAGTCCTTCCATTTAGTATTATAAAAATTAAAAAACAGTTGAAAATATTTAACCATTAGATTGCTGTGACTGGGGCATTTTGAATGGTTGAAAGGGTCGAAAGTTCACAATCAAGCCTCTTTTTCTGCATTTACTTTGTTCAATCTAGCTGCAATAAATCTCTTCAGAGCTTTCATTCAAATCATTTCTAATTTTTCTTCCTAGCAACAAGTGACAGGGTCACAATCCAGGTTCAGGTTGCTATCACCTGAAAAGGTGACCTACAAAGCATCAAGATAAAGCTTCAGGAAAGGAGCATCTTTTCTCCTTATGCAAACAACCTTTTCTACCTACCCCCATCCCTACCATGTCTGCATGGTCAAGCAGTGAAATTAATCTTAGACTTAACCCTATCTTGTACAAAGTTTTCCAAGAGAGAAAATAAAAAGGAAGCCTCTCAATAATAAAGGGGGGGGGAGCCCATATCCCTGAAGGAAAAAGTTAAAAAATATACAAAAATATATTGACAAAAGGAATGGAGTTCACCTTTCTCAAATCACACTTTGGAAATGCAAGTAAATCATAACAAGTAAATGCAAGTAAATCAGGGTCCCAGGAAAGAAGGGACTGTTTCTGGAACATCAGCTAAATTGGATGGTTTTTGTACAGCTGTAATTGATATATTATTCCATCAATAAGAACAAGAAAAAGCTAACTCAAAATGAGAATTGACTGATTTAAATTACTGTATATGAAAGATGGGTCAAACAGTGATGTAAAGGTTAGTTCAACACCAATACTGTATCAGGTCCTGGGAAATGCAGCCATGCTATGAAATTTTCCCCCTTTTGACCCTCTCTCAAATTGCTTAAAGGCAAAGCAGTGTTTTTATTCTTTAGGAAAGGTCAGCAATCTATGATTTTCCCTTCTGTTTCACTTTTATTTTAGGCCATTGACAATTGCAGGTTCTTGTATCAATGTTTGCCTTTTTTAGCGTACATGGAAGAGATAAATACAGAACTTTCTTACTGGGGTCTCATGAAGCAGAACAAGCTTAGTCACCCGAAGGTTCATTTGAACTCCAAGGCTCTTGTGCTGGAAAAGATTAAATACCTGAAAACAAAAGAAATACAGTAATGTAAAAAATAATAATATGACAAATCACAGATTATTTCAGGCATCTTCTTAAAATTCTGTGGAATACTGAGTTGTTTTCAATGTTTTCCCAAATAATTACAACATGACAATCTATTCAGGACACAGAGGATTCTACACAAAACATGTATAGTTTATGTTTGTAATATTTTCTTCATATATTCAGACTGTTGGCAATGAGACATTAGCATCATCGGCACCTCGGTTCAGTTTCATTATATTCTTATCAAACAATATATAGAATTTTATATTTGCAATAGTAGAACAAAATACTGGATTCAATTTTTTTCTCAATATACATGGCAATAATAATGAGTCTGGATCAGAGGTCACCAACCGGTGGTCTGCGGATCACTGGTGGTCTGTGACAAAATTTTGGTGGTCCGCAGTGCACCCGGGTGGAGGAGCTGCTCCGGGATGACCAATTGGCCAGTCTTGTGACTAGAGCTCTGGAATATGGGACCGGCCAGGCAGCTCGTGGTGGGGCTGGAAATCTCCGCCATAGAGGAAGGTACGTGCAACTTGCAACTTTGCAGGTGGTGCAACGTGCAAGGAGTAGCACAGCCCTCGCCGGCCGGAACGAGGTAATGGTGCTGTTGTGGCAAGGGGGGGACGGTGGTGCAGGCAGGCCGAAGCAACGGGTGTCAGCAACCTGTGGCTCTTTCGTCCCTCTGCTATGGCTCCCTGTCGGCTGAACCCATCAGTGGCTGGCCCCACCCCTCGCCTTCCCCTCCCCGTCACTCCTCGCCTGGCCTGAGAAGGTAAGGGCGGGGGATGGAGACTCGGTCCATATTCCAGAGCGGGAGCAAAGCGCCCCTGTACTTGCTTCATCTCTTGCTGGGTCTCACGGGCGTTTCTTCCGGCCCTTATTGGTGCTGTGTGCACCTCGGTCGCTCGGGGAGACGCACAACTTCCTCTCCGCCCCGAGACACTGGCCCGGCCTGGCCGTTTCTCTCCACCGCTGCTGTTGGCACCTCCATGGCCTGCCCACTGCTCTTGCAGCGCCTTGCGCAGCACAGTTAAATTTAGCGTGCTTCACAATGGTGGAGACTGCATCTCCTCCTCCTCCTGGAGCCCATTACAATGTGGCGCATCGGCTGCAGCTGGGTTGGGCAAGTGTCTCGGGGCGGAGAGCAGGTCGTGCATCTCCCTGAACGACTGAGGTGCATCCAGCACCAACAAAGGCCGAAGAAGTGCCCGCGAGATCCAGAGAGCGCTGGAGAATCAGAATGAGAGAGAGAGAGGGAGGGAGGGAGAGAGAAATGAGAGAGAAAGAGAGAGAGACAGACAGACAGAGAGAGACAGAGAGAAAGAGATAGAGAGAAAGAGACAGAGAGACAGAGAGAGAGAGATGAGAGAGAGATGAGAGACAGAAAGCGAGAGAGACAGAGAGACAGAGAAAGAAAGAGAGAAAGAGATACAGAGAGAGACAGAGAGAGATGAAAGACAGTTTTAATTTAAAGTAATATTAATCAGAACAACTTTTCCTTCTTTTTAAAATTGTCTCTCTGGTCCCTGCATCTGGTTTGGAGGCTACCACAATAAAAAGGCAATTACCGATGCCTCTTGGACAGGGCATCCTTTCAGATGCAATGAATTTTTCCCCTCCCATCCTTCTGTTAGCCATGTGGCCTGTCCGAGGGAGAGAGAGAGAGAGAGAGAGAGAGAGAGAGAGAGAGAGACCCATTTCCCATAGAAAAGAAAACACCGGGAGCCACAAAACCTGTGTAGGCATGGCTGGGGGGGGTCATGTAACTGGGTGGGAGTGAGTGATGTCAAGTTGGCCATGCCCATCCAGGTTTTGTGACTCCCGGTGTTTTGTTTTCTGTGGGAAACAGGTCCAAATGGCTCTTCGAGTGTTTGTTGCAGAAACAGGCGGCCAAGCTAAGTGCCTGAAGGACCCCATCCCATCACTGGGAGTCCAGGCGCTTCAGCAAGCAGTGCGCTGAATTCATATTAGTGGTCTGCAGGATTTAAAATTATGAATTTAGTGGTCCCTGAGGTCCGAAAGGTTGGTGACCCCTGGTCTGGTTAGTAGGAGAAAAAAACTAGCAATTTTTATGATCTATACATTCCAAACTAACAGTGGACTTTATGAGATGACTTTGTGCTGGATCTTGTCTTAGTGTCAATGTAAAAGTAGTAGCTATGATTTCTCCTCTTTTCTAATCCTATTAGCTCATTATTAGGTTATATTCTCTACTTTATGTAAGTTATATTTAAACTATTATTTTGCTGAAAAGATCTATATTTTCTTACCATATTTAAAATAGTTAAAATAAATCTCCTAGCAGCATCTGCTCCATGATAGGAAACCATTGCTGGATCTGCAATCACTACAGTCTCCACGTTATATTCTTGAGGTAATTTATAGGAATATCTCTTTCCTCGTCCATTTTCTGTGCCTTTTTGACCCCTGACTCTTCTTTTCTCTGCAATAGAAACAATAAAATTAATAGCTGGAATAGTGGAATAAAACCCAAGGAGGGCCAAGTTTAAAATTACATTTAAGCATGGAACATTATATTATTTTAAATTATTATAGCTCAGAACCAAGCTTTCTCAAATAAAGTATTTTTAAAATGGAGCAACTTTGAATTCCATACAAAAAGTGTAGTATAGAGCCAATGACTAATTTATTATTTAGTAACAACTCTTTTAGATTTTGGATCAGAAGTTTTCTCAAACTTTGCTGGTAATGGTACGAATGACAACACAAATATAAGTGGTGGATTGGAGTAATATAATAGAATGCAAAAATTTTATTTTTTTTATTTTGTTTATCTTAGCTTACTTACAGGACATATCTGAGTTAAGCAATCATCATAGCTTTACATAGTTGTACTGATCTGTAAACAAATTGCAAAATATAAGACTAGTAAAGCTAGATTTCAAAGAACTACAATTAGATAACTCAAGTCCTATTCAGGTTGTGAGCATTTATTTTAACTGACAAACACAACTTGAAAACCTCAAGGAAAATCATCTTGACCAGAAGAAAGTTGTAAAATCAGAAAAGAGAGTGGTCCCATTCCAAAAAGGAGTTAGCAAATTATTTGTTCTATTAAAATCCTGGCAAAACATTGCTTGGTTGTCGTACTATCTTCAATTAACTTTAATTCCAAGTAAAATAAGTTTTATCCTTTGTTTATAAATGGAGGCAAATGATGTAGTGAGAGCCGAGGTGGCGCAGTGGTTAGAGTGCAGTACTGCAGGCTACTTCAGCTGACTGTTCAGCAGTTCAGCGGTTCAAATCTCACCGGCTCAAGGTTGACTCAGCCTTCCATCCTTCCGAGGTGGGTAAAATGAGGACCCAGATTGTTGGGGGCAATATGCTGACTCTGTGAACCGCTTAGAGAGTGCTGTAAAGCACTGTAAAGCGGTATATAAGTCTAAGTGCTATTGCTATTGCTATTGCTAGTGGGAAATCTCAGTAACTTTACTTGAATATGCTTAACAAAACAGATCCAAATAACCATTACTGAAATAAATGAAGATTTGTTTAACTTTCTACCAGTAGACCAGAATTCTCAGCCTGGTACTCATCAAATATTCCCAGAATTAATGGTAAATATGCTTATTTGCAATCTTGCTGCAGGACTGTTTTGAAACTACTGAGTGTATTGTTATTTGAACATCACAATCTGCATGTATACACTGACGCCATACTCTTACATCAAAGTGTGCACTGATAGCGTAACAACGGATAAGTGCATCAGAGTCTACAGGAATTGTAAACCCTGGACAATGTTCCCTCTGACATTGAAAATCGCTGTGCAGCAGTTTCCAACTGCTGCGCGGCGATTTCCTGTCAGGTGCGCGGCCGCACAGCAATATTCCCTCTGACATTGAAAATCCCTGTCACATGCGCGGCCACACAGCCGAGCAGCTTAGAAGGAACATTGACCCTGGATGACTGCCAAGGTACGGATGCTTCTGAGAGCCTGGGATTCTGCCTTTAAGGCAGGGGACAGTGACAGATATAGAAAGGCCAGGGCAAACCTTAGAAGAGGCATTAAGATGGCTAAACAACAATACAAACGTAAGATGGAGAACCATCTGGCAGATAACAACCCGAAGCAAGTGTGGCAGGGACTGCAGCACCTAACTAACTATAAGGGCAACACGAGGAACACGATCAATGCTGACACCTCATTGGTGGAGTTGAACACCTTCGCGCACTACGAGATGAAAAGACCAGATCCCGTAGCCGCTGCCCGCCGGCCTTCTGATTCCCAGCCACTCACTCTCTACGAACACCAAGTGAGAGCTGTATTGAAGGCTGTGAATCCTTGGAAAGCTGCAGGCCCAGATGGGGTGCTGGGGATAGTGGTAAAGAATTGTGCCAATCAATTAGCAGGGGTCCTGACAAGGATCTTTAACATCTCCCTGCAAACGGCCTGTGTTCCATCATGCCTGAAAGCAGCCACTATTGTCCCAGTCCCGAAGAAAACAGCAATTAACTGCCTAAATGACTACAGACCTATCGCATTAATGTCTGTAGTGATGAAATGCTTCAAGAGATTGGTTCTCCACCACCTTAGGACATGCCTCCCACCGGACTTTGACAAACATCAGTTTGTCTACAGGGGGAATAGGTCGACAGACGACGCCATAGCTACTGCTTTACATTCTGTAGCGAGCCATCTGGAGAAATCCGGGAACTATGTCAGGATGCTTTTCATTGACTATAGCTTGGCCTTCAATACCATTCTGCCGAGCATCCTTATCGAAAAGCTGACTGACTTGGATTTTCCCTCTTCCATCTGCGACTGGATCAAAGACTTTCTGAGGGACCGGCTACAAACAGTGAGGGTTGGTCTGTCATATCCACCTCCCTGGCTCCCCACAGGGCTGTGTGCTCAGTCCCTACCTGTATTCACTGTACACACGATTGTGTATCGTCTGACCTAGTGGTGGGTTGCTGCCAGTTCAGACTGGTTCTCCAGTACCCGTGGCGGAAATTTGCCCCCACTCGCTGAACCGGCAGCGATGGCCGGGCGGACATGCCCCCGAACCGGTTCTCCGGTCACCACTCCTTGAAAGCAGCTTGCAAAAAACCCTCTGCGCATGTGCAGAGGTTTCTACGCATGCGCAGAGGTAATTTGTGCAATGTGATGGGGGCGCGCGTGCGAGAGAAGCGAGCACGCGCGCGCAAAACACGGACTTCCAACACGATGCGAACTGGTAGGGAAGGTAAGTAGAACCCACCCCTGGTCTGACCCATCCACTGTGATCATTAAGTTCGCAGATGACACCACCATACTGGGTCTTATTACAGGTGGAGACAAAACAGCGTACAGGGGAGAGGTTCAAAAACTATCCACATGGTGGTTAAAAAACAACCTGCACCTGAACATCAGCAAGACCAAGGAGATGGTGTTGGACTTCCAGAGGAAGAGAGAGGAACCTGCCCCACTTTAAATCTAGGGGGGCTGTGTAGAGAGTCTCCTCCTTTAAATTCCTGGGAGTCCATCTCAGTGAAGACCTCACCTGGAAAAACAACACCATCCAGGTGGCCAGGAAGGCCCAACAGAGACTCCATTTCCTTAGGGTCTTGTGTAAAAACAGGGTGGAACAACAACTGATGACCTCCTTTTACTGGTCCACAATAGAAAGCGTCCTCACTTATTGCATCACGGTATGGCATGCCGGTTTGACAGCCGCGGATAGAAAAACATTACAGAGGGTGGTGAGCACAGCACAAAACATCATGGGCTGTCCCGATACCAGTAGATGAGATCGCTAGGGCTCACTGCCTTAGAAGAGTGAGGAAAATCCTCAGGGACGACTCACACCCTGGTCAGCACTTCTTTAACCTCCTACCATTCCCCAGCCAGCATCCTGCTCTAGTCCTGGAATGGGACAATGTGCTGTGGCTGACTCATCATAGTCGACTCACCCTGGTGTTCCCACCACAGCTGACTCGCCACAGCGGGACAATTCAACATGGTATAACTCAAGAGAGGGACAACAGTCCACTATCCTATTTATCAGAGGGGCCAACAAGAGGCCCCTAGGAATCTCACAATCAGACATGACTACTCTTATGTTCTTTCTCATGAACTATTGATATTAAAACTTATAAGGAAAAACACGGTAGGAAAAGGAAAAACAAGTTGTATTGTATTGTGTTGGGGGGGCTGCACTGAGGGAGCTCAACCAATCTCATTGTACAGATGTTGTGCAGTGACAATAAAGATTTGATTTGATTTGATTTGATTTGATTTGATTTGATTTGATTTGATTTGATTTGATTTGATTTGATTTGATTTGATTTGATTTGATTTGATTTGATTTGATTTGATTTGATTTGATTTGATTTGATTTGATTTGATTTGATTTGATTTGAAAGTTGAAGTCCATCACTTATGGAAGGCACCAAGCTGGAGAAGACTGATTTTAGGAAAAGGTAATAGGAAACTCCTGTAAAAGGAGTCAGGCAAACAGAACAGTGAGAGATGAAGATTTACATAAAGTACATATTAAATTAAAATATATTAATAGAAATTACATTACCAGAAAAAACACCACAGTATTGACTATGAGAGGTGGATTTCTCAGAGGGTCTTTCATGTATGGATCTTTTATGTCTGCATACCCGATGTGCTTGACCTATCACAGACAAACTATGATTGAACGGCTCAATAAATATGAAGTCGTCATTCATCTGCAAAAAACCAATCTGCAGGAAAAACAAAAACAACAGATTAATAAGATTTTGTCATGCTATATAGAAAATAAAATATTTAAAATTATGTTTTAAGAATTGCAGCTTATACTCTACCAAATGACACTATGTTGTGATTGTTCTGTTTTACGAGCTGATTCAGCAAAATCAGGTGCCATAGCTTTTAGGAAAATACGAAAATATTAACTCCTTCATTTCAAAACACTAAAGAGTTTCACTTCTTTTCAAGAAATGTGTTATGTGTTAAATGTGTTTAATGTTTTGAAAAATAAATCAATTAAGAAAGCAGCCCAACATTTTTCTAATGAGTAACACACCTCAAATTTCTGGATTAGATTATGATTAGATTAGATGCCCATAGCTATTTATGTATATACACACACATAGATTACACAGAGGGAGAGAGGGAGAGAACCTGCCTCAAATGATATTTTCCATATAGAAATAATCTTTATATGAGGAAAATCAGTGCAAGCAAATTTCTGTAAACCTTAATTACATTTAATTTGTTTACATGGGATTCTAAACTTGAAAATTTCTGTACTGATGGTAAAAAAGTACTAACACCATAGTTTGTAACTTGAAACACACTGAGCTCCTGATATCAGAATAATTGCATGGTTATAGAATTTGATAAAGTTTCTGCTAATATAGCAGGGGTGGGTTCTAACTTACCTCGCTGCCGGTTCGCTTCCTCCCGCGCCGCGTGGCCGTGTCTCGTGTGCATGCGCAATGCAAAAATATATATTTTTTAAAAAAAGCCAAAAACAAGATGGCGACACATGCGCAGTGCCAGAAACTTGGCTTCTGCGCATGTGCAGAAGAAAAAAAAATTCAAAAAAAATTTAATTTTTTTTTTAAAAAATGGCGGCGCCCACGGACCAGCACCGACCGAACCAGATCCGTGACATCATTGTGATGTCACCAGCGGGTCGCTACCGGTTCAAGCGAACCGGTCCGAACCGGGAGGAACCCACCTCTGTAATATAGCATCTATGCACGCCCAAATAATGGGGGGAGGTATCTTATTGGGGTTTTAAGCTAACTCAATATATGTGTATTTTCCATTTCCAAGGCAAAACATACATTTTTACATAAAAATCTGAAATCTTAATGAGAGAGAGAGAGATCCATTCATTTCCACTAATAATTTTTATAATGTTACAAACTTTACTGCTGGATCATATGTAAATATAGCCCATTCTAGTATCTTAGTATCAACACCAACTAGAGAAATGGCCCCAGTAAGGTCACTAACAGGACATGCAGGGAATTGCTCCCTTCTTATTTCCCCAATATTTGATGATCAGAGGTATAGACTTCTGCTTTATGATTTTAAACAAAATCTTTTTAAAATTATGTAAACTAGTGGCAACTCTTGTAGTAGCAAATACTATGTGTTAATTAAATATCTGAAGATGGTTTTGTTCGCTTTGAACTTTCTACTAACCATTTATTTGACACTTTTCAATAAATGTAAGAGAGAGAAAAAGCTCTGTATTCATTTTCTCCATTTTCTTCTTCTTTTTAAATAAATGAAAAGAAACTTAACATGTTTTACTCTTTCTACTTGTAGAAGATTCTTTTAGTTCTTTTATCTGGATATTTTCTACTAATCCAACTGGTATTGCATTTGGTATAGCTGAATTTGCACAAGCAAGATTCAGGTTCAAATTCCTGCTCAAAACTCACTGGGTGGCCTCTGACAAATCACTTGATCTTAGTCTCAGTATCTGATGGAATCACTGGAAAGTAATGAATGCTTTAACATTATAAATAACAAAGATAAAACACATGTTATAGAGAAAAAGATGTCTTCTTGTTTTTACTTAAAGGGGAAAAATTGCTTTTATTGTCTTAAGGAAACATTGCATATGGCAAACTACCAATGAAGAAAAAGATAAACTGTAAAATTTAACTGTGTTAACATAGTCATGGTTGATGCTATATTTATTTATTTATTTAATTTTATTTATTTATTTGTCAACAAGTGCAAGGAAACAGGACACATGAAAAAATGGCACAAATAAATGGATATAAAGAAGCAAAACACAGCCATAAATACATAAAATGAGTACATACAGATGGGTACAGTAGAACAGGGACGGTAAGCACGCTGGTGCACTTATGCACGCCTCCTTAGGGACCTCTTAAGAAACATGTAAGGTCCACGGTAGACAATTTAAGGTAAAAGGTATGGGGGTTAGAGAAACTAACAACTGGATCAGGTAAAGTATTCCAGACATTTACTACTCTATTGCAGAAGTCGTATTTTCTGCAATCAAGATTAGAGCGGATTACATTTAGTTTGAATCTATTGATAGCCCTAGTGTTATTGCGGTTGAAATTAAAGTAGTCGTTAACAGGTAGGACGTTAAAGTAGATGATCTTGTGTACTAAGCTTAGGTCTTATTTCCCCAGATGTTCTTAAAAAAAACAGTAAAATCACATTTAAGATCCGTATTTATCTTTCTACCTACCTATCTCCATTCATAATGTTATGGCAGTAGCAAAACAGGCATTCATGTTTCTCTAAATCATTCCAAAGCACCCAGAAGATATAGAGTGAACACATACCATATACTCTAATGAAATAGTCGAGATTCAGCCAACTTTCCTCAGATTATATAATAAAAGCAATAATGCTGCTCTGTAACATTTGAGAAGATTAAAGAAACTACATATAAATGGTAATCAGTACCTCTGTATTTCATTAACTATTCTTCCTGAAGTACTTGCTGTATTGCATTTGTAAACGTTCTGTCCATCTGATCATGTCTTTTCTCATATTCTTGAATAAAGATAATGCATTGTATCTTATCCATATTAACTCCCTCCTTAGAAGACTGGGAAATTTTCCACTGACTACACACAATAAATTCAATCCATCCCGAAGTTCATATTAAATGAGGCCACCATAAATACAAGAACATATGCAGTCTATTCAGCCAATTCTCCTAGAACCAGGACAGTCTGGTTCATTTATGTCTAAACTTTCTTCTAACATTCACAAGACCCCTCACATCCTGGACACAAACTGTTTCAACTCCTACCCTCAAAACGACGCTATAGAGCACTGCACACCAGAACAACTAGACACAAGAATAGTTTTTTCCTGAATGCCATCACTCTGCTAAACAAATAATTCCCTCAACACTGTCAAACTATTTACTAAGTCTGCACTACTATTAATCTTCTCATCATTCCCATCACCCATCTCCTCCCACAAA
The DNA here is from genome assembly GCA_003457575.1 of Thermophis baileyi. Lineage (NCBI taxonomy): Eukaryota > Metazoa > Chordata > Lepidosauria > Squamata > Dipsadidae > Thermophis > Thermophis baileyi. The sequence continues at coordinate 1,836,315 of QLTV01003771.1, read as the reverse complement.
TGACTGTATGACTGTAACTTTGTTGCTTGTATCCTTACAATTTATATTGACTGGTTCCTACTATGATTTGATTGCTTATTTGTAGCCGGACTATCATTAAGTGTTGTACCTTATGATTCTTGACGAACTTTTCTTTTCTTTTATGTACACTGAGAGAATATGCACCAAGACAAATTCCTTGTGTGTCCAATCACACTTGGCCAATAAAAAATTCTATTCTATTCTATTCTATTTTTTAAGCTGCAAAGTGGGTTACAAAACGGTAAGAAATGAGGATTTTAATATGTAAATGTACTCCAATTTACTTGTAAGAGTGAAATCAAGCAAAAATAGTATTCGGATACATCTGCTATTCTATATTATAGATCTCTCAAATTACATCTTTTATACCATAAAACTCCATTTAGAAGAAAGGGATGTCCATTTAATTCAAATGTATTTCATTGACCTAATTTATGTCATTCATGTAATTACATAACTGATGTTTTTATGTCATCTGTCAAATTACATCATCTACATCAAATTATTTCATCGCTACTGCTCTATAATTATACAAATGATGAAAATTGATGAAAATGATCAAAAAATTATTTAATCATTTAAATGACCTAAATTGTCACAAATGACATACGTCAAATTAATTCTCCAGAATACTTCAGGAACAATGGACTTTATTCTTTTCAGGTAATGTTCAATATAAAATTTTGTTCATTGAGGTTAGGGTTAAGACAATCCACTGAATCAAAATTTTACTGTATGTGAAATAATTTATAATATAATTTTCTTCTCGGTAAATTGAACCTTCTTTCAGCTTTGTTCACATTCACATCCATTTACTCTAGTGTGTATTTTAGTGTTATTCCTTGTTCTTCATCAGTTAATTGTGCCTATAATACTAGGAGTAAACGAACTGATCACAGACACATATAGTAGGGAAATAGTAAGTATGCATTTTTAATGGAGAAAATTATTTGAAAATAATTATTTATTTTGCTGTCATGTTAAAGTTCATAGTACTCTGATTAATCTTAATCCCTTTTCTATTTTGTCACACATTGAAGATGAAGCAAGTATTTTAGCAATCTCTATTTTATAATATTGTCTCAAAATTCTTCATACATACTTTTCCTAACTAACCTGATATTGTCAATTCAGCTTCAGATACTTGAATATTTGCTTCCTTTCTGTTACTTAATGATTGAAATAAAGTTTTTCATCTTTCAAAAGTTGCATACAATCCATAACTGAAATGTATGGTTGAGCTCTTTAAAATCCTTGTGTTACCTTTACATATTTGGGGGCGAAATTTGCAAAATTATGGTCTAGTCCAGCAGTTCTCAACCTGTGGGTCGCGACCCCTTTGGGGGTCGAACGACCTTTTCACAGGGGTCGCCGCACGCGCTAGCCCGCCATCTTGGAAATGCTCCCAGTTTGGCCGTGCCTGCGGGTCGCCGGAGAGCCGGTAGCCACAGAAGCGGAGACTTCGCCCACCCGCCCGGACACCGCCATTTGAGTTCTTTTACCCTCTGCGCATGCACAGAATGCTTTGCCCATGCGCAGAACGCTTTGCACATGCGCAGAGGGTAAAAGAACTCAAATGGTGGCGTCCAGGCGGGTGGGCGAAGTCTCCCGCTTCTGTGGCTACTGGCTGTCTGGCGACCCGCAGGCACGGCCGAACTGGGAACATTTCACCCCTGGTGCCACGCCCCCTTTGTCACCTCATCGCGTGTGGGGAGGGGGGGTCACGGCGGCGGGGCAGGGTCGCGGGGGTCGCAGCATTAAAAAGGTTGAGAACCACTGGTCTAGTCTGACAGGAAACAGCTATTGCTTTCCATTTGACTACCGAAGAAAATGAATATTCATACAATTTATAAAATCACTCTGTAACTGTGGCTTGGCAGTGCATCAACTGGTAGTTTAGGTTAGGCCATAGTTTAAACTAACCACAGTAATCACAAAAGGAGACAACACTAGACATAATTTTTAAGCTGAGGAAGAAAAAACCATGCCACTCAGAACAATTATGAACAAATGAAGAGTGTTATTTCCATATAGTGTACTTTAATGCACTAGATAAGTAGTATATTTTTTAAGGGAGAAAAATGTCAAAATATCAATTTTTAACATTTTAATTGAATTGCATTATTGTACTATTGCCTTTATTGTTATTAATATTTTTAGATTATTTTTTTCTTTTCCCGTTGTTGGAAACTAGAAAACAAGAAGCACTTTGATTTCTGGGTATTTATTGCTGGAAGGGTAGTGTAATAGAATCTTGAAAGCTTGTCAAAGCAATCCTTCCATTCAAATTATATCTACCATAATTAAGGCAGAACTGTTTTGAATTTCATTCTCATGCTTTCCTTCTCCTTTGGGCTGAGGTGTCTTTTCTCAAAATGTCCGTGTTTCCTATTCCTATTCCCTTTTGTTAGATATTCTATCACAAATCTTTAGGGTCCTCATTGAAGCCAAGAAATCTCTTGATAGGGATATTTACAAATTAAGCCATTCCGTTGGCTAAGGTGCTTATCATTAAAACAACCCCTTGAGTGGAGATATTAACAAACAACACAGTCTCTTGCTGCATATATTTATAATTAGAGCAGTTTCCTGCAACAAAGCTTTTAAGGCAAGGCAGCTTCTTACCAGCCCTGTTTACAATCCAATGTTTAACATATCCCACTAAGTGGAGACCAACTACTGACCTTTTCCCTTATGGGGGCTTCTCATGACATCTCCTTCTGAACTAACTGTCTTGTCACAACTCATCTGATTTTGCCTCTGTTCTATAGTAACTGGTCGTAAGTCACTGACTAGCTGTACTATATATTATGCAGCATTCCAATATATTAAAGACTATACTGAAATAACTGTATATGATGCAAACCAAAACTCATATTAACTATGAATTGATATTATATCGTAGCTCATCTTCTAACCAACTCTGGGCAGCTTCCAATCAAAAATTAAAACAATATATAAAATCATATTAACAGTATAAAACTAAACAGATGAAAACATTAAAATATTACCGTAAAAACAACAAAAGTGCCAAATCAAGTTTCTAATGTTCAATAATCCAATCTTATCCAGCACTTGTGGGAGGTGGCAGGTCTTCAAATCTTTATGGAAGCCTAAGAGGGTAGAGGACTGCCAAACATTAAGGGGCAGAGTGTTTCATACGGCAGAGGTTAGCAATGAAAAAGGCAAGCTTCCTAGCTCCCCTCAGATGGCAAAATTTAGGGGAAGGCACTAGGAATGTGCCCACCTTATCTGACCTATGGGACCATCTATTGGAAAGGTGATCCCACAGATAACCTGGCTTTGTGCCACGTAGGACTTTAAAGGTGATGACCAGCACCTCAAATTACATCTGGAAAGAAATTGGAAACCAGTGCAGTTCATGCAACAAATGGGCAAATCTATGGGGCCTCATTATTGTGTGAACTGCTGCATTCTGGACTGGTTGAAGTTACCTGGTGGTCTTCAAGGGCAGCCCCAGGTAGAATGTGCTATCAGAAGGATTAAACTTTTTCTTCCCCCTTGGTTTGTTTCCAAGCTGGGAGTAAAACACACCAGACAATCAATAAAGGTCAAATATACAGTATAATATTTATTCATCTAAAGTTGTTAAATTGCTTTGGATGGGCAGCCATACAGAACAGTTCCTGGCCTCTCTTTTTATAAGGTTTTGTAGTTTGGAGATTTAGCCTATCATTATCAATGGAATGGAGTGTGTTAGTTTATTACAAATATTTCCTTATGTTGTGGGGGGGGGCAGATGCCTTCTTATTTATGTTACACAAATGATTTTTTTAATCTAGAGATAAAATAGAGATGTTTTTCTATGCATACATTATATGTTTTCCTTTACATGGGTATGCATACGATATATGTCTTCCTTTACATGGTTTTGCTCTATGATGTCTCTTTTGTTTTTAATGGAGAAACCAGTTTTATACAATGGCATTACTAAATTTAAATTTATTGTAAACATATAAGAAAAATATTCCAACAGCATGAACAAAAAGACCTATATGCATTAACAATGTACAAAAACTAGGACAAACTGCTTGGAAATATATACAGATTACCAAACCTAATACAAAAATGTATGTAATAGCAGAAACCAACATGAAACAGACCTTTTAAAAAATTCACATAGAATTGAAAATAGAATTAAGAAACAGATAAATAAGAAAGTTTTAGATTTATCCTTATTTTCAACATGAACTTAGAAACTGTTCAAACATGCATCACAGTGGTGAAATGTGAAAATTTTCCCTACCGGTTCTATGGGTGTGGCTTATTTTGTGGGCGTGGCTTGAGGTCAGGTGGGCATGGCTTCAGGTGGGCGTGGCTTGGTGGTCAGGTGACTCGTTGGGCGCGCTTGGTGGTCATGTGACCGGGTGGGCGTGCTTGTGGTCAGGTGACCGGGTGGGTGTGGCCAACTTGTAAAATGTGGTGAAACTCACTTAACGCTCTTGCTTAGCAACCAAAATTTTGGGCTCAATTATGGTCATAAGTCTTCTTTCTTCCTTTCTTTTCTTTTCTTTCCTTTCCTTTCCTTTTTTTTCTTTCCTTCTTTCCTTTCCTTTCCTTTCCTTCTTTCCTTTCCTTTCCTTCTTTCCTTTCCTTTCTCCTTTCCTCCTTCTTTCCTTCCCTTTCCTCCTTCCCTTCCCTTCCCTTCCCTCCCCTCCTTCTTTCCTTCCCTTTTCTCCTTCCCTTCCCTCCCCTCCTTCCTTCCTTCCTTCTTCTTCTCCCACCTCCTTTTCCTTTTTTTCTTCTTTCTTTTCTTTTTTTCTTTTTTCTTTTTTTCTTCTTTTCCTCCTCTCCTCTCCTCTCCTCTCCTCTCCTCTTTTTTTCTTTTTTCTTCTCTTCTTTTCTTTTTTTCTTTCTTTCCTGTCTTTCTCTCTTTCTTTTGCATTAGAAAGCAACCTCCCCCAAGGCAAATATCTTGTGACAGCAGCTATGAGATGCTCCTAAAATTCCAAATTACTTACTCTTCTCGGCGGAAGAAAGTGCTCTGGCCGGCGCTGGGTTTACTTTCCTGCTGAGGCTCGGAGACCACCCGGCACGCCAATCCGCCGGCTCTCCAGGCAGCGCCACTTTCTCCCTGCCCTGCCAAGGCCCCCGCCAGCCCTGAGGCCAGCGGAGCTCTGTAGGTGCGCGCAGTGACGCTTCCTGGCCCGTGAAGGTCCCGGAGCCAAAGGCGAGAGGGGCGATGGCGGCGGCAACCACGCTCTGGCTCAGCAGCGGCGCATCTCCTGTCATGTGCCGTCCCAGAGCGCGGTTGCCCCCACCGTTGCCCCTCTTGCCTTCCCAGCTTCGCCGGCCTCAGGCTCCGGGGCTGGCGGGGGCCTTGGCAGGGCAGGGAGACAGTGGCGCTCCGGCCGTCTCCCGGGAACTTAGCGGGAAGTGGTGGTGGGCAGAGCTGGGCAGGGCGGGGCCGCCGGTGCAGTGCCTGGCAAGGAAGGCTGGGCGGGGAGGCGTGGCCGATTGTCTCTTCACGTTGCCCGCTTCGCTTGTGGGGCGGATGGGCTGGAAGCCGCCGCTGGTGCCCAGCTAAGAAGCGCGGTTGAGCGGGCCCAGGGCAGAGCAGCCTATTGCACGGACGGGCCTCATGGTGGTGGGATTCGCTGCAAGCCGGCGTCCCTGCCCGACCTGGCTGTGGGCTTCGCGATGCCCACTTGAGCAGCCATGAGCCTCCATGGCCTGGGCCAAGGGAAGCGCCGGCCTGTCGGGGAGGCATGGCCAATTGTCTCATTCACGGCACCATGGGGCAGATGGGCTGGAAGAAGCGCAGTTGAACAGGGCAGCACAGCCTATTGTGCCTTCTCTTGCCCCGCTCTCCATCCCGGAGGGCCGCGCATTCCCCCCCAGCCAATCCTCCGTACAAACCGCCCACCCCGTTTCTGCAAAGGCAGAGCCCTGCAGGGCGATCCAAAGAGGGGAGGGGGATGCTGTAGAAAAGGCCGCCTTCCACCCGTGCCTCCCGTGCTGGGTCCGCGGGACTTGGGGCTCCGAAGCAGCCCACTGGCTTCCCACCCAGCACCGCGGGCTAAGTTCCCAGAGTGGCGCTGGCAGTCGGCTGGGCCGATCCACAAAGAGAGCAGGCAGGTGGCCGGGTGAGAAGCCAGTGGGCCGGCACAGGTGGAAGGAGGCCTTTTCTGCAGCATCCCCCTCCCCTCTTTGGCTTGCCCTGCAGGGGGGGGGCTCTGCCTTTGCAGAAACGGGGCGGGTGCATGTGCAGCAGCCCCGGGACATCCGCTTGCCCTTCTGACGCCCCTCTCAGCATCTGCATTTCCACCAAGGGCCGCCCGCCCACCCACTGGCCAGGCCAGGCTGGACGCCAACCTCGGAAGTCAAGCGGGCGTGTGGAACCGCTGGGAAGGCTGCGTGGAAGGCCACCAAGCTTGGCAGAGCTGTGGGGAAAGGAGTAGGCTGCTACCTCCCTTCTCCGCCGCCCCGACATGCTTGCCTGCCTTCCACGTGACCTTCCGCTTGCCTGCCTTCGCAAGCTGGCCACGGAGACACCGGGAAGGCCCTGTGGAAGGCAGGAAAGCATGTCGGAGCTGCGGGCCGTGGGGAATGGAGTAGGGAAGGCAGGCTGGGATGGTGGGGGGGCAGGGGCAGCTAGGTAGGCCGCGACTTCGCAGGCTTACCTGGCAGGCAGATCAGGGGTGCAGCACTTCAGGCAGGCAAGCTGCAGAGCGGAGACTGGTGGGGCAGGGTTAGCGAGCGGCAACTGGCAGACCGGTTGGGGGGCGTGGCCAGCCAGCCATCGCTAGAGGCTCGGCAAACCTCCGGAGGCCACCGCTACCAGTCCGCCCAATCCGGTCCGAACCGGGAACAATTCACCCCTGATGCATCATCATTTAATAATATCAAGAGATAAAGCTTTCAGTTCATCTGATCATAGAACACAATAGTTTTCAAGGAGAACGAAATAAGAAGTGATACACTGAGCAGAGGAAAAGAATAAAGTCAGGCATCTTGTTGAATTCAATTTTTGGTGCCTTTGTAGACAAATCTTTATTGACCATTTTTATTGACAATTGTAATACATTCTGTAATATATTCTGTTGAATATAGTTACTGCACTAGTGGATAATACAATGAGGCATAACTGCACATGAAGTATGTGTATTGGGCCCCTTAAATGGTCCCTAAACTCTCTTCCTGTAGTTGCACTACACCCTCCTCATTACTACTGAGAGGAAACCAACTAGATTTGCTGCCAATAATAACTCTAGAGAAACTAACTCTACTACTGGGGAGACAAGTGGCATTCCCTTCCTTCAGTAGCTTTCAGGTGATTGCACATAGATCTTGGTGTTTTTCCCTGGCAAGTTTTAGAGATCAGTTAAGTGTTTCAGATTCAGAAGCTGAACACACAGGCACATGAAGTTTAGGCCTCTCCTGGAGGAATGAAAGGAAGAAAATACCTTGGTAGAAAAGGTACTTGAGCAAACCCAAGTTCAGGCTGGATCAGTTGAATCAGAATCTCAACTAGGAAAGCACCTGAGATCTTCTATGCATCCCAAACTATGAAGAGTAAAACAACACAAATCAAACTGTCAACTTCCAAAAAATGTGTGACTCAGCATAGAGTTGTGCTGACAGAGCTTTAAAACAAATGTCTGATCACTATGTGAGTATATTGGATTTTCTGGATGAACTGGAATGGAAACTTACTACTCTTAGATGTTCCTGAATCTGTGATTATCTGTTATGACTCTTTTGGTTTGAAAACTCAGCTCTTGTGCCAATGTTTTTATAAAAGTTACTTCATTTTACTTCAGTTAAAGATTTATAACTGAAGCTGGGGGTAGAGAAGTCAACTGCTAGCACAGAATGGGAGGTAACATTCTCACCTTTCTGTTCCCCTCTGCAGAGTTGGAGTTTTGTGTAATTTTCCTTCCACTTAGCTGTGTGTGTGTGTGTGTGTGTGTGTGTGTGTATTTTCATAGCCATAGCTCTACCCAGACTCTTCATTCCTCTTGAGGCTTAGAGATTTTTATTTCTAAAGAGATACAGATATGTGATCCTTTGTCTTCTCGTTAAAATTGGGCAGGGGTGAAATGCTCCCGGTTCGCCAGACAGCCGGTAGCGACGGAAGCGGGAGACTTCGCCCACCCACCCAGACGCCGCCATTTGGGTTCTTTTACCCTCTGCGCATGTGCAGAACGCTTTGCGCATGCGCAGAGGGTAAAAGAACCCAAATGGCGGCGTCTGGGCAGGTGGGCGAAGTCTCCCGCTTCCGTCGCTACCGGCTGTCCGGCGAACCGCAGGCACACCTGAACCGGGAGCATTTCACCCCTGAAATTGGGGATAAGCAAGGAAAAAGATCAGTTTCACAAAGATTAGATTAAACAAATACTTGGTTCAAAAAATCTGCAAATAACAACAACAACAAAAAGGCCCAATAATTCATTTAGGCTTCATTTTAATATCCAAATTCCTATCTCTCACAACAATCAAATTCAACCACTACTGCAACCTTATAATGTACGATGAGGCGTACACACACAGAATAGATGGAATGAGATGGCTTTGCTTATACAATGATGTGTCATTGGTACATGATGCCAGAGTTTGATGTTTGATACAGAGAATTTTAAAGATTAATATTCAACTGAAGCATGAACATTCCCTCTTAGAATTAATGGATAAACAGTTAGAAAAAAGCCATGGGATATTATTTCAATATATGATCACAGTAGCGAGATTACTGTATACATAGAGATGGAAAGATTTAACACTCTCCACTATGAAGCAATGGCTGGTGACAAATTTTGCTGAAATGAATAAATTAACTCCTGTGATTAGAGAAAAGATATTAACTACACTTATTCCCAACTGGAAGCTTCTTATGAACTTTTTGAATAAAAATGAAAAAAACATACTAGTGACATGATTTTGATAATTATACAGGATAGATTATAAAAAAATAGAGTAATATATTTTAACTTTAGGAAGAGAAATTAAAATATATCTGTACTATACTGCTGTAAAGAATATCAGGTCAATATTTTATACTTTTTTTCTTTCTTTTCTATTTTTCTTTAATTTTTTTTTTTCCTTTTCTTGCACCTTTTGTTTTTTCCTCTGATTTCTTTGTTTTATTTTTCTTACTTTCCATTAATTTGTGGTAGCTTTTATCCTCTCGCTTAAAAGTTTTAATAAAATTAGATATGAAAAAAGGAATGAGGTGGTTTTGCCTCTCATCCCAGTGCTTCCCATGAGGTAGTCTCCAAAACTGTCTTCTCATTACCATTTTGGGGTTGAGAGAAACAAGTATAATGTTACCAGCCCCTTTACTCCAAGAAAAACTTGTCTACTACTAATTTAACCCTTTCAGAATCTAGCCCCACCCCCATAGTGGAATTTCTCACACTCACTACAGGGGCAAACAAAAAAAAAAAAGATACCACAGAGGTACTCCCAAAGCGAAAGGAACAAAGGATTACAACTGTCTCTAATTATTCCTGTCTCTTGTAGCCACTACCCAGCACAGAATTTTTTTAAATGTCTTATTTAAAAAACCATGACTCCTTATCTGTAAAATGATCCAGTCCATAGACTTCTGCTCTATACAACTGGGGTCAAATTCACTTTTCCGCGCTAATGAAAATCAATGAATTTCCTCTAAAGTACTACATATTAATAAAATGTAGTAACATTAATTACTGTATAGCCAAGTACTTCTCATACCAACTTGCAACTTTAAAATGACATTCTTGCCTTCAAAGTTCATAAGAGAATGCTTTTTCTTGCCTTTCATGCCAATTGGGCAAAGAAAGAAGAGATGAGGTAGCTTTAGTATGCACAGTATTTTTCTGGCATATGCCTCTGTATTTTCATAAAATAATGTATTTTCAAACTCAACATGTCGATATAATTGTTCTACTGGGGATCAGCTCCATTCACATGAATGGGATGCATTCTAGCAGAACTAAAAGTAATTCAGCCAAAACCTATTTAGAAGTAGAGAATTTTGCGTCAATGGAAAGAAGATAAAATATGTATTTGTCAGGTCTGAATATACAACCATCCAAACTTTTGACTAGTGGGAATAAATCCTATATCATGACTGAGCAGCAAAAAAAAAGTTCAGAAAACAGCTCAAAAAGCCAACACCAAAATAAATAAGACAGCTGCCTGAATATATTGTTTTGGTCAAGGGAATTGTTTCACTTGCTTGTAAAATTTCCTGAGGCAAAAAATTAGATAACTGGCAGTTCTGTAGTGATTACACCAATGTTCCAAAAGTCAGTTAAATTATAAACTTATCACAAACAATGCCAATTTTATGTGGTGGCAATAACAAATGACAAGTGACACAAGGAATGATTAACACATGAATGTTTAACATTAGAAACAAACACACTTGTTCCTCTGATGCAACTTACAGAGAGTCATTTGCTGACTATCTGTAGTCCAACTCTTGGTTTCACTCAAGCAGTCTTAGCCTGACTTGACCTAATTTTAGGTTGAAGATCTGGTAAGAATCCAAAGAAGCACAGCTGAGGTAATTAAACAAACTGTTGGAAAACCATCACATTTTAAAGATGAAGTCACTTATGAAGTTGCTCAGGGCACATTTCTAATGTTCTAAATATTAGATGCATTTAAAATACAAATTGTGATTTAAGGATTGGGTGAACCTCACAAAAAGTGTCCAAACATTTATTTATTTCAAACAATATTTAAAGAGACAAGGCATCAGCCAATTAAAGCCAAAGAAATATAGCTATTATGGAAAAGAGCTTCAATCAACAATTTTGTAAAGTAAAAAAGGCTGATTTTCTAGTTATATTATAATTGAAAATGCTTAGTTGCTAAGCATTATATAAAATATTTCCTCCTGATGTTTTCATCAGAACAAATGCTAAATAAAAAGTGTCATATTATAGATACTTTTCACTTGAAGTGAAAAGCCACAACAAACTTTGAATCTGCTATGTGGACATGCAAAATGTGAAATAATCAGATGCAAGACTTCAGCCTGTGTATTATAGTTTGTATTTGAGTGGCCTCTTGCAGGCTACATATTCAAAATATTAATATTAATATTAATATGCCAATTGGGCAAATAATATTAATATTAATATTCATCATCATCATCATCATGACCTGGCCATCGAAACTACACGGCTATGGATGAAACATGTAACAGTGATACCCATTGTCATCGGGGCACTTGGTACCATGTCCAAGAATTTCACAAAACACATCAAGAAATTGCAGCTTCCTGCAATAACACCAGCGGAACTGCAAAAAACTGCGCTACTCGGAACATCATATATTTTAAGAAGATACTTGGTTGATACCTAGGACGCTGGCAGCAACCCGTATCAACCATCAGCGCTAGTCAATGGTATTTGTGATACATTTTTATATGTTCAGTTGACTGAGTTTCATGTTTAATGAATAAAAGAGATAATAATAAGCAGCAGGGAGATAAATTAAGATTATTTTAATCTTAATGAAGATTAAATCAAAACTTGATTTAAATTTAAATTTAATTTTAGTTAAAAAACCTACATATAGATTTATATATTTATTAAATTTTTGTTTATTAAATTTATTTGCCACCCATCTAGCCACAAGGTGACCGGGCAGTTTAAAAGTTTAAAAACAATAAATCTATAAAATATGTATGTGTATGTGTGTATGTATATGTATATATCTACATATATATCTACATATATCTACATATATCTACATCTAGATAGATAGATAGATAGATAGATAGATAGATAGATAGATAGATAGATAGATAGATAGATAGATAGATAGATAGATAGATAGATAGATAGATAGATAGATAGATAGAGATAGAGATAGAGATAGAGATAGAGATAGAGATATTAGGAATTAAATTATAAATTATTGCAAAAAATGGGGAAAGGAAGTAACAAGATGTGCAGGGTGTGAGGTGAGATCTGCTAACGGTATTAGTCCATTACCCATGGTGACAATTCCCCACAGGGCCCCCAAGCCAACTGGCAGAGTCAGGTTTGCAGGCCCTTAAAAAAGTTCAGGGGGGTGGGAGCAGATCTCACCCTGAGGAAAGATGTTCCAAAGGGCAAGAGCCATGGCAGAGAAGGCTTTTCTGGACTCCATCAGCCGAAATTCCTTGACTGACAAGATCTGCAGCATGCCTCTTCTACCAGTGAGGGTGGGGTGGGCCTATCCCATTGGGATGAGATGGATATATACAGTATAACATATGTAAGGAGTAATTTACCAATCCTTCATATCAAAGATTGCAATTTGGTGGTGGTGAAGAGTTCTAAGAGCCTAATCCCAACATACAACTCTGAGATCTCTGAAAAATGTGCTTCTGTTCATTAAATGGCTTTATTTATCAAAACATTTTTAAGCCTTTTAGATTAAATCATGTCAATTCTGTGTTTAATTTATTATAAAATAAGCACCTAACAACTTAAATATTACTTTGATTTACAAATTAGTTATGGAAAAAGCATAGATTTTTATAATTTGGGCAATAATTTATTTAAAAAAGAAAAAACCATTATCAGAATAATTTACACAAAATTATATTTATGTAGGTATAATTTAGATATGACAATATAAAAAAACAAAATGTTAACCTATTTTAATAGCCTTTTAAAATATTGGAGAAATGCTGCCACCATCTGAGCACATATATAAAAAATTAAAATAAAAAAATCATGAAATTAGTATGAATTCTAAACATTATATTCCATTTTTCCCAGGAACTAAGAACTAAGTTAAGTTTCCCTGGCCCCCAAATACAGAAGCCTCTCTTTTCCTAATGGTCAACAACCACAAGCTTCTAGACCTCATTTTTATAATCTCCTGAACTCTCGTTTGCCATATTGCCAAAATTTGATGGCATAATTGACAAAAACCTGAAGAGGCACAATAAAAGTATAGTATAAGTTCTAGAATAAAATGGAGATATTAAATTAACAAATAAGTGTGAATAAAATCCCCTACACCAAAAATTTAAAAAAAAATCCCAACTTCAACCAAATATATTATGTGTTTGTGTCCATTTTACATTTCCCTCAAATGTAAATAATATTTAACAGTTTACCTTAGGAATACAGGCAGTCCTCGAATTACAACCACAATTGAGACCGACATTTCTGCTGCTAAGCGAGACAGTTGTTAAGTGAGTTTTGACCCATTTTATGTCCTTTCTTGCCACAGTAGTTAAGTGAATCACTGCAGTTGTTAAGTTAGTAACATGGTTGTTAAGTGAATCCGGCTTCCCCATTGACTTTGCTTATCAGACGGTGGCAAAAGATGATCACGCATGACTCTGGGTTACTGCAACCCTCATAAATGTGATTCAGTTGCCAAGTGTCTAAATTTTGATCATGTGACCAGGGGGATGCCGCAATGGTTATAAGTGTTAAAACTGCCATAAGTCACTTTTTTTAGTGCCATTGTAACTTAAACAGTCACCAAGTGAACTTTTTATTCTTTTTCTACACTGTATAAAACATTGCTCATCTTGAAAATACCTAGTTTGTCTATAATATTTAATCTTAATTATTCTATTGTATTTTTTTCTGGTTCAAATGTGCAACCTCGTTTCTAATTTTAATGTTGCTTCTTGCTTCATTTACCTTACATCTTGCTTTGGCTAAGTCTTTCCTCTTTCTCCTTCAGTTATCACTGACTCCTTCTTCCATATACATACATACATACATACATACATACATACATACATACACACGCAGAGAGACACAACTGTACATACATATTCTTGTTCCAAAACTTTTTTCCCATATTCTTACTTAGCCTCTCTTAAGGTGTAGCTATGCCAATTGCTCACAAATAAAGCAAGGAACAGTACTTTTTTGTGCTTTACAAAAGGTATTGCATATGTTTTCATGGCTCATAATTCAAAGTGACATGTTATTGATTCTCATTTATTTCATACATCTTTTCCTATTTTTTAAATATATGCATTATTTTGACTTCTGCTCTTGCTTTCTCTCTGAACATATATGCCCCCTAGTCTATGCTTTTTGGTCTACAGTAGACACTTTTACAGCCAATTCTCATCATGTGCCTCAATGTTAAATGAAAACTCGTTAATTTTTATCAAATTGTTTCCAGCCAATTTTGATTTCTTTTCTGTTAAGTATCCAGACTGTATAGTCTACAGTCAGGTCCTCCATTTCGGCGGGAAACTGGAGAGCTCTGATTGGCTAGTTTCACTGACAGCTCTCTATATAAGGCTGGCTGTCAGATTGGAGTGCTGCTGGTGTCTGTACATAGTTAAATAAAGAGCTGTTGCTTTAGAACGTGTCTGAAGCCTCTTCTGTCCCAGAACCTAACACTGGCGACGAAGGTGGGATCACAGAAGATTGAATAGAGCTGAAGACACCGAAGACCCAGCCCGGCGGCGAACGATCGGCAGCCAATTTCGAGCGGGAAATTCTAAAGCGCGAGGAGCCGAGATGTCAGCGTTCCACCCGCCGACTCCATTTGACTCAACGAAAGAGAACTGGGGGTCATACATGATGCGGTTCCGATGCTTCCTGGAGGCCAACGATCTCAGCGGCCTATCAAACAACAGGAAGCGGGCACTGTTCCTCAGCCATTGCGGCCACGAGGTTTTTGACACGGCCGAGTCCCTCTCCGAGCCAACGCCAGTCGAGACGGTTCCGTGGCAAACCCTGCAGACCTTACTACAGACCCACTACGCTCCGGTACCATCCAAGGTAGTCCAAAGGCATGAATTTTGCCAAAGACTTCAACAAGAAGGGGAGTCAATCAACCAGTATCTGGCGGCACTCCGAAAGGCTGCCACACACTGCGATTTCAGAGACCTCGAAGACATTCTTTTAGACCAACTCATCTGCGGGGTCCAGGACCTGAGGCTACAATGGCGGTTGCTGGCCAAATCAAATCTAACACTACAAACAGCCCTGGACGAAGCCAGAGCTACCGAGGCATCCAACAAGGGAGCTGACACATTGCATCGGCGCCAGGGTCCCCAAGCACCGCAGAAGGCAGCACCCACTGTACATGAAAACAGGTGCCAAGATGAGCCATCAGATGACAGCGAAGAGGAAGAGGTTTTCTGGACGGAGCAGCGCCGCAGTACTGACAGGCAGAAAATCAATCCTTGTTCCAGTTGTGGTGGTCAACACCTACTAGCATCCTGTAAGTATAGGGACACCATTTGTCACCGTTGCGGCCGAACAGGACACCTCGCAAGAATTTGCCGAGCCAGTCAACCATCAGGAGCACAAGCCTCCCCAGACTACAAGTAAGCCAATGCAAGGCGGACACACAGACAGGAACCATGGCAGCCCAGGCGTAGAACCGAAGGCAACTGTCACCCAGAGGCCAACCAGATAAGAATTGGGCAGGCAAGCACCCCGCACAACAAAAAGATTCACGTAACTGTACGAATTGAGGGGTGCCCCTGTGAAATGGAGGTCAATACTGGGTCATCGATATCATTCATCTCCTGGGCCACTCTCAAGCAAGCCGTTCCCGCATTCCGCCAACGACAGCTACAGAACCAGCCATTAAGACTAAATGACTACCAGGGAAATAAAATCCCTGTACTTGGCTGGGGCAAATTCCGAGTGCATTTCGGCAAATTCGACGGTGACCTGCCTCTCACGGTAGTTCGGGGAAACTTCCCTATGTTGCTCGGCCTAGATTGGTTCGACGCCCTTGGACTCGGTGTGACCGGAATCAACGCAGTGTCCGGAAGGTGCGCTGATGACCTACTACACGAATTCTAGGACGTCTTCGATGCCCAACTCGGCAAGTATGTGGGCACACCTATTTCATTTAGTCTCGATCCCAAGATAGCTCCCATAAGGTTAAAGCCACATAGGGTCCCCTTCGCCTTAAAACCCAAAACTGACCAAGAACTAGATAAACTCATCAGTCAGGGGGTTCTAGAACCCGTGGATCATGCCCGCTGGGAGACCCCCATTGTCACCCCGGTCAAGAGTGATGGGTCCATCCGCATCTGCGTGGACTACAAATGTACTGTCAATAAGGCCCTCCAGCAGAGCACATACCTTGTGCCAGTCGTCCAGCACTTGTTACACACTTTGGGCCTGGGAGCCATTTTTGCAAAGCTGGACCTCGTGCAGGCGTACCAACAACTGCCGGTAGATGGCGCTACGGCAGAGGCGCAAACTATTGTTATGCACAGGTGGGCATTCAATTGTCATTGTTTGCAATTCGGGGTCAGTGTAGACCCAGGGATTTTTCAGGGCATTATGGAGCGGCTATTAATCAAAATCCCTGAGGTTGTGCCCTATTTTAATGATGTATTGATCATGGCAAACAACAAACAGCAGCTTGTAGCCAGGCTGCGGGAAGTCCTGAGCAGATTCCGAGCTGCCGGACTGAAAGTTAAAAAGAGCAAATGCCAAATAGGGGTCCCTGAGGTTCAATTCCTGGGGTACCGCATTAACAGTAAAGGCATTCACCCTACCACTAGCAAAGTTAGGGCTATCAGGGAAGCCCCCGTGCCCACAAACAAGTCCGAGCTGCAGGCATTCCTGGGCTTACTGAACTTCTACAGCGTATTCCTAAAGGACAAGGCGACTGTGGCAGAACCCCTGCATCGGCTGTTGGCCAAGAAAGCCTCCTGGGTGTGGGGGCGTGCTGAGGCAGCTGCTTTTGCGGCTGTCAAGGACCTCCTGTCAGAGGACAGCTTCCTCCTCCAGTTTAACGAGACATTGCCTGTTGTACTTGTTTGTGACGCCTCTCCTTTTGGGGTCGGGGCTGTGCTCAGCCACCGTTTGCCCAACGGAAGGGAGGCCCCAGTTGCCTACTTCTCACGTTCACTTTCCAGTGCCGAACGTAATTATAGCCAGCTTGATCGCGAGGCCCTGGCTGCGGTTGCTGGCGTGAAACATTTTCACGAATACCTGTTTGGCAGGGACTTTGAGCTGGTCATGGACCACAAGCCCTTGTTAGGGCTAATTGTGGGGGACCGCCCCACGCCTGCGTCCCTGTCACCACGTCTCACCAGATGGACGATTTTCCTCTCTGCGTACTCCTACCGCCTCACCCATCGTCCCGGACGCTCGCTTGGGCATGCGGATGCCCTCAGCCGTTGCCCCTTGCCGGATCTTGTAGATGACCCCACTCCGGGCGTCCCAGTTCTACTTATTGACTGCCTGGACTCGGGCCTCGTTACCTCAGCTGAGGTGGCTGCCCACTCTGCCAAGGACCCAGTTTTCCGGACTCTTCTGAACTGGGTGTGGAGGGGATGGCCCCAAGGGCCTGTTAGCCCAGAGTTCAAACCATATGCTTGCAGGCAGCATGAGATATCGGTGCAAGGGGGTTTTTTACTATGGGGTGATAGAGTCCTCGCACCTCTGTCGCTTCAAGAGGCAATACTAAGGGCGCTACATGAGGGACACCCGGGGGTGGTACGAATGAAAGCTCTGGCCCGGAGTTACGTTTGGTGGCCAAACATGGACAAACAAATCGAGGAGTGGGTCGCAGGCTGCACTCCCTGTCAAGAGTCTAGAGCCGCCCCTCCGAAAGCCCCGGCACAGGAATGGGACAAACCCAGAGCACCCTGGTCCCGGGTCCATATCGACTTCGTGGGCCCGTTCCACGGGCAGACATTCCTAGTTGTCATAGATGCTTACTCTAAATGGTTAGAGATAATTCTCATGGGGTCTACCATAGCTGAAGCCACCATCAGGGCGCTCAGGAAACTGTTCACCACACACAGTTTACCCGATGTGTTGGTATCCGACAACGGGCCACAATTCACGGCCACTCCGTTTGAGAGCTTCCTGGCAGAACTTGGTGTCCGACATGCACTTGTCACCCCGTTTCATCCCTCGAGCAATGGGCAAGCAGAACACATGGTGCGATCAGCTAAGGAGGCACTAGGCCGGCTTGGCCCGGGGGACTGGCAAGCCAGGGTAGATACCTTTCTGCTAGCACAACACATAACCCCTAGTATGGCCAAGGGGAGAAGCCTGGCTGAATTATTAATGGGCTGGCGGCTTCGGTCAAAACTTGATAGACTACACCCTAGCTACTCACAACAAAAGCAAGAGCTGGCTGCAACCAAACATACCAGGTCCTTCACTGTCGGAGACTTAGTCTTTGCTAAAAACTTCTCCGAAGCCAGTGGTTATCAGGGGAAATC
Organism: Thermophis baileyi; assembly: GCA_003457575.1. NCBI lineage: Eukaryota > Metazoa > Chordata > Lepidosauria > Squamata > Dipsadidae > Thermophis > Thermophis baileyi. The sequence continues at coordinate 1,818,152 of QLTV01003771.1, read as the reverse complement.
ATAGAAATTTCAGGACCAAGATCATACGTGGTCCTAGTAACAGATGGGAGAAAATGGCGGCGGCACATAGACCAACTGCGCAGCCGCCAATTACCAAACGCAGACTACAGGGAATTTAATAATAATAATGGTTTCCATTCCGATCCCACTACAGCTGACGACTACCCAAGGGAGGCGGAGCACTTACTTGGGGAGCCGGAGATCCAGCAACGTCCCAGTCACGAACCAGTTCCGGTTGAAACCAAGGCCCCGCCCGAAAGCTTCTCGGAGCTTCCACAGGTGGAGCTAGAGAGAGGACAAGACCCAACCTCTCTGCTCAACGCCAACTCTTCAACTGAGCTGCGCAGGTCCACTAGAGTCCCAAAACGCCCCGCCTACTTACGGCACTACGTATGTAAATAGGATGGTCCAAACCAAGAGGGGAGGGGTGTTAAGTATCCAGACTGTATAGTCTACAGTCAGGTCCTCCATTCCGGCGGGAAAATGGAGAGCTCTGATTGGCTAGTTTACCCTCACAGCTCTCTATATAAGGCTGGCTGTCAGATTGGAGTGCTGCTGGAGTCTGTACATAGTTAAATAAAGAGCTGTTGCATTAGAACGTGTCTGAAGCCTCTTCTGTCCCAGAACCTAACATTTTCTTTTTGTGTCCTTTCTCATTTCATTATATTCCTTTTTTTTTAATTGCAATCTTGTAAGCTTGTTTAATTTGCATTGCCTACTTCTTGAGTCACTGTACTTAAAAACTGGTTCTATGTAATTATCTATTACTGATATATAAACTGAAACTAATGATGACAAATGGAAATATGAGTTTATGTGTTTTATATATTTAATGATAATGCTAGAAGTTATGTTAAATCAATTCAACTCTCAGTAAGCAATAAAGTTTACATCTGTGTCACTTTAGATCCTCAAAGTTATTCCCTGAATTTACAGGCAAGATAAATCTGTTTCTGTTTCCATTTGATATTTCTATTGAAGTCCATGTACCTACCCTTTTTGAGGTAAACCTAGTAGTGCCTGTCTAAACATATCTATCTGAACTTAAACAAGTGATAAATTAAAGTAAACAAAGAAAAAGCCTTTTGAACTCTGTGGCCTTTCAGTAAAAAAGATAGCTCATCCAATTTCCATGCCCTCATGAACCAAGTTTTGCCTTGGAATTTTTACAACTGCAGAAGTTTTCATAAAAGTTATATGCCAATATTTACTATTCTAAGAAAAAACAGTTCCTCTAAAGAATTACTAATGTTGGACAGAGAAACAATTTCATCTTTTTATAATCCCTGGATAATACTTTTAATGGATTATCCCTGGATAATCTTTTAATAATCCCTGGATATTACATATTTATTTAATCCTCTTTTATAGCCAAATGGTATTTGTTCAGTTCTTTTGATCAATGTATTATATTTTATGTTCTTTATTTTAATAGAAAATGTATTCTTAAACTAGTTGAGATTAGAATGTCAAGGTATGTTCTGACCAGCTATAGACACAATCTATAATAACATGTGATATACCTCAATTTATTTAAGAGAACTTGAAATGTATCCATCTCATTTACAGGAGGAAAAAAAACTGGATAAAAGCAAAATCAAGACATTAAATTAGATCAGGGAATATTTTGTAAATATTCCCTGATCTAATCAGGGAATATTTTGTAAAATTCTATAAATACAGCAACTTCCCATGTGGATCTCTATTGTCATAAGCAACACCAACAAATATAATAGTATATAAAAATCGTCCAATCTATTACTTCTTTAACACATGTGGGAAAACTGCGATTTGTGGGACAATTGCAGCTCCTCCAGCAACTCATCTTGATGTAATTTAGCAACAAAATGATAATTTCTCGATGGTGTAATTTTCAACTTAATGTTGAAGAAAACTTTAAGAAGAATGTTAGTGAAATGATTTTATGAAGCCAGCACAACCCTCCCTACATTTAAAATATCTCAAGTCAAGTGAAACTGACCATGAAGAATTTGTTATCCATTCTAGAAGGGCTCAGGCCATCCAATTTGAATGGGAGGAAGCTTAAACTTATAAACTTTTGTACATAACTAGAACAAAGCATAAGGTATTTTGGTCTTGTATAGCACTGTATCCATATTCTAGAAAACCTCAAAAAAAAAAAAGGCCCCGTGTACAAATGCACTCAAATTATGAACTGCATTCCACAGGTTTGAATGATATTAGTATATCTTTCTCCCCAAACTAAATAGTTTGAATCTAAACAACCAAACTAAACCACAGGTCTACATTTTATCTAATTCTCTTTATAAACTTTATCAAATCTGGCAATTCCACAAGACTTAGTAAGAATAAATTGAAATAACTCAGTTCCCACAAAACATTGGCAAGCTGTATTCAATGTTCTTCGGGAGAAACCTAATTCTGAAATACAAGCCAATGATGTCTTCATAGCTGTAGCTTTATTCCACAGATTACATCCAGCAAACCACAAGGAGCAGGAAATGTTCATTTTAAATACCATTGGCTCACTTCAGGCTCAAAGCCACTGTCAGCAACATCCTTATTCTATATAGCTTTACATTAATAAGCCTAAATAGAAACAGTAACTATTTTCTTTTTAATCAATCCATAATTTTGCATCTCTCCTGTTCCTAGGATTTTAGCCATTCTATCTACTTACCTTTACACTTCATGCAGTCAAGGAACCTATACTATTGTTATTGGACCTAATTCTAATTTTCCTTAAATCTGCTAAAATCGTATTAAAAATGTCTGCCAGCACCAAACATCTATCTACGAAACCAGGATTTCAGAGCACATGAAAGTGGTCACAGAATCCCACAGTATCTTGCCTTACATATTAGCACAGTTTGGTGTTAAGTACAAGAGCTTTAGATTGATAAGCTTCCTACTCTAGTTGATCATTAGAAGACTGGAAGCTTTAATAACAGTTTCTCATTATATTCAGACCAGAAATTTTAGTGTTAAGAAATCAAAACCATCCATCTTAATTTAAAGGTTTCAATAAAGCACAGTTAACTTTTACCTTCTCAGACATCCCCCCTTGTACTAATAACATAAGAGAAAACTTGATGTGAAAAACAGGCGCTGATGGAAGGTTAAACATTCCCAGCCTACATTCTTAACCTCAAATGTAGTACCCCTAGACTTAAAAGAGTAAGAATAGAAGCTGGCAGAATATAATACACATTATTTATCACATCTAATTCAGCTTTATATCTAAAGGAGAAGAATATTAATAAATAATTGGCTAATACAATATAGTGTCTTTACATTGTATTAGTTTATGACATGTACTGAAAAGGTAATCTGGAATTAAAGAAAAGTAACATAGAGAAATAGAGCACTTGGATCATTGTGATTCCTGCATTTAAGCAGTTATACAAACAAAAAAGAGTGTCAGTACTCCTCAATAATGGATATAATTTAAAAAATAAAGAGAAACTTAATGTGTGTATTGCTCAAGCAGTGTTATTTCCCTGTCTTCAGGAAAAAAAATCAGAATTATCCATATTAACTGGTTCTCATGCAAATAATTTCTCAGGATGGGTTTTCTGAGGTCATATTCATACAAATCAGTTTCCCCAACACTAGTGTTCTCCAGAAGTATTAAATTATGGCTCCTGTAGTCCCCATAGCTTTACTGCAGTTTATCAAGGATGAAAGACACCAAGTTGGGAAAAACTGATATGCACATTTATATCCATGTAGCTAATATCTGCTAATATCTGATCTAACTCTTTTAGATGTGCAATACAATAGGCATGTGATTTTCTAAAATCCAACTACTAGGACAACAAGCCATTTTCTATAAATTCCTTGCAACATAGTTCTAAGCAACTGTAACCATGCCAACATGTTGAAAACAAGCTAATCTATGCTATATTGTGGAAGTCACTGGAAGACCTATGAGGCTGAGTTTGAACATCAGATACCAGATACAAACTAAAGGAACTAGTCATCCTGCTTTATGCCCTGATTGAGTGCATCAAAATACACCTAGAAATGTAATGAGCTGGAATAGACGTTCTCATCCTATGAGTGATACAGTTTGTGATAATTATAGACCTGGAAAGAAGCAGATTGAGGAAGGTTGTTCCGGAAAGTTTGATCAGAAAACTTAAAATATCCTTAAGCTTAGGTTCAAGCTAAAGGTCCATTTTAATCTTTTTACAGTGATGGAACTAGTGGAAAATAAATAAGATCTTCATATTGTATCATTAAATAATCATTAAAGTATATCATTAAAGTGACAACAAACTTGAGCATAAAAAATATATGAACATAAACAGCTACAGATGTTTAATAGGAATAACTACTATCTATGTTTACATAATGAGAGGCAGTTTGTGTAGTAGTTAAAGCATGAGGCTATAAACTGGAACACTATGGGTTCTAGCCCCACCTTAGGCACAAAACCACCTCTGAGCCAGGAACTCTTTTTGTAGTAAATTAGCCCTAGTAAGCTAGCAATGGCAAACAACTTCTGAAAACATTGGCAAGAAAATTGCACGAACTTGTCCAGGTAGTCACCAGGACTCAGCATTAACTCAAAGGCACAAAACAAACAAATGTTTATTTGATATCGCTTGTTCAATGGATTTAACATTAAAATGGATGAGGCTCAAATCAAGAACTTCTGTATGCTTATAATAGTGCAGATGAAATTAACAATTACAAAACTATGTCTTAAATTTAAAATGAGGACGAAGTGCTTTCCTTATTTTAGTGGTTATAGAGCTTTGAACACTGAAAAGGAAAATGGCAAAGTAAATAATAACTGGGTAACATGGAAGTATTATGAAAAAGAACCAGAGATGGAACAATAACAGTGGGAAGTAAATTTTACTGCAAAGAGCAGATAAAATACAGGTGAAGGGGGAAAAAATACTCACCAAACCACCACAAGTGCTAAAGGAAGCAAAGGATCCAGGATAATGCAGCACAGACCCGCTATAGTAACAGGCTCTCTCTGTTTGTGTGTGGACCAAATTTGGGATACTCTTTTCATTCAATAGTCGTTCCTCCACTGCAAAACCTGGTGCTAAGAAGCGACTGTCCCTCTTAAGCAGCAGATAGAGCTCCTGAGCGAAAGCTGGTATTCTCAGCAACATCTCATCCTCATCTTCTAGGGAAGATACAGATGGACGAGATGGTTGCTGAGAAGTACCATTAGATCCCTGAGGAAGTGGAGACCAGTGATAGAAATCCTGAGATTCATATTCATCCTCTGAAGTTTCCCGAACTGGCAGTTGCTGGTGCTGGTGGTCAGATGAGGAGGAAACTGAGCGGATCTCACGAGAACTGCCCACTCCCTGAGTGGATGCAGAGGTAGCATTAATATTGCTGCTGCTGTTCCCACAGTTACCATCAAGACTGCAGCTGCCTCCTGCACCACTCCCTCCAGTGGATTCCTGCTGGCTTCTACTCCACAGGGCTGGGTAAACAATCTCCCACTCTTCAAAATCTCCCAGAGGTTGTAGACCTGCAAAAATTCACATAGACTGAAATTTACACATTCTAAATCACTCCCAACTGTAAGAGTTGCCATAAATGGATGCCAGATTTAGGACCCATCAGCGTAATTTTGATACATCAAAATGACATAACAGCATTGAGCCATATTGCTATTACCAATATAAAATCATTTTTCCTATGTACTCACTGCAAGAAAAATAATGTGTTTGAGGAGCCGCTTCATATTAGTTGGCTGGAAATGCTATTTTTACATATATGTTGTATTTATATTTTAGTTTTTGTTAGCTGCCCAGAGTAGAATTGGTGAGATGAGCGACTATGTCTGTATGTATGTATGTATGTATGTATGTATGTATGTATACATACACAACTACATGTGTGCATGCATATGTACAAAATACCTGAAGACTAATGTGCTTTTCTCTTATTTTATTTCTATCTATCTATCATCTATCTTATCTATCTATATCTATATCTATATCTATATCTATATCTATATCTATATCTATATCTATATCTATTTATCTATCTATCTCTCTATCTATCTATCTATCTATCTATCTATCTATCTATCTATCTATCTATCTATCTATCTATCTATCTATCCTGTCATTCTNTCTATCTTATCTATCTATATCTATATCTATATCTATATCTATATCTATATCTATATCTATATCTATATCTATCTATCTATCTATCTATCTATCTATCTATCTATCTATCTATCTATCTATCTATCTATCTAGTATGCTCCCTCCCATATTTGGGTATACCAGGTGATTTAACAGAAAATATATATATATTTATACACACACACACACACACACACACACACACACACACACACACACATACACATCTTAATTCAATATTGTGTTAAAGATTTATTTATTTATTTATTTATACAATGTGTCCCTGTTTCAATATAAAAGGATATTTTTAGAAATCTGTAAATAAAGCTTGAAGAGTACCCACAGCTTCTAATTTAATTAAAAGATAGGCATCTCATCTTACCCATTTGAACAATTGTAGTCAAATAATGTGGTAAGGAACAGTAGTAGCCTTTCCCAATGTGATGTCCCCTAAACTATGTTGCTGGCTGAGATTTACAGGCCACCATCCATACTAGACTGGGAAAGGCTGTTAGAAGTCCCAACTAACTAGTCAGTCCAAATCTCTGCATATCATCAGAAGTAGCCTCTCTTTCAATCTAAGCATCTCCTGCATAAGGACAGTTGTTATAGGTTTAAGTGGCTGAACACCCAGGAGTTTTTCCTACATTATCAAGGGACTGCACAAATTTGTAATTTAAAAGGCAGAGACTACAAAAATATTTGCCAAGCATCTATGTGAGCTTTAGAGCTAATAAAAAGTTAAGATGCCACCTGATGGCAGAGAAAGGAGTAAGAGGGAAGGGAAAATTGATTTACTCAAACTTTTATTTGTTTTACCAAAACAAGCATCCTACATACATTAGGATTATGGGTAAAAAAAACTGTGTAAAAAAACTATAATATTTTGTTGTATGTCCCATTCCTAAATTAAAGTATTTCACTGATTAGCCAATAAGAATTCAGTAAGAATACGAATGACAGTAGAAATTCTGAAGCATCATATGTATAAATACAGTTATAAATTTATAATTCAGAACATTAATTTGTTGTACATTCCATACAAAAATATTTAGTGACCTGAAACTTCTGTAAATTGTGGATATGTGAACAAAAATAAAATTGTTCTATGTGTATGTGCAAATCTTTGATGTTTAATATTTGAAGTGCTTAAGAAATAAAAAATTCTGAAATAACCTGATGAAAATGTTAGCACACTGCATACAGATACAAAGGTAGAAAAATTATTCTCTTGCTGGTATTGGAACAGTCCTAAAGAAATAATACAATTTATTAACGTTTGACCTTAGTCATTCTATATTTTAAATCAGATAATATTGCCTCAAAAGAATATATGATCTGTTTCTTCAGCAAAGGCAAATAAGACTTAGTTTTGCTTCTAGCAAAGGCAAATAAGATTGGCAAACAGAAAGAAATTAATCCAATCAATATATCAAAGTACAGATCCTATATATTTTGAATGTCACAGGCTTTTGGGGTGTATTTAATCTTTAATGGGCAATTTTTGCCATAAATAAATAAATAATTTGGGGTGTATGAGAACTAAAACTTCATAAACATTCTCATGCAGATGTGAACCAAATAGCTCATCCTAATGGAATAAGAAGATACTTATCCTGATTACACTCTGGAGAAATGGAGACATATCCTTGTAAAGCATGTCTTGCCAAGATGATGCTGAATGTTGTTTGATCCTAGAGAACACTTTGGCAGTCATTTGAAGAAAAGAAGTTAAATCTAAGTTTACTGTTCAATATCAGAGCATTCTCAAGCTGCGGGCAAATTATTTCTGAGCGTGTGCAGGGTGTCTTATAAATCATATCCTCCCCTAGCAGTGTGTAAGTATTTGATAGATGGATAGATAGATACCGTTCAATAACAGTGCACCGAAATGTATATTTCTTTAAGACCCTCTACTCCTACGAACTACCAAAAATGGTACATCTCTGCACGACCCCTTTGTGTCACTGTGGTTCCTTATTACCTTGTGCAAGGCTCTTGGCAATCACCCGGGGCCAGAAATCTCCGAAGAAAGGAAAGAGGTTCCGATTATTAAGCAAACACCATTCATAACGAAGCACTGGGACTCACCTGAAGTGATCCGATCTGACAGGAAGCACAGCTGATAAAAGATGCAGCAAAGGTGGCTCAGCCGCCTTTCCCTTTTCGTCTCCATCCACGCCGCGGAGGTGGGCAGGGGGAGCGACCAAAGCACCCCCTTTTTCTCTCCCGGCGCTTTTCTTTGAGGAACTTTGCAAAAACCGAGGAAAAAGCTGCTCGCGCAAGACGCCGAGCCTGCAAAGCCTCCCTCCTTCCTTCAGTTTGTGGGAGGAGAGCAGAGAAAATAGCGGGCTCGGCAAGCCTCTTAGCAGCAGCAGCAGCAGCAGGAGCAGCAGCAAGAGCAGCTCCGCAGTGGCACCAACCCCGAGCCTCTCCGCTCCGGTTCCCGAGCAGAGTGAAAGTTGAAGCCCCGACAAGGGAAGCCACCTCAGGGGGCCGAGTCAGGCGGCAGCCATGCCAGCAGAGGTCAACTGAAGAGGGCAGACTGGCTGAAGGAAGCCCAAGGAACCGTGCGAGAGGAGAAGGCGCAACTTGCTTTGGTGGAGAAGCCGGGCGCAGAGCGGACAGGCAGAGAGAAGGAGGGAGGGAGCGAGGGAGGGAGCGAGGGACGGCCACGCGCAGCAGCGGCAGCAGCAGCAGCAGCAGCAGCAACGGAGAGGTGGTGGCACCCCGCGCGCACGCACACCCCCTCCAATCCCGGCAGTGGACGGTGGGCGAGCGGCGAGGAGCTCTCCCTGGGTGGGAAGTGGGCGGAGGAGGACTCAAAGAGAACGAGCGGGGTCCCCAAACTCCTGCCGCTCGCTCCTGATTGGCTGCTCTGGCGTTTCTTATTTGCATACCTCTCTTTTCTTCTCCCCCCTCCCCCCCTTTCTCCTTCCCTGGGTTGGTCGGAGGCGCAGGTAAGTATTAGAGGGAGATTGGTGGACGAAGTCTTGGCCCTGGCGCGGTCCGGCGCAAGAAATCCAAGGACCGAAGCAATGTCCCGTGAGGCTGAACGAGAATGGAACTTGAATTGTGAATCCGAAACAGATTATAGCCACTTATAGCCACACTTATAAACCAGATTATAATCCATTTATAGCCACAGTTTTGTTCCAGACAGTATCAACCTTGTGAACTCTCAAGCTTCCTCTTTCCACTATGTATTCAAAATGGACAGTGATTAATATTGATATGTATATGTTAGGGTGTAGCTATATACATATGTATGTATATAGCATATCTATATGTACGTTATGTATGTGTACACTTTTCAGAGCAGGCAACAGAATTTCATTTTTAATGTGTGCCAGAGTCCCACAGGAAAAAAAAATGACTATATATCATCTTATTAGCAAAAATACTTGCTAATTTGTGCTTTACCAAAGGCGCTGTGAGGTGTGCTTTTACCTGTCATGCTTGCACAAATCCAATTTTCTCAAAAGGCACTCTGGAATCTTTTGTCCATCTCAGACGTATATGGGTAGTCCTCAACTTAACAACCACAATTGAGCCCAACATTTCTGTTAAGTGAGACATTGGTTAAGTGAGTTTTGCCCCATTTTATAACCTTTCTTGCCACATTTGTTAAGTGAATCGCTGTAATTGATACGTTAGTAATTTGGCTGTTAAGTGAATCTTAACAGCCTTTGACTTTGCTTGTCAGAAGGTCACAAAAGGTGATCACGTAACCTTGGAATAACAGTAATGGTCATAAATAAGAACTAGTTGCCAAGCATCTGAATTTCAATCACATGATCATGGGGATGCTGCAAAGGTTGTAACTCTGAAAAACGGTCATAAGTCACATTTTCCAGTGCCGTTGTAACTTTGAATGGCCACTAAGACTAGCTGTACTTATAAATGCAACATAATCTTTCCTGCAGGTATACCTTTTATAGGTTAAAAATTCACCGTAACTCTTGATGCCCAGAGTCTTCTATAAGCAATATCTTCTCAAATGTGTACTCCTTTACATAGGCAATATGCAACAGCATTGTTGTTAGGTTTATATTATGTATTGTTTCCAGGAGAATGAAAATTTTCCATGATTATATAAGTTAATGTATGTGGAATAAATGTAAATACGAAAGAAAATTTAAACTTGCAGAACTGGGCAGTCATTCTTCCTTAGTGTTTTGATACATGGTCTTGACACATATTTATGTTTATTCCACCTTAACTTTATAAATAACTGAAGGCAGCAAACATACTTAATATTCCTTTCTCTTACTTCCCCACAACAAACACCCTATGAGTTGGTTGGGCTGAGAGACAATGACTGGTTCAGGTCACCCAGGTGGCTTTCCTGCCAAAGAAAGGACTAGAACTTCCAGTCTCCTGGTTTCTAGCTTGGTGCCTTAATTGCTACATCAAACTGGTGCTATACTAATTGCTATACTAAACTTCTAATAATATCATGAACTCAATGTGTATTAGAAAATCTTATATATTTGCCATTAGGCCTCTATATCATACTTCAAAATAATAAATTTGTAATACTGTAGTGTACATATGAATATGCACGTTATAATACATAACTAGGTTTTTGTGCCGGCCTGGACAGGGGCCCTCTTTTTTTTATTTTGATAAGTGTCTATCTTTTCAGATATAATATGTTATTCACTAGGCCAGTTTCTCCAGTACTATACCAGCTCTATTAGATTCACTAAAACATAAAACCCCACACGCCATTCAATATATACCTTTAGAAATGCAACAAAAGTGTAACAAACTGAAGATGTTTTATTCAGGAAAACATCAGAATTCAAGAAGTAAGCTTTCACCACGTCCTGACTGTTTAATACAGTATTTGATATTTGTTTATTGGAGTGAATTTCTATCACATTTTTTTCCTCTAGGAGCTGAAGACAAGATACACTATGCTCTTTCTTCCCATATTTTTCTTTAAATAAACCTGCCCAATTGTCAGGTTGAGAGAGAGTGGATGGACCACATGAATTCCCATGGTTTGGGATAGATCATAGCCTGGATGTCCTCAGTCCAACAATTCAGATTTTCAATGATCATGAACCAGGGCAAGAGACGTTGTGAGCAAAAAGTGGAAGAGCATAACATTTTTTTTACAAATCTAATCATGCTTGCACAGACAAAACAAGCTTCACTCCAGGCTTTAATGTCTGCTTTGCCCATGCAAACTTGTGAAGTTTGATAACCCATAGGTATGTAGATTAACCTTTAATTAATAAAATTGGGTAGTATATTGATTTCTTGCCCAACCTTGACCTTAGTGAAACCCCAATAAAGTTTTATGCATCAGGAAAGAAGGAAGGAAATAACTTCTTTCTTGTTAACTTAATATATAAAAAACTGACTCTCGAGGCAAACATAACTGATTAAATTTAAAAGAGAAAAAAAAACATTTCCTCAATTAATAGTTATCAAAATAAGTATAAAGTTGATATTTAAATAAGAAATCTTGTTTCTAATTAAAAAAGTATATTCGCAGTATGGAACTATATTGCTTAAAAGTTAGCTTCTGATCTCTATTTTCAATGAACACTTAAAATATTCAAAAAAGATATCAAATACAGCAATTCTTAACAATAATCATTAATGAAAAAATATAACACAAATGTTAAAATTACCATAACACAAATTAAAAGGTGTTTTAATCTCACACCTTATTTGCAAAAGTATAGTTTGCTTGCTTTGAAAGATCACAGTTTGAATACCACCAGAGGAAATCCTCTGGTGGTATTCAAACTTTGATCTTTCAAAGCAAGCAAACTATACTTTTGCAAATAAGGTGTGAGATTAAAACAAGAATGTTGCTTTCTTAAGAGCCATAACACAATAGTAATTTGTATAGTCATCACACCAGATAATTCAATGTATGCTTATGTTCTTAACTTTAGAAAAAGATGAGCAATTTTTTTAAAGTTTTGCAGCAACAGGAATCATGGAGATAAAGAAAAGTAAAAAAAAAATATTTGGAAAGAATATGACACCTTTGCTAATCTTCATAAAGCTCTCATCTAAATTTGCATCCCAAAAAAGTAAGAGCCATTAAAATCAATTAAATATATTTCTGAAGAATCTGGCCAGTATAGAATTGCACTGTAAGCCTGTATTAAAAAGAGTGACTCTTCTGTCAATATTTAAACATGGATATAAGACATGATCCAAAGGTTGTGATCCCAATCTTGATTTTTACCATAGCTTGCAAACACTTTTGTTAAAAAGCTTCATATATAAACAAAACTTACATTGAGAGATAATCTATCTGAAGTTCACAACAAAAGCAGGAGTGTTTTTTACCCGCTTTGTGTGAACTGAGCAGGGGGACTAAGCTCCACATTTCCAGCTGAAAGCTTTCTAAAGATGATAATGACATCATGCGTAACTTTGCTACATGTTTAATCAACTAAGCTGCTTGCTTTCTGTACCTTAATGTGCTTTTGAATAAGCAGCTAAGGTAGAATGTGTTGTTGATAACGCCAAGCTCTGAATTTGGGCTGGTTCATACATGCCCTACAGGAAATTATTCTTCGGTGATTTTAAACTATTGCAGGCTGTTTCCAGAGCTACTAAAGGTATTGAAAGGCATGTGCAAACGTATTTCACACAGCGCTCCCTCAAGAAATTTTGGCAGCCACCTTTCAAATCATAGTGTTGTCCACAAATACACCTTACATCAGAATCTGTCTAAATATAATTGCAATAGTGTCCCTCTGGCCTTTGACTATAGTTGTGGGGGAGGGTAAAATGTTCGTACCGTATTCAACCCAGATTATTTCCATAGAATGCTAGGGTGAAATAGGTTGGCAGATAGAAACCTTGTTAGCTCTACATTTAAGCATTTATAAATCAATGACATTTGTCCTAACTCTGCAAGCCAAACAAAGCTTTGATCACAAGATTAGAAAAATTTTAATGAGCTACTAAATGTGACACACAGAGAGCCAGTTTGTGTAGTGGTTAAGGCATTGGGCTATAATGCTTCTTTCAATCGCATGTTTTAAAAACATCTTACCTTCGTTTGTTTTTGGGAAAAAGTACTGGATTATATAAATATAATTGTCCAACCAGAGCTAAATTTTTCAGATGATAATATTTTCTTCCACATAAATGTGTGGCCCCTTTCATTCAATGGGTTGAAGACCTGATTGCACTTGCCATCAACGAGCATAATGCCTATACTGTAGATGTACATTTTATATGGACAATATAATGAAATATGGGACTCATTTATACAAAATACACTCTTATTATTAGAAACATACATACTTGAATAATTGTGTTAGATAACTATATGTAGAATTTGGGTGTGTGTGTGTGTGTGTAAATTGTATATAGAATTGCTAAAATGATATATTAGTTTATCTTTTTCTTTCCTTTATTGTACTTATTACACTTTTTAAAAGCACTTTCTATATGGGTTTTTTCTTTTCTTTTTTTGACAATGTATATATTTTTCTTTTGGGGTTTGGCTTTTTGTTTTCCATTTTTGATTGTTATCCTGAAAGAAAAAATGAATACATTTAAAAAGGCACAAAAAAAGAATACATTTAAAAAGGACGGGATACTGTGAGTTCTAGACCTGCCCTGAGCATGAATCCAGGTGGGTGATCTTGGCCCAGTCACTCTCTCTTAGCTGTAGGAAGATGGCAATGACAAACCACTTTTGAAAAACCTTGCCAAGAAAACTGCAAGGACTCATCCAGGCAGTTGCCAGGAGTCAACACTGACTTGGAAGCAGTGCCCCCCCCTCCAGTGTCACAAACAATGTGAAAGACTAATCAGGTGTAGGAATTATTTTATTTATATAGCAATAACTGTGCTGCCTTTCCAATGGATATGTACCAGCTGAGGTAGCTTACAGCATTTCAGGCTATTTAAATTTAAAAGAAAATATATATTCCCATAGATAAAGTCGAAAGCAAGATGAGGTACAGACTTCATCTTATAAATGTACTAGTCTCACCTATATCTCATGTCTAAATTCATGAGAATAGATCACATACAGCCAATGGTTTCCCATATCTTGCAAAACTATGGTTTCTTTAAACCATGTTTTGTGGAACAAGCTACATTGGTCTGCCTCACACACATACACCATGCTTTGCAACCCATGGTGACTGAATTCACATAGCATATATCATATTATAATCTGGCATGACATGTGAATCCAGGCATGATGAATAATAACAATTTCCTAGGGACCAATCCATGGTTCTGAATAGTGGCTATATAGTGCCAGAGTTTGGAAGACTGTTTTTAAAAAGCACAGATAATTTTATAATTTTCTCTTCTTGGTCAGTAATTATTCTATCTAATGGTCTATAAAAGGCTAGACTTTACCTTTTAAGTTACTATTTAAGGTACCTTTACATCACACATCAAGATTTATGAAAAAAATAACAAGAAATTTTGTCTGTTTGAATTTTGCTTGCTACTTTAGGGAAGCATATCATATGTCTTCCCAAATTAGAAACAGAAGCACTTCTATTCTAGTTTCTAGAAAACCTTGAAAACAAATACGCCATGTAAAATTCAAGTGAGACTTTTTAAGGAAGTTCATCTTGCATAAACAGAGCACATCCATTACTCTTTTGAAAGTAAAAAAAAAATCACTTCATTCAGAAAAAAAAAATCTCTTTCAATTTGAATGGTTAATATTCATGATCAATTAACTCATTTAAGGCTCTAATGCCCAACTTCTGCTGTACTAACAAAGAGCTTATCCAAAATGTATCTTCCAATTGTGCTTCAAAGTGGTTTTTTTTTAGTGAAGTTTGCTAAATAATAACTAAACTAAGAAATAGTAAAGTTGCTGTCAAAACTGTTATAAGTTTAATGTTTCATATCTTAGTCATGCATAGGTAAATATGCAGTGTTAAAAAGCACTGAGACCTTATTTACAAGCCTTCAAGTCTTATGCAGTAGAGTTTAAATAACACAGTGGGATATTCTCTCTGTAAATAACACATAACGAAAGTCATGCTGTGAAGTTAATCTAGGACTTTGCGGGTGGCAAATGCCCATTTTTTAAAAAAGCCATATTTCTAAAAGTGCATCATTTTTACAATATGTCTGTAGAACTTAGATGCAGTGTATCCTTTTTGTTTTATAAAACCTTCAGGTTCCAATTGTATAGCCAAATATCTGTGAGTGATGGATTTTTGATTGTTCATACCATGAGCCAAGCTATTCATATTAAAAACCTTAAAGCTCTTCCTTAGCTAAACTTGGCTAGACTTTTGGACTGTTCCTCTTGCTGGTCTTTAAGATATTTCTGCATATTTTAGCTAATTACAGCAAATGTCTAGTTTGCAAAATACTTATTTAAGGTCCGGATGGGAGTATAAACATCGACAACTACCTTCCATCATGGCTTTCAGTAATTGAGGCTTTCAATGTACTGCTTTTTAAAAAGATAAATATATACTAGATTACCAGGCTTAATTGTATCTATGGTACCCTCCTTATAGTAGAAGAGTACTAATGAGTTGGGGCAGATTTTAGCCAGTTGCAACCACAGGCCACTTTTATCAAAAGCATAGTCGCATTGTTATAGACAAATAAAACAGGATATCTAACTCAGAGTCTGCCTAGCAAGTCTACACCCCATCAACCAAGGGTGGGTTCTAACTTACCTCGCTGCCGGTTCATTTCCTCACGTGCTGCGTGGGCGCGCGCGCGCGCATGCGCAGTGCTAAAAACCAAGCTTCTGCGCATGCGCAGAAGCAAAAAACAAGATGGCGGTGCCTACGGTGCCACCTAGAGAGCCGGTTTGGGGGCGTGTCCAGCCGGCCATTGCTGCCGGTTTTGCGAGCGGGGGGAAATTCCCGCTACCGGTTCTATAGAGCCGGTCCGAACCGGCAGGAACCCACCTCTGCCATCAACTAATAGACCAATACTGTACAGTGCACTGACCGCACAGTCAGTAATCAAACGTTTGAAGAAATATAAAGCTAAGTATGAAGTTTTATATCAGGGGTGTCAAACTCAAAGCCCAGGGGCCAGATCTGGTCCACGGAGTGCTTAGATCTGGCCCACGGGGCCACCCTGGAAACAGCAAAGGACTGGCCTGTGGTGCCTCTGCCAGTGAAAACAGAGCTTGGGAGGGCCGCGTGTGGCCCTTGCGAACTCCATTTTTGCTGGCAGAGGGTTGCAGGAAGCTGTTGCAGCTAAAAACGCAGCTCGGAAGCCCGTTTTCGCTGGGAGAGCACTTGGGCCACCACAGGTCCCCCCCACATGACATCGAGCTGACCACACCCATCCTGGCCACTCCCCCTCCACCACCACCACCCCGAGGTCAAACACAACCCTGATGCAGCCCTCAATGAAATTGAGTTTGACACCCTTGTTTTATATAGATGTTGAAGAAGCAAGAATGGTTTGCAAAGATAGGAAGAGATGAAGAATAGGGATACACAGTTTTCAGAAAAAGTGCTTCAAGTCTGGGATGAATCCATTCATTGTACCTTTTGGTGGTTTTTTAAAAGTGACTTCTTTCAAGTGCTGCCAACATATAGTAAACATGTCCATGCTAGATTCAAAACACTTTCCCCATACTGCATGCTCTACTAGAGAACTATAGGGTTATTGGTATAAATTAGTTCTATCCAAATACTCTTTTATTTATTTTCTGTCTTTAGTTTACTTCTTTGTGAACTCTAAATAACTTTGCTTTTCCTAGAAGGAAATAGCATGACAACTAGTTTATGTCTAATGAACATAGCAGGGGTGGGTTCCACTTACCTTCCTCACCGGTTCGCATCGCGATGTTTTGCGCACGTGCGCTCCCTCCGCACGCGCGCGCGTTCCCTTGGGCAATTTGGCTTCCGCACATGCTCAGTAGCTTCAATCAGCCCGAAACACAGCTGAGGAGCTGATCAGCTGTGCTTCTGGCAGAAGGAATAAAGGTCAGTTTAAATGCAGGGGCGGGCGGGAGGGCCCTTTTTCAAGCGGCAGAACAGGAAAAACCTTCCAAACAGGAAAAAAATTCACTAAAAATTCCCAAAAAAAGATGGCGGCGCCCACGGACCGGCACCAACCGAACCGGATCCATGACATCACCAGCGGGTCGCTAACGGTTCGGGCGATCCAGTCCGAACCAGGAGGAACCCACCCCTGGAACATAGAAACAATTATGCTGTTTTTATACAATGTTTGTTACATCACAGTAAAGGTGTTCACCATCATGGACAAGATTACTAAGAATTAATTTTATACTCTCCGTTACATAGTCGGGTGAAGGTGATGAATAGGTCACCTTTTTCCTGAAATAAGCCTTTTCATACAGATAGATTCATCAAAGGCATCCTTCTTCCACTTTTCAGGGGGGAGGAGAATATTTTGTTTTATTTTTAAAAACAAATTTATGTCACTGCCTGTCTACCAAAAGGAATTCTAAGCAGTCATTAAGAATAGAAGCACAAAACAATTAACAACTCCTCACTCACAAAACAAAAAAGACAACATAGATAACACTCACATCCATAAATCAGCCACATCAATATAAAAGAGATAGCAAGAAAACATTGAAAGTTACAAAGAGGACAGCTTCCTGCAACATTTAATGAGACAGATTGCCTGTTAGCAGACTCCTCTGCAAGATTCTGTAGCATTAACCTGAAAGAATTTAATTTCTATCAAAATTTAAAAATAAATAAATGTTTTTTAAACTCACTAAAGGAAGAGGCGAGTCTATCTTAATTTGCTACAAGAGACATTATTACTTTATTTAAAGCAAATGGAAATAGCCATTTTATCTCTGGCTGTACATTAGACAGTTCTTCTCTTTAAATTCATGTCTTCTAGCTATACTGGGAAAACACAGGAGATGGACAATATTTCATTTAATTGCAGGCTCCTAAGATAGAGAAGGTATTCTATAATTATCGAGATCCAAAACTAGGAAATGTAAGTTGAAAGCCTGCTGACAGGCATTTAGTGCTCTAGATAAATTAGTTAATGTTAGCAAAGAGCTTTCGAAGATTACATTTTACATGCTAAGTACCATTATTATCATATAAAATTCAAAAGGTTGTCCTGAAGGAAAATCTACTCATATTAGTTGTCTCAAAGTACTTCTGTAAAAAGTTGTAGTTTGTTTCAGGCTAGAACTGGCTACTTCATATTATCTTTTTTCCCCCTGTAAAAGAGTGCGCACAGTGTGACTATTTTGAGACAACCCAGGAGCAAAATACAGTAAACAGAGATTTGTTTTTCAAACAGTGGTTTATCTACAAGGAATATATACATACACGTACTAGGCAAAGGGCAAACAATCAATCATCAACTACAGCACCGGAAGCACACACGGAGAGAGAGATACGCCCTTACAGGGCCTCTCTTATATTACAGCCTCTTAAAGCGGTAGCAGTCAAATAACCCAGCTGACTCATTGCTACCATTGCATCATCGTTACAGTGTTACAGTATTACAATATTACAGCAGCTGGTCAGCTATTAATTCATCATTACCCTGACAATATTTTATATCATTTGATACAATTTATTTAAATTTAATAAATAAAACATGAACATTGAACAAGTAGAACAGGACTTCAATAACTATACTGAACAAACACAGAATATCCAGAATAATAAAAATATTTTGTATTAATGGCTTAATTTTTTTTAAAAAAAATATGAAATATGGTGTAAAACAGGGGTGTCAAACTGGCGGCCTGTGGGCCGGATGCATCATGCGGCCACGCCCACCTTAGCCCCACGAAGGGAAAAACATTGCAATATGTCACATGATGGCAATGCGACACAGCAAGTTTGACTCCCGTGGTGTAAAAGGTTGTACTTCAAGCTTTGCTCATGAACATTATAGCTAGTGTTTGCCATTTTTATAACTTTATTTTGTTTTTTCATCTGCTTAAGTTTTAATATTTTCATTGTAAATTGCCTTGTCTGGGTGAGCTTTAGAAAATACCATGTTTCCCCGAAAATAAGACAGGGGCTTATATTTTTTTGACCCCCGAAATATGGCCTCGGCCTTATTATCGGGGGGGCTTATTATTTTGGGGGTGCAGTAGGCGGCGAGCATGGGACTGCATGTCCCATCGCCGCTGCCTCCCCTCCCTGCCGCCACCGCCTCGTGGAGCAGGACTCAGCAAGGCTTGTTGTGCCGTTGCATGCATGAACTGCAGGCCTGCCGCAAACTTCATCATACCGGCACAGCTGGGGTCCTTCTGCCGTTGGTGCATGCAACGGCACAACAGTCCTTGCAGATTCCTGCTCCACGAGGCAGCGGCGGAGGCGGGACGAGTCTCACAGAGACTCATTTCTGGCAGGTGGCACATGTTGGGCCATGAGACGCACGTCCTACCTGGGACTTGTAGCTCCGTCACGTTCCTTGGCGTTGTGTCCAGATAAGCTCATTGTAAAAGAAAACTTCTAG
>QLTV01003771.1:1780186-1798002 GCA_003457575.1 Thermophis baileyi | reverse complement strand
ACGCGACGGAGCTACAAGTCCCAGGTAGGACGCGCGTCTCCCGCCCCGCCCAACCTGCCACCCCCAAATTGCGCCCCACCGCGAGACGCACGTCCTACCTGACACTTGTAGCTCCGTCACGTTCTCGGCATTGTGTCCAGAGAAGCTCATTGTAAAAGAAAACTTCTCACGAGTTCGAGAAGTTTGATTGAACTCGCGAGCAGTTTTCTTTTACCATGGGCTTCTCTGGACACAACGCCGAGGAAGGCGACGGAGCTACAAGTCCCAGGTAGGACGCGCGTCTTGCGGTGGGGCGCAATTTGGGGGTGGCAGGTGAGGCAGGGTGGGGTGGGTCGCGAGACGCGCGTCCTACCTGGGACTTGTAGCTCTGTCGCGTTCCTCGGAGAGAGAGAGAGAGAGAGGAGGGAGGGGGAAGAAACTCTCACGGGCTGCCTGAACTGACAGCCAAACTTCTAGCTGGGCTCAGCGGCAGAAGCAGCCGGGCACGCGCTTCCTTGTCTCTTCCAAACGCGCCCCCCTCTCTCTCTCTCGGCAGGGGGGGGAGAGCGCACGTAAGACACAGCACCAGGGACAAGGAACCTTTTGGCTGCACGCCGCACGCAAGAAATCTTTCCCTCTTCCAAACTCCGTCAGAAATGAGTCTTAGTGAGACTTATCGCGCCTGCGCAGCCTCTTGGAGCGAAAGGGGAGAAAGATTTCTTGCATCCAGAGTGCAGCCAAAAGTTTCCTTCTCCTGGTGCTGTATCTTACATGCACTCCCCCCCCCCCGCGCCGAGAGAGAGAGTTTGGGAGAGACAAACGCGTGCCCAGCTGCTTCTGCCGCTGAGCCTAGCTAGAAGTTTGACTGTGAGCTTGGCTTCCTCAGGCAGCCCGCGAGAGTTTCTTCCCACTTCTCACTTGCTCTCTCTCTCGTTCTCTCCCGGCCACAGCGTTTTGAAGCGCTCCTGCCTGCGATGGGGCGGCGAGGCAGGGATCGAGGCCCCCCCCCTCTTCCTGGGAGGCAGGGGCGCGTTTGAAAACGCTGCCAGCGGCAGAGCCCAGAGGAGCCGAGCCAGTCTCGTGGGGTGTGCGTGCACCCACCTCTCGCTTGCTCTCGCTCTCCCGGCCAAAAGAGTGCCCGCTGCAAAAAGAGCGCCTCCCAGCATGCCCCCCCTTTCCCCGGAAAGTAATGGGGGGGCCCTTATTTTGGGGGGGGCTTATTTCAACGCATGTCCCGAAAAGCCCTGTTGGGCTTATTATCGGGACATGTCTTATTTTCGGGGAAACACGGTAGTGAAATAAATGAAATAAATAAAGAGTTGGTGTTCATCTGCTCGCCCCTTTCTCCAATTGTTGTTTTTAGAAATTGAATTCCAGCGTTCCATTGTATTGCCCTACTGACTGTTTTGACACTGATTGTCATGGAATGTGGCCTTTGGACTGTTGTGATCTGGTTTGATCCAATCCTTACATGAAATCCAGTACAACTGCCAAGTTGGGCACTTGATCCTTCTTTGGTTTCTTCCTTTCCCTTGCTTTTAGAGGAAAGAGAGGAAAAGGGGAGGAAAAACAGAAGACAAGATCTCCCTTCATTTTTGTTTTTAAATAAAAAGATAGTTATAGAAATGAACTAAGTCTCATACCAGTGGTCCAATCTGAATAACCAATTTGCCTAGGTCAATGTCAATTTTGTATACCTTAAAGCAGTCCCAGATTGTGCTATTTAATTCAGTGCCAATTTTCAGCAGTACAGTTTTCTGTCTACAGGGTGGGGTTTTTTTGTCTGTAAAGCTATAGAACAAGTGAGTTAAACATTCATATTTTGCACTTTGAATAGGTGGGTAAAATGAGGACCCAGATTGTTGGGGGCAATATGCTGACTCTGTGAACCGCTTAGAGAGGGCTGTAAAGCACTATAAAGCGGTATATAAGTGCTATTGCTATTGCTATCTGACCCCCTCACCCCAAAGCAAAAGAAATGGCTGAAAAAAATGGCCTGCCTTGCTACATCACTAAACATTTTGTAACTCAATGCTGAAAGTACATTAGCAATAACACCGATGATTATTATGATACTCAAAATTATTCTTGGCTTGTATTATGGCAGTAAAATGCATCGCCTTCTTCCCTAATGTTACAGACTAGGCAGTTTTTTTGCTGATGATTTTCCATCCAAATACTAACACCAACCCTGCTTAACTTCCTAGGTCAGAGTAGGTTGGCCAGATGCTGAAGCTCTCTTAATCCATTATTGTTCTTACTAAATTAAATGTTTTGAGTCCTGAAACAGGAGAAGACGGATTCACTGGCCAGTCTTCGTGTATGTTATGACTTTTTCCTGACCATCATCTACAAGCATTGGCTGCAGAATTAGCAGGAAACTTCTGCTGTGCTAGGAGGCAATCACCAGACACTTCCCACTGATTTCTGTATGTGTCTGTGTTTGTGTTTTACTTAATGTGGACCGCTCCTTTGTATACATAAAACTAACTTCAGAGTAAGCTCAGCTCTGGTCTAATCAGTTCAATTAAGATTATCCTTCTTGGACAAGGCACATCTGCCAGTGTATAGTTTTTGCCATCAGTTGACACAGTTGATAACGATAGTCATATTATGTTGATATAATTTCCCTATTCCAATCCAGTGAGCATCACATTGAAATAAGATGGCACTTGTGCCTGATTACATTTCCAACAATTTGGTTTGGTAGATGGGTACATGGTAGATGTTGTACCAACAACTTAAATGGTTGTTAAATAATGTATATAATGTATATAATGTAAATAAGAGTATAAAACTATGAGATAATAGGTAATAGTGTATATACTGAATAGAAAAAGATAATTAATGTTTAGGTATATAACAATAGCCAAAATTAGGGAAATATGGAAATAAGAAGGAAATTACGATGGCAAAAAGCTGTATTAATGGAACTACATTTTATGTATATGTGATGTACATGTTTTGTTTTGTATGTTCTATTGTTTGTTTTTTTCTTTTTAATTGGAAAATTGCAATAAAAATTATTAAAAAAGAAAAGAAATAAGATGGCACTGAATGTTGAAGTTCAGGAAGTGTATGTACTGTATTTGCCATGGTTTTAAGCAACTTTTTTCTTAATTTGTTTGCTTCAAAAGGCTCAAGAGTTTTCCTATTTTCCTATGTTTTATTTTAAGTATCTTAGTTGAAATAGTAATGTGTTATATTCAAATCATTTGTGACGCCCAGGGGTGGGTTCCAATTTTTTTTACTACCACTCTGTGGGCGTGGCTTAATTTTGTGGGAGTGGCTTGACGGCCATGTGACTGGGTGGGAGTGGCTTGACGGCCATGTGACTGGGTGGGAGTGGCCAACTTGTAAAATGTGGTGAAAAAGTGACTTATGACCATTTTTCACACTTAACGACCGTCGGTCATTAAGTGTGAAAAATGGTCATAAGTCACTTTTTTCACTGCCATTGTAACTTTGAAAAGTTTACAAACTGTTCAAAGTTACATGAGAGCAAACTGGTTCGCTCCAACGATCAGGTGGACCCGCCTGCCCACACCTGCGCTATACTGACCTATATTTCCTTTGTTTGAAGCCCAGCTGATAGGCACGGCAGAGCGGATTGCCGCGCCTCAGCTGTTTTACTCACCGAGACTGCAGTGGAAGGTAAGTTTTAGAGCTGTTTTTAAACGCAACGCACGTGCGCAAAGCGCATGCTCAGCGAACCGGTTGTTACACCGGTTGAATCCCACCACTGCTAGGGACAATATCATACTTCAAAAGGAATTGTCTTTTATTTCCTTCCAAAATAGCAAAGAGGAGGGCATTCAAATGGGATAATTAAATTAAAGCGCTCCTAAATTTAGAAGTCAACTTTTGGTATAAATATGAAGCTGTTTTGGGAGCTCACATTTAATTGCTTATAAATATATCCTGTGGGAGGGCAACAGTTTCAGTTTGACCTTCTGTGTCTAAAATCCTTTTTATTAAGGCTAATTTAGCTTGATGTGGCCCTAATTATACAATAACATCACTCAAAAATCCGTAATTTCCTTTGGATTGCTTTTTCCCAGGAAGATTTGAAATTAACCAGCAGTATTACAGGATTGTGGAACACTTTCAGGCAATAAATAAAAATATTTATCCAAAGACTGGATTCAAGTTAACTGCCTCCTGTTTCCCACCAAAATACAGCATTTTCAGACACAGCAGGCAACCTGGAAGATGCTTTTTAAGAATTTAGCTTGGACTCTCTTAGGGTAGCTATGTTGTTATATGTTCCTAGTTCTATCTCGTTTAGTACTAGTGCTCAGGCTTTAAGCTACAAACAGCTGAATTGCAGCAGATGTGCTCCTTGTGCAAAATGAAATAAATGAATAGCTGACCCTGATCTCTGTGCATTTCAGGATACATGATCTAAGTGAGCAGTTCAGCTTCAGGAAAAGCTCACTTATCTGTATTCACTTTAGACTTAATATATAGCAGGGAAAGAACATCAAGTACTTTCAGACTTACATTTAAAAGCCTTTAATTCATGTTAAGTGGTAGCCCTGCTCTTCTTCCTCAAGGCAGTCTGACTTAATAAAGTTATTTATCATGCTTCCAGAAGGTAAGTCTGCTTGCAACTGCTCGAGTGGGTAAGGCAGGGTTTTAATTTTGAGAAGCTCTGATCCAAATCCCAAGTCAGCTGTAGGGCTTGTTTAAGCTGTAACTCTATACCCTCTCACCTTGGAGCACAATTCTTCATAAACTAAGTGATCTTAATTTATGAAGGAATGGATTCTCTCTTGCCTTCACTTCATTGCTTAGAAGAAAGGCAGATGTAAATGTGAACAGCAGTTAGCAAAATGAAGCAAAAGACAGAAATCAATAAACTCATTTCATTTTTCATTTAAGCTTTTGAAACCTTAACATTCATTAAGAGACTTCCGAAAAGAATTGTAATTTACAATGAGTTGGTCTTTTCACAAGGTTATGTCAGTAATTAAAGGTAAATTCCAATATTTCCCATGATCCTGAAAACAGCTTTCTATGTCTATTGCCTCAAAAAAAAATAGCTACCACTTACTTACAGTATACTAAAAATGTTATTTCTTTTCTCTCTTATATTATTTGTTATTTATTAAAGCCAACCTGCTTGCTTAAAAATATTTCCCTGGTGTTTTGTTTTCTATTTTGATTGTAGTTAAACCTGATATTTCTCCCATTTAGGTAAATTGGTGAAAGAATATCCAGACATTGCACACCCAGCAGAAGTGTATGCAATGTATTTGGTAGTTTCCCAAAATGAGTTACAGTCAGATGTTTACTTTTTCATATTTAAAAGTTTGAGCAAAGAATTCCAGCTGTGAGATACCCGGAACAATCCAGATGCACCACTTTAAAGGGGAGATGGATGTTTGTAAGAGCTGCCCGCTCTTCCTTTCAATCAATTACCATAACAAATTACTGGATATATGCCAGGAAAGATACAAAAGCTCAATGTGCAGCATTGTTTTGGATTTTGTGAACTGTTACATTTGAAGCCTGTCCTAGATAAAACCCAGATGGGGGAAAAGAAAAGGACAGCTGGCATTGCTTTTTCTTGCAGAAATGATATCAATTCAATTTTCTCCAATAAAGTGTATTAGTGCTTGGTTCTTAGAAGGGTATTTGAGGACCTGGAAATCAACTTCATTGTAACCATCAACATCCAAGGCTTTTCTTATACTACAGGTATAGCATAGGCACAGAGATTGATTTATGTCATGTGATTCAGAGAAAGAGAAAATCATATCAAGAAGCAAATATAGGAAACATCAGTTTTTCTCTGATCTTTCTGAGCTCTGAGCTAGCCAATATGAATATCAATTACTGCCAGCTGAACTGCTGGTTTTAAGCTGTGGACATCTGTCTCCTAAGAACTAAAAATGGCCCACTAGTGAGCAGTTCGGTCTCACCGGAAAAGCACTTAATCTCTCCCCTGGTATAGCCGACAAAGTGAGGAGAGCCTGTGGCTTAGAGGTTAATACATCTATCAATATATGCAAGTAGCCCAGGTCCGAATCCCAGAAGGATATGGCTAGCTGATGAGAGCTAAATAGCTTGAAATAGATTTATACTAGTCTCCTTGTATTTCTTTGTCGGTAAAACGTAAATTCAACACAAAAATAGTTTGTCGCAAAAGCGGCTGCCTGCGAAGGCTCCTGGATTGGGATTGAAAGGCGAAAGCGGAAGCAATATGCTCCATCCCATAATTGGGTAGACCAGGTTGCCCTGATAGACCGGTCTCGCCGAAAAAACACTCAGTGAGCAGTTCATACCATCAAAATACCGATGACAACAATTGTGTTCATGGTGATGTCAGAAATATACCCATAATAACAAATAAATCAATTGCATATATTGATTATATACTGTATAATTGATTTGTTTCTTATTATGGGTATAACAAACAGGAAAGGCAGCAGATTTGAATTGTAACAGTAACACAGAATAGAGCTAACCAGCTGCTTTTAAAAATAATTTTATTGAAATCTATGGAGATTCTCAGTCACCCAGGTCATGGTTGTCCCAAAGGTGCTTTTTTTCAAAAGGCAACTGAAAGTCCAGTTGCCTCTTGAAAAAAGCACCTTTGGGACAATTTTATTGAAGATTACAATTAAAAAGATAAAAATTAATACAAACTAAAAAAAATTAAAGAGTAAAAAGAAAAATGGAAAAGCATAAAAGAAAATAGAAAGAAAAAGAAAAAAAGAAAAA
Organism: Thermophis baileyi; assembly: GCA_003457575.1. Taxonomy (NCBI): domain Eukaryota; kingdom Metazoa; phylum Chordata; class Lepidosauria; order Squamata; family Dipsadidae; genus Thermophis; species Thermophis baileyi. The sequence continues at coordinate 1,791,294 of QLTV01003771.1, read as the reverse complement.
GTAAATAATATATAGTATATATATAAAGAAATGACTTCTTCGCAATGTACAATGTTAGTAATATATTATCTTCTCTTGAAATACAACATATGATCTCTTCAATCCACAACTTATTTCTTATCTTTAAGCAAATCTTGAAAGCCTTGTCATTTAGTCCTAGTCACCAAAATCCTATTAATGATTATCAAAGATAAAATATCTATTTTAACATTGATCAAATAAACCAACTTTATATTTCTTCCTTTAACTTTTAACAATCTTGATTATCAATCCTTTCAAATAATATCTTTGAACTTATCATTTTTTCTTTGTCTCTTCTTATAAAATCCTTCAAAATGTTAATAAGTTAGTTTTGTAAATCCAATGTAGAAAAATCATCCTAGTCATTCTTTTGGTTTGTTATTTGAAGGAAGACTTTCTGAAGATATACTTTAATTTTTTAAATCAATATCAAACATATTTTTGTTGCTTTCAAAATATGCCCACAATCACATAGAAGTACTTCATAATCCTCAAGCCATTTTTAACTGTCCTGTCTTAGATTTTTTCCCCCCTCTTGACAGGTGATGTGATTTGATCTTGTGATCCTGAACTTGGCTTGACTCCGAGTTTGACTCAATATGTTAAGTGAATTACAAGCTAAATGTTCATGATGACAAACCATCGAACTAGTTAAAAATGAAAAGCAAAATTAGACATATTCTCAGGTGACAGTATTGATCAGTCTTCAAATACTTGGTTTACAATAAGATCTCCCATTGTCATATTAAGAGTAGTTCTTGTTTAACCTGCATAATTGTTTTGAATATGCAATGCAATGGAATAAATGCCAAGATAGTTCAAAAATTATGTTTTAATTTGTTGCCATCCTTGGAAGAATTTAGAATTCAGAAGGCCAGCATTAACATTCTTGTAGAATCTTTCAAGTACAGTATGTTAGACAACAATTTCAGTTAGTCTTGGCCAAATTTGATAGGAATTGTAGTCAATCACATCTAAATGCTTGAATTTTTAAGACCCTAGCAAATAATATGGAATGAGATCACAAAGAATCAAAACAAAGGCAAATAGCAATAGCACTTAGACTTATATACCACTTCACAGTGCTATACAGCATCTTGTCATGGATCTGTTACTGGACCCCTCTCCGGATGTGAGTTCAGAGGAGGAGAGTGCGTTCGAGTCTGCAGAGGAAAGTGCGGAGCAGAGTATTGGTCAGGATTGGGGCTCAGAGTGTGCTAGCCTGATGAAGCAGCCTCAGCTGGGTCAATTGGACGAGCAGCAGGCTGAGCAACAGCCTGTGGAGGTAAGCCACAGCTGTAGCAAATTGGCCAGGAGGCTCCAGGAGAGGACTGGGAGCAGCTGCTACCCATTAGCATTGAGGAGGAGGTGGAGTCCATGCCTCCTCCTGATCCAAGGACATGTAGAGCAGAGAGAAGACAGGCACAATGTTGGTCAGCTAGACTACTCATGAGGAGGCAACCTTGCCTCTCATGAAGGGCTGCACTGACTTTGCCTACTTAATCCCGCCCTGAGGACTTAAGTATTGCTGGAGCAACGTGCCCAGTTCTATGTCCTGTGTGCTACTGCTGTGTATCCTGCCCATTCAAATTGTGAGCTGCCTTCCTGGACTTTGTTGTTGGACTCAATTATTTAGTGACTCTTGCTGTGCTGAACTCAGAATCTAGACCTGTGCAACAGGACTGTTTTCCAAGGACCTGTTTGGAGGGTTTAAATAAACACCTGTAGAACTCTTGCTGTATGTAAACTCTAAGCAGTTTACAGAGTAAACATATTGCCCCAACAATCTGGGTCCTCATTTTACCGACCTTGGAAGGATGGGATTTCAACAACTGTAGAATCAGCATAACAAAATTGACAAAAGTGAACGGGGGTTGAATACTTTCTGAATGCACTGTATGTTTACCAATCAATGAGCCCCTGAAAAACTCTGGATAATCTTCAGGCAAATCTCCAGATATATTGCTTTGAAGCAACAGTGACTGTAGACATAGCCATCTCATCCCATGCTAATATCTTTGTTTTCAACAGGCATTTTAATCAAATGAGGCTATTGTCTTTATTGTAGGAGAAAAAATGCCTTTCAGATTAAAAACTGCTGAAGGCACTGTAAACTATGAAATGTGTTCAATTTTAAGTAACCAGTATACAGTACATAAAACCAGCAGGCTAGTATATTCACAGCAGTAAACTGACTTTCTTTGTTCATGAGCAAAACAGAAAGAAAAGTCTATCATCTATCTATCTATTTTTACACTCTGACAATGTTAGCAGAAGCTAACTAAAGCTAAGTGGATAATATATTTTAAGTTCCGGAGATCGCGATGTCTGTCTCTTCTTTTATAGCTACACCTGGAACTCGCATTTTTAGGATAGTTCTCTATCATCTATCTATCTATCTATCTATCTATCTATCTATCTATCTATCTATCTATCTATCTATCTATCTATCTATCTATCTATCTATCTATCTATCATCTATCTATCATCTATCAATCAATCAATCAATCTATCTATCTATCTATCTATCTTCTATCTCACTGATATATCTATTTTACTCTTAGACATGTTCAAAACGTCATCATTCTATTCACACTAACACAATATAACTAAAATCCTCCATTTTTCATGCAAATTTGTTACTGTAACAAGACAAGCAAATATGCAGCAGTGGAATAATCAAACACAATCTGGCTTTGTTTATATGAGATACATTAAGCTGTGTTTTCCAGGAAAGAATGGCATTCCCTGTGGATGTACATCATGATCACAGACTTATGATTAATGACCATGGAGAATATGAGTGGAGATTTGCTTCAAGGGGGGGTCATAAAGAGTACACACGTTAAAGTTGACTCTGCACCACAACGGCTTTTGTATTTTTAAAACAGTTCTGATGAACCAAGAACTGATGTATCGGTAAGTGGAGATTACAAAGATCGCAGTCTTCATTGTGTTCTTTTCTTTCTTTCTTTCTTTCTTTCTTTCTTTCTTTCTTTCTTTCTTTTTTCTTCTCTCTCTCTCTCTCTCTCTCTCTCTCTCTCTCTCTCTCTCTTGATTTCCCCCCCTAGCATTTTATTTTGTTTCAACATTCTGTGATTGAATAATCTTATCCCTAGATGCTATATAATCAAGATGGAAAAAGAGGTAATAAAGATTTCTAGAGGAGAAAACTCTTCTGTTCTATTGGATACCTTCCTATTGAACCAGAATTAGAGGACCAGAATTTGTTGTGTTCCTGCAGTCCTAGGAAAAGGAGAAAAAGAAGGAATGCCAAGTTTTTAACATGGTGGCAGTTTAATGAAATGACTAAAATCAATAGGACATAAGGCTCTGAAGCAAATGGTCTCTTTGGAAATAACCTTTTTTAAGGTACTTAAGATGTATGTATAACTCTCGAGAACAATAGTACAGTGTCTTTTAAAATATGTTGTAATGTTATTTAAAAACAACTATAAATTATGGTTAGCCAGGTTATGATCTCCCATTTATTACCAATTCCTAGCCGAGAGCTCAGCCATAAAAGGTGGTTTGCTAAAAGGCCACAGGATAGTAACCTGGAAAACACTAAGTGTAAGCATAATTGAAAGATTTTATAAGAATCATATGAGCAATGAAATATTCAAGACATGGGAGGTCTAAATTGTTCATGCATTAAAACTGCAATTGAAAATAAGGTTCATAAATTAAACATATGCCAGCCATATCCTTTGTGGAATTAAATGTTTCTTTCGAGTCAAGCTTAACTTTTAGTGAGTTCATGGACACACCCGTGCAATTTTCTTGGCATTAATACAGAAGTAGCTTGCCACTGCCTTCTTTTAGTATGTTTTCATGACTTCCTGATTTTGCCTATATTTATGGCCTTTTTTGAAGGGCTCCCATCTGGGTGTGACCCTGCCTAACTTTTTGAGAACAACCAAGTGTGGCATAATGAAATATTAAAGCATTCTTGAAAAAAAACCCCTAAACTCTAGAATTTAAATTGTTTACTAAATAATATATGAACCATGATCCCGAGGAGGGAATGGACCTAGCAAGTAAATGTATGTTGATTATTTTATTTTAATTAAATGATAATGAAGCTGAAAACAAAAATGAAAATGGCAGTTGAAGAGTCATCTTTGGATGACACAATTGTGTCACTGATTTTCCTAGGGATTCTGATGCTTTCAAAAAATACCATTGCTCTATAAAATGATTAATGAATAAAACTAATAATATCATTTGCATTATAGTTGCAAGAAATAAATGTGCCACATTCTTTTAGTAATTACATTTTCATCTATGCATCACATAAAACTCTAATAGAATCCCACACATTTTTGGCATGACTTATTTCCAGTTGTTGTTTTAGTTTTCTCAGCTTAATACTCTCAGCACACAATGTTTTCTGGGGAGAAAAAAAAATAGTGAACCTTTTTTCCCCCCAAGTTACAAAAACACTTCTGAAACCAGAATTTCCATAATGTTTCTTTGACTTACGGTTATTTTTGTCAGGACTATAGTAGATTAGATCATTTAACTTTTGCCTCCTACCCACAAAACACTTTTGTTCTGAAAAGCTAGAAATTTAAATTAATGAATAGAAATAGGGAATTACACTAATGCATATGTTTTTGCAAAGCTCTGATAAATATATTTGTGTAGGTCAGTGGAAATACAAATATTCCAAAGAGAAGCTGAACCCAACTATTAATGATCATTATGAATGGATCATGAATATCTGATCACATTGTGTATTGAATAGTGAAGTCTCCACAGCTCCAATCTTGCTATTGTTTGATTGATTATGTTTCATTCAGTTGGTATTGGATTTTATCAATTACACAGATTTTCCCTGGATGACCTATCCCCAACCTGATACTTTAGGTCTTCCAATGGTGCATTCATTGTTGCTGTAATTACATCCATACACCTTGCTTCCTTCCATTTTTCTAGACATTATAGATTTCTTTTTTTAAAAAAAAATCTTCATATAGAGATTTCATATCATGTGATTTCATATAATGTCAGATCTTCATATAATGTGTCCAAAGCAGAGGTGGGTTCCTCCCAGTTTGGTCCAGTTCGCCCAAATGGGTAGCAACCCGCTGGTGATGTCACAATGATGTCACGGAACCGGTTTGGTCGGTGCCGGTCCGTGGGCGCCGCCATCTTTTTTTTGAATTTTTTTTGGGTTTTTTTCTGATATAATTTTTTTTTGGAATTTTTTGCTTGTTTTTGCTTCTGTGCATGCGCAGAAGCTGAGTTTTGGGCACTGTGCATGCGTGCGCACACGCCTCCGAGAAACACGCGCAGCCACGTGGCGCGGGAGGAAGAAGCAGCGAGGTAACTCCCCCATTGTGCAGCGCGCTAAGTTTTAAGTGCAAGAGCAGCAAGCAGCCATGGAGGCAGCGAGAGGAATATGGGGAGACGCGCCCCAGCCAGTGTCTCAGGGTGGAGCGTCTCCCCATATTCCTCTCCCTGCCTCCATGGCTGCTTGCTGCTTTTGCACTTAAACATAGCATGGAGAAAAGTCTCCCAACAAGGGCCAGAAAAAGAGACAAGTAGAGGGGTGCTTCGCTCCCGCTCTGGAATATGGAGCGAGTCTCCATCCTCTGCCGTCGCCCTTTTCCTCTCAGGGCAGGCGAGGAGGGAGGGCGAGAGGAGGGCGAGGTGGGGGGAAAGCCAACCAACAGGGAGCCACAGTAGGGGGACAAAAGAGCTTCATTTATCTGGGAACCTGAAATGACTCTTTATTTAAATCTGGTAAAAAGCATTCAAAGAAGAACGAACAACCTCAGCAAAAAACAACAACCCAATCTTCGCCTGTTTTTGGAAATGGTTCAAGAGGGAACTCGCACGCACGTGCACGCGCGCGCACACACACACACAGAGAGAGAGAGAAAGAGAGAGAGGGAGAGAGAGAGAGAGAGGGGGAGAAAGAGAAATATGAGAGGGAGGTAGAGAGAAAGAGAGAGATGAGAGACAGAGGACTGCCTGCCTTTTCCTGCTGCAGTCGGGCTGCTCCCCTCGAGGCAACCTCGTGGCACTGAGAGTCACTCCTTTTGTAACGCAAGGTTTATTTTTGTATCTTTCCAGAGACAGAAATAACGTGGCCGAATTTCCTTACAGTTATTCTCTGGGTATGGGGGTTGGGAAGTGGGGGTGGAGAGTGGGGGAGAGGAAGGGAGGGAGGGAGAAAGAGAGAGAGAGAGAGAAGAATGAGAGAGAGAGAGAATGAGAGAGGGGGAGGGAAAGAAAATGAGAGGGGAAATGAAAGAGAGACAGAATGAGAGAGACAGAGAATGAGAGAGGGGGAGGGAAAGAATGAGAGACAGAGAGATCTTGCCTCCGAGCACTGAAGGAGGAGGCTCTCTTATGCAGCTGTTCCAGCTCAGTGGCTAGCGGGAGACCAAATCCTCTCCGCCCAGGCGCTTTTACTGTATAGTTCTCTCACTCTCTCTTTCCCCAATGGGCGAAGGTGGGAAAACGCCAAGCATGGGACCCGCTTGATGCAGAATTTGGGGAAGGGAAGGAAAAGACAGCTGTGGGAGGACAACCTTGAAGGGAGGGAGTTCCTGCACTAAAACGTTTTAGTCCGAGGAGCAACCCTGGGCGTGCACAGACTGCTGGCAGAAAGGAGGGTGGGACAGAGGAGAAGCTTGGAAAGAGCATGGAGAGGAGTTAGTTAGTTGAGCCTTGGTCTGTCCATTTGTGAGCTGACCCTCCTTTATAGCCAGCTCTTCCCATTCAAGAGGGCAGAGACTTCCTTCCTGGTGTAGAATCAGAACTTGTAGGATCCGGTTATTTCACTTTTCCCAGTAGCTTATTCCCCACTCCCCTGAAATTAAAGCAGCAGGTGTTTCCCTCTGGTTAAGCAAAGTGTTTCCTAGCTGGTAATAATTTATCTTATGAAATGGTGTGGAAGCGAAGGTTTAACAAAGTTAGGCTGCTATGATTTTTAATGACTATGACTGGAGATGATAGTTACTACATGAGTAATGAGTGACTTTGAGAGGGGAGAGAGAGAGGGGAGAGAGAGGGGAGAGGGAGAGAGAGAGGGAGAGAGAGGGGGAGGGAGGGAGGGAGAAAGAAAGAGAGACACAGAGAGAGACAGAGACAGAGACAGAGACAGAGACAGAGACAGAGACAGAGACAGACTGTCAGGAAGTTTCTCCTTAGTTTTAGGTTGCTTCTCTCTTTGTTCAGTTTCCATCTATTGCTTCTTGTTTTGCCTTCTGGTGTTTTGGAAAATACATTGCCCCCCCCCTTCTTTCTGGCAGCTCTTTAAAAGCCTGTTGCCTATCACACTCTTGGGCAAAGCATGTGAGCCATTTCCTCCTTTCAGTGGTCCATGAAAGTACATCTATAGTATGTAGATAATAAAGTTGAAAAAAGGTGAACATTTTTACAGAACTATAGATACGTTGAGGCTGGGTGTGACAAGGAATGGCTGGGAGGGGAGGGGCCAGGCGAGGCACCCCTTGACGTGAGTGACATTGAGTTGGCCACGCCCACCCAGTCACATGACCATCAAGCCACGCCCATCCAGTCACATGACCATCAAGCCACACCCACAAAATAAGCCACGCCCACAGAACTGGTAGTAAAAAAAATTAGAACCCACCCCTGGTCCAAAGTATGAGAATTTGAGCCTGATCATTTATGCCTTGAGTAAGAACTGCGAGTTCATCTGTTCAGTGATAAACTAGTTTGTTTTCTTGGCTATCTATGGTATTCTGAAGAGTCTTCTCCAAAAACAAAGTTCAAAAGCATCCATACTCTTTCTATCTTGATTCTTCAAAGTCTAGCTTTGACTTTCATAGAGTATCACAAGGAAAGCCATTCCTTGAACCGTTCATTATAGGTATAGGCATATCCTGGCATCTGGATATTTTTTCAAAGCCTTCATTGCTAGTCAATCCTAAAAGGTAAGAACTACCAACCCCCGCCCCCCCATTTCACTAACTTCATTATCATTTCTAAGGCTAGTTTTTGTACCTGTTGTCATTGTTTTCATCTTCTTTATATTTAGACTTAATCCAATATTTTAATGTGTTCCTCTACATTATTGGTGCTCGCAAATTATTTGTGTTTTTATCAGCATAAGGCAGGTTATTGATATTTCTTCTCTAATTTTAAAAGCACATTTATCTTCAAAATCCATTTCCCATTTCAGCATACAGGCTGAATAAATGAGTATTCAGTCTTGTCTCACTCAATGTCTGTGGAGAGTCAGCGGAGATTCTTACTCCTTTGCCAACCTGAAGCCAGTCTATTTTGCTATGCTCTATCCAGACTATGACTTCCTAGTCCATGTATAGGATAAGGCTCTCTTAATTAGCTGGTGTGCATAAACAATAGTTTATCTTGTTCTTCAGCTTTTTGTAAAGCCAACTTCATCTGGCATCCCCCCTTTCATATAGGATGGGTGATCAGTGTTAGGTGATCCTAAGAATGATTTTGCTAAGAAGTGAAATTAAGAATATTGTATGATAGTGTTGGGTGATAATCAGTGTTGGGTGATCCTAAGAATGATTTTGCTAAGAAGTGAAATTAAGAATATTGTATGATAGTTTGCGTATTCTATTAGGTCTCTTTTTTGGTATCATTATGCAGATTGACCTCTTCCAAACTGTTGACCACTATGTTCTCCAGATTTTCTGGCATATATTGGTTGAACTTTTACATATTCTTGTTCTGTTGCTTGCCATATTTCTGTCGACATTCCATCAATTTCTATAGCTTTTTACAGTTTGGTAATGATTGGAGTGCTGATCTAATTTCATCTTCTAGCATTAGAAGGTTCGGCAAGTATGAAATATCTTCCAAGACACCTTGGATTTTGGCTTCTCTACTGTTTAGAATTTTAGTATACTCCTTTCATTCTTTTTGGAATCAGTTACTATTTTTTCATTAGCATACTCATTCAAGGTTGGAACCTTTTTTCTGAACCTACAGATCTTTTGGAAAAGTTTCCTTGTTTTTCCAGGCTTGTTTCTGCCTTCAGTGTCTTTACAGATGTAATTGATTCTTGTCTCTTCTGAAGGCCCTCTAAAATTCTTTGTTAATTTCCTTTATGGGATTCCTTGACATTAACTTCTTTCTTTGACAATGTCCATGTCTGTTCTGACTTCTAGTTTGCTTTCTTTTGTTTCTTGGTCTTTGGCAGTCTTTTTTCAGATTCATCCTTAACAAGTTTCTTAGATTTCATTTCACAATTCCTCTGGTTCCCTATCAATGAAGTTCAGGACTTCAAAGCAATTCCTGATGTTTTCTTTGTCCATGAATGGAATACGCCTAAAACCACATATGGATACAAAATGGGCTTATTCTATTGCTTCAGCTTGGCTTGGAACTTACACACATGGACAGTTGGTGATCTATTCTACAATCAGTCCTTTGCCATTTCTTTGCTGTTATAACTGAGATGTTCTACTTCCTTGTACAAATAATATGGTCAATTTGATTTCTTTCACCTGGTGATGTCTATGCATATTGTTCCTATTTTACCTCTTTGAAAACTGTGTAGGCAATCAAGAAACTTTAGACTGGCAAACATTGTAAGTCATTCTCCTGCTTAATTTCTTAATTTAATGTTTCCCAAGCCATACAGCTATCCTAGGCCAACTACATTTGGCATTCCAGTCTCCAAGGAGCATATCATCCTTACATGTTCTGTCAATTTCAGATTGAACTTGATCATTAAACTACAACCTCTTTTTCTGCATCCATTAGTGCAGTGATGGCTAACCTTTTCTGGACCGAGTGCCCAAAGCGCGCGCCCGAACCCCCAAAATGCAATGTGCACGTGCCCCCCACATGCCCCCCCCATATATGCATGCATGGGCCCCCCGCACGCTCCCCGCCCATACATGGCAGAGACCCGAAGACCAGCTGGCTGGCAGGAGGCGTGCGCACATGCGTGGCAAAGCTGAATTGGGGCGACGGCTCGCGTGCCCACAGAGAGGGTGCTGCGTGCCACCTCTGGCACGCGTGCCATAGGTTTGCCATCATGGCATTAGTGGTTAGAGCATAAAACCAGATCATTCACAGCTTAATGGTCTTGTGGAAAGTCCAAATTAAAGAAAAAAAAAACAATAATGAAGAAAGCCAATATGTTAGCTGGGATCATGAGTCAATCCTTTGAATTTCAGATCAGATTCTTTGGCCCAAACTGACCTCTGCTGAACTGCAAACATGGTTGGCAGGGCTCACTGGAACGAGTAATGACTGTAGTATTACAGGTCCAATACAAACACAGGTAAAAATACCCTGCAAAAAAAGAGTTAGTCTATGATAGGCCCTGAGTGGCAAGATTTATAGTCTGGATTATTTTGTGTAAAGCTGTATGAAAATGTTAGGAAGTATTCAGGAGAGACTTGTTAAGAACATAACCTAACAGGAAGCTTTAAGTAAATCAAGATTGTATCTCAGAAGAAACTTTGGTGGTAAATGAAGTACAACAGTATCATAATTACAGAGGACTTGAAAAAGCTCTAAGAAATCCAACCAAATAGACAGTACTGGAATGGGTTATTGAATAATCGTGATGCTTATGATAAAAATACCGATTTTTGTAAAACAAATAAGAGGAAAAATTAGTATCTATCTTCTTACAGTGATGACAAGTTGCTACAATTTGTTACAGATGAGAAGAAATTGCTCTAGGAAGAGCAGCCAGCTATGCAAAGCTATATAACCATTGCATAAATAAGATTGTTTCCTTTACAAAATAAGAAATAGTGCTGCTTCTCAGAAAAAGCAGAACAATTCTCCAGCTAATACCTCTATCAGCATCCTTGAGCAATGTTCAAGCTCTGAAGCCCTGAGGGGACTGAGCATTAAGGCCAGAGGTGGGTTTCAGCAGGTTCTGACCAGTTCTGGAGAACCGGTAGCGGAAATTTCGAGTAGTTCGGAGAACCGGTAAATACCACCTCTGACTGGCCCCGCCCCCATCTATTCTCTGCCTCCCGAGTCCCAGCTGATCGGGAGGGAATGGGGATTTTGCAGTAACCTTCCCCTGGAGTGGGGAGGGAATGGAGATTTTGCAGTATCCTTCCCCTGGAGTGGGGAGGGAATGGAGATTTTGCAGTAACCTT
>QLTV01003771.1:1759300-1779792 GCA_003457575.1 Thermophis baileyi | reverse complement strand
CCCCTGGAGTGGGGAGGGAATGGAGATTTTGCAATATCCTTCCCCCAGGAGTGGGGAGGGAATGGAGATTTTACAGTATCCTTCCCCTGCCACACCCACCAAGCCATGCCCACCAAGCCACACCACGCCCACCAAGCCACGTCCACAGAACCGGTAGTAAAAAAAATTGAATCCCACCACTGATTAAGGCCAAGAGTTCCATCCCTCTTTTTTTTTTTTCTTTGTTTGTTTGCTTTAACCAAGTCACCATTTTAGTTTTTTGCATTGTTGGCAAATTGGGAGCATTAAAATTAAATTTAAAAACATCTAAATTCTGCTCAGAATGCTGTTCTGAGCATCAATGGTGCTACCCACTTCTGCTATGAGATAAGCCTCTTAGGTTCGCTGGTATAGAAGCAGACCCATCAAAGGACATTTTGCATGGTCTTCCCTGAAATCTGGAGATAGCTCTGATTACTTCCCAAAGCATTCCTTAGAGAGGTACCAAATCAACTTTGAAGGAAAACTAAGATCACAGAGCTAGATTACATTGTGGCATCCTCTCAAAGAGCAGGGGGTCAATTTATTTTCCAAAGTACCAGAGGGCAGGACAAGAAACAAGGATGGAAACTAATTAAGGAGAGAAGCAACCTGGACTTAGGGAGAAACTTCCTAATAGCGAGGACAATTAACCAGTGGAACAGCTTGCCTTCGGATGTTGTGGCTGCTTCATCACTGGAGGTTTTTAAAAAGAGACTGGACAGTCACTTGTCTGAAATGATATAGGATCTCCTGCTTGAGCGTGGGCTGGACTAGAAGATCTCCAAGATCCTTTCCAGCTCTATTCCAATTCTAAAGTCTTTTAAGAAATTGGTGAGACACATTTTGCAGTGGAAGTGCTGGTCCCAATTGTGTCTGTAAGTTGAGGACTACCTGTAATGCAGAATCTTCAGTCTTTTTGATTTCTGGACTTCGTATGTCTTGATGCTTTATAGATATTTTCAGTCTGCATTGTGCAGTATACACTTTGGTCTTCAATGCAGCCTTCCTCAACCAATTGGGAACTAAGGGGATAAGACCAACATGTTTTGATGTAATGCCTTAGCAACTTAAAAAACATAGCATTGCCTATGAATGGATCATCAATTTTTTTAGATAAAAAGAGATTTATTTAGTACCCTTTGCCTTAAGATGATGAAGTAATTTCACTCCTCAAAGAACATTATAAAGAACTAGAGATAGATACCTGAAAATCCTAGCAACTATAAACTTAAATGTTCCTAAACAGTTTCAAAGTTCAATTCTCTTAATATTTATCCTTTGGACTTCCCTATAAATCAGAAACTAGGGGTAAATTGTAACCATAACTACACAACCAGGGTGTAAGGCAGGGGTGAAATGCTCCCGGTTCGCTTGTACCTGTCGGTCGCCGTAGAGCCGGTCACCAAGGTAGCGTGAGGCACCGCCCACCCACCCGGACGCTGCCATTTGGGTTCTTTTACCCTCTGCGCATGCGCAAAGCATTCTGTGCATTCGCAGAGGGTAAAAGAACCCAAATGGTGGCATCTGGGCGGGTGGGCGGCGCCTCGCGCTACCTTGGCGACCGGCTCTACAGCGACTGACAGGTATGAGCGAACCGGGAGCATTTCACCCCTGGTGTAAGGCCCATTGAGTAAAAGAGAAACTGCTTGTTAAATAATCCTGCCTGGAAATGCAGTTTTGAGGCTGTACATTTCTTTGCCCAAATATTATGGACTGTGTAAATTCAGTAATTTATGGAGAGCACGAGACTATAGAGACACAAATACATTCTAATATTTTATTCATGTGCTTTGAAATCATTTTTGCTCTAGTATAGCATTTCCAATAGGACAGCTACTAATCATTTGTTGTAAAATGACATACATAAATCAACAAGTCAAGTTTTTATTGAACAATATAAGCCACATTACTAAAATAAAAAGACTGCAAATGCAATAGCTGTTCCATATGTAAAAATGATATTTATGGTTGGAGGAATTAGTTTCATGAAGGAGAGAAGAGATTTAGAATCCTCTTTTGATTCACATCACATTGGGGAAAGTAAAACAGAGGGTTTGTTGTGGGAGGACAGGATCTGCTCAAAGGAGGATCTGCAAGGGATCCCAAAAGTCAGCTTGTTGCCTGGGGTTCCAAAAACCCTGCTCAATTTTATATGCTTCCCAACTACCCTATTGAACAATGTTGTTGTTCTTCAGTTAATCAGTCCTTCCAAAACGTTATGATTTGATGGCCATCACTTTGTCTGTTACTGTTTCTTTGAGTTTCTTATAAGTTTATGCTTATGTCATCAATGATAACCCTAACCCTAACCCATTTTATTTTCTGTTGGTCTCCTTTTCAATTATTTTCTGTTTTCCCAAGCGTCAGATCATCTCCCAGTCTCCCTCTATATTGTTTGTGTAAAATATTCATGCTTTTGTTTGATTGATAATACTTCTAATAATCAGTCTGGTCTAGTACCCTAACCAGAGGTGGGTTCCTACCGGTTCTAACCGGTTCTTTAGAACCGTTAGTAAACTGGCGATGACATCATGGAACCAGTTCTTTCGGTGTCTCCATGGGCGCTGCCATCTTGGATTTTGCTTCTGCGCATGCGCAGAAGCGAATTTTTGCTTCTGCACATGCACAGAAGCTATTTTTTGATTGCTGCGAGGGGGGACGCACGGCGCGACCCTGAGCGAACTGGCAGCAAAAGGATCCAGAACCCACCCCTGACCCTAACCCTAACTCTAGCCCCCTATAAACTACAGATTATGCATCTATAATGAAGAGCATTTTGGCAACAATGCACAACATTTTTACTGTAGTTTCAGATTGGAATGCAGGCAAGTTATTCGTCTTGGCTAAAATTGTTTCTTAATTGTCAAACTTTATGCACAATTTAAAATGGCAAGGAAGCGCAGGAGATAAGAATGATCTAATAAGTTCCTCAAGCTGAAATTCATGAGTTTGCTTTCCAAGCCAACACCCTTTGGATACAAATACTAATGCATATACTTCAAATGAACAGTAACCATCTTAAACTTGTGGGTTGCAGAGTCTCTCCCAGGGTCTTTTCGTAGCCAAGATTACTTGAAACACTCAAACATATGAGATGAAATTGCTGTTTTCAAATCTCAGAAGAGATTCAAAGTTAAAGGGTTTTTTTTTTTTAGTATTATTTTAATGCCAAGAAGCTAATGAGCTCTTCAAATAGATAATCTCTTTCAAATAGATAATCTCCTACCTGGCAACTAGTAATACAGATGAAAAAGATATGTGTTTTCCATTGGCTCTTGTATTTATATTATTGGCTTGTTTAAATAGTAGCTTCAGTTCATAATAGGTTGGGCCAACTGACAAAAAGATTAGGGCACATGGTAGAGGACTTTGGATACAAAACATGCATTTGTGGCAAAAAGTAATATGTGCCAGAAACATAAGAAACTGAAGTGAAGCTATGTCTGTCTTGTATCATGCATATCTCAACCACGGACTGTCCTATCAGACAGTTAGATTTACTTTAGAGAATGGTTGTCACACAGCCAATATAAATTCTTAATTATCTGTACACTATTAATCCAGAAAATAGGCATGATCACGATTTGGATACTATAGCTATACAGTATATTCAGAAGAATATGTCTGAAATGTACAAGTTCACATTAGATGCAGTTACAATTTAAAAAACCAATAAGTATATCAGAGTGAAAACATCTAAACCAGGATTCTTACCTGATATAGTAGCTTTTCACATTCAGAGAAGTTTTAAACAAGGCAGCTATTTGGACTTCGCTTATTTCTTATAGTTCTATTAGAGAGAGAGGGGAGAAAAAGTCCATAGAATTTTATTTGGATAGATTTCCTCTCAGAGATTATAGCAAGTGCAAATACCGAGATTTTAGAAATACATGGATTGATTGATTGATTGATTGATTGATTGATTGATTGATTCTATTTGAACACCCAGCAAGACTCTACAATTGCAGTCTCTATTTAATAACAGTTCAGTTGCAACAGTGATGTAAGTTTAGTTGATGAATGTTATTATTTTATGGTATCTGTTTCATAATGAGGATGAGGATGTTGCAGGTAGATAGATGTATTTAGTATCAGTTATGAGAGAGGCCGATGCATTGGTTTCCTGCAGCAAGCAACCTACCCACAACATTCTTGTGATTTAATGCAAGCAAATCTAGCACACCCACTTTATCAGTTATAAACAAAGGACTCAGTAGGCTTACTGGCAGAGAACTTGCTCTATGTTCCCACATCTTCACCATGCTTCTTCATTTTTCAGCACAGCTATAGCTACATGTAATTTTATTCTCAGATTATGCCAAGGAAAGGAAAGAGGAATATATTGCTACTATGTTGGTAGTCACCATATTCAATACCTATTCAAGCCTGGATAATTCACACAAAATCTAGATTAAGTACTATTCCATCAACCAATATTTTCTTTCTAAATAGCTTGAACATTTCAATGTCCAGATCTTGATCTTTCCCTATTTACAGGCTCTGTTCTTAGTATTTGCAAATGCTTTTCACTAATTTTATTCAACTGAAATTGTTCTTACGAATACCTCATTTTCTCTTTCAGCAGAATCAGTTATTGTTTGGATTCTTTTCTTCTTCTTCAATGTGAATAATTAGTACAGATATCATTACATTTATATCATTGTGATCTAGGGTATGCACAGTATGTTGTGTGGTTTTGCAATTTTCTCCAGCTTTTCCTCAGTTTCTACTGTTTTGTTCTTTACTTTCCAGTGGATATTTAGAAAAGCAGCTTTATATTGGGAAAAGTTCTTCTGACTTTCTCCTTCTCCTCTTCCTCTTGCTGCTCCTTTAAATTATTTTATAACTCTGTGCACCCGGAAAAATACGGCATACTTCACTTAATCCTCCAAGAAAAGATTGAAGGCAAATGAGGTCCAGGCAGAAGAAGAACATCATGGTTTCAAAATCTAAGGGATTGGTTTGGACAAAACTCAACAGCACTTTTTCATGCGGCTGTTGATAAAAATAGGATTGCCAACATGATCGCCAACATCTGATGACGGATATTGCACAAGAAGAAGAAGAATGCATCAATGTACATTTCTTCAGAATTTCTTTTGTGTGTGGGGGGGGGGACAGGTTTACTGTAGTCGTTTTAATTGCCACAGTTTTCCGGAAATTGCATTCATTTGGCATTTTGTGGAAAAAGTGGCAGTAGTTGCCAAAAACTTCTAAAGAGCAACAAATTGGATTGGCTGCTTTGTGGTTCTCTTCTTTCCCCATTGCCAGTCTGCTGGAGAGGCTAACAGTGCTTTAGTTGGTAATGAGATAAGTCATCCCAACCCATTTATGTTTTTTGTATCATTCTGTTTTCTCCATAATATATTTTTTAATCGCATCATCTGCATATTGCTACATGCTCAAATATATTGATTCCCTTTTCTCACAAGAATATATATTTCAGAAGGTATTTTAACTGATGCTACCATTTTAAAAATATGCTTTCTTCTAAACATAAATGTGTATTTATTTATTTTGGAGTATTTTGGTGTACCTTTTCAGCCAAAGCTACCTTGCCCAATTCAGAGCCACTTCAATTGGAGGATAATTGTATTCTAGTTCAATCTGTGATTGTCCCAGAAGTAGGGTCAAAAAATGTTATATCTAAATGCAAACCATAATAGATCCTTGATAACCTGCTGGTATATATTGTAGCAATAATAAGGTAACACTTTTCTATCAGATTGTCAAATAAATATAAGCTCTATAGAGCTAATGCATTTTAATTGAGCATTCCTGCTTGAATTTCATTTGCTAATGGAAGTAGACGATTGGCAGGGACACCAGTAGTGAAACTTAGAACATGTCAGGAAAAGATTTACAATAGTTAAAGATGAAATAACTCCCTCTTTTCCTTTTGGAAAGATCATGAGCCAAATGCAGCTATTTTGCATCCATAACCATGAGAGGACCAAACATGAAATCTACCAAATGGAAAACATTTGCTATCGTCATAAGATGCTATATTTTAAATTAGCTAGGCTTTCTCTAATCTATGGATTGGAGGCAATTAAGTAAGCCAGACAAACATGTGCTCATTGTATTCTGATCTAAGGTGGTGTGGGCACATGTTTTTACTTTGCATGACTGTGAATAGAGAAAATTAAATTAAAATTAAATTGGATTTGACAGTAGCTTCACTTTGCTGGGAACAGGACCTCTAGCAAGGCTTGTGTGGTCCCTAAAGAAGAGGTTTTAAGCATTTTCCAGAATTATTTAATCCCTGTTTAAATGTTGCATACCCTTAAAATTACTTCTGCTTCCTGGAATTCTCCAAGTTAATAGGCCAGTTAGAATATTATCTTTTACTTGTGGATTGTTGTTATTTATCAATTTATGAAAAATTGTAGCATTGCAAAAGCAGACGCTCTTGTCAACTCAATTGTACATAGAAAAGAAGACATGAGCCACTGATTAAAATAGTCAATAAGATAATTTTCAAGGGTTAAGCTACTTTTAGGCTAATTGAGATATAGCTGTGTTGTGAATCAAATTGGTTAAATAGTAACATTATTAACCAAATGGGGCATTCAATAAACCAAAAAAAATAAAAATAAAAATACAGGTAATCCTCGACCACAATTGAGCCCAAACTTTTTGTTGCTAAGCGAGACATTTGTAAAGTGAGTTTTGCCCCATTTTATGACATTTCTTGCCACAGTTCTTAAGTGAATCACCACAGTTGTTAAGTTAGTAGCACAGTTGTTAAGTGAATCTGGCTTCCCCATTGACTTTGCTTGTAAGAAGGGTGAAAAAGGCGATCACATGACCCTGGGACACTGCAACCGTCATAACTATGAGTCAGTTGCCAAGCATCTGAATTTCAATCACGTGACCACAGGAATACCGCAACAGTTGTAAGTGTGAAAAATGGTCATAAGTCACTTTTTTCCAGTGCGATTGTAACTTGGAACAGTCACTAAATGAACAGCTGTAAGTCTATCTGTAAAGAGCTGGACTACTAAGCAAAAATAATGGACACCTATTTTTGACTTATGAAAAGGAAGTTCCACATCTCCAAAGGGATTGATTTTTAGCCATTTTCTAGCTTCCTTCTGTCTATGTCTTCAAAATTTACAATATTCTCTTGTCGACTAAGCACATTTTTCGCATACACACCTCTGACAGAGGTGGGTTCCTACCGGTTCTAAGCGGTTTAGAACCGTTAGTAGCTCGGCGATGACGTCACGGAGCCAGTTCTGTCGGTGTCTCCGTGGGCGCCGCCATCTTGGATTTTGCTTCTGTGCATGCGCAGAAGCTAATTTTTGCTTCTGCACATGCGCAGAAGCTATGTTTTGATTGCTGCGTGCGCGCGCACAGCGCGACCCTGAGCGAATCAGCAGCAAAAGGATCCAGAACCCACCCCTGCTCTGACATATTGAACTTTCAGAAACCTACCACAGCTATTATCATGAAATTAAACCTGAAGATAGATCTTTCATGAAATCAGAAAGCAAAATAAATGTAATTTCTTTGTTGGATTTTAACAGCAGAAGTTAGCTGCATTAATGTCTACAGATCTGTCTGGATATCTTGGCAGTCAAATTTGTTTGTGCACTTAATTTTTAGACTCTGAGCCGACATTTTGAGAAGTCTTATTTGTTTCTAATGGACCTCACTTTCCAACTTAAGTCATTCTTATGGTATTAGTCAGTACACAGATTTATCATCAAAAGAAGAACAAGTTTAACTATCTAAAGTTGAAAAGACCCTGCTTTTCCCTACTTCTACTTTTATTTCAAGAATTACAACTGAATGTTAAATGCAGCTTTCTTTGTGGTGCTCCCATGACTTCAGAATGGACTTCCAGAACATTTTGTTTTCAAATGTCTTTTCATATTTATCTGTTCTACTATTTGTTATTGTCCACTGCTTTTTTATTTGTCAAATATTCTTTGCAAAAAAATAAAGACAATAGGTTAATTCATAATATATACCAGTACTGTACCTTTTTAAATTTCTATTGCAAAGCAAAAATGTCCTTTTCCCCCTCTTTGGATTTCCTCTCAGTGGAGAAAATTATATACTGTTCTATGATTGGGATATATTTCCTTTGTCTAAGGTAGGCAGTAAAACAGTGATTTGGTCTGGGAACCTGGTCAATTACAAGCCATTATCAAACATGCTGGTTTTCTATATCCAGTCGAACTGAGTTTTCAGAAGGACTATGATACTGAAATGCTTTGGTTCTTGGTAAATAAGTTATAAGATCCTGGATGGATAAAGCATGGCATAGTTATCCCGTACCTCCTGCCAGCTTTTTATATCATCGATCACCTGGATTACCTACCAAGATTGGAGCTTGGAGTCACTGTTACAGAGTGGTCCCAGTCCTTTCTGTCAAGCAATATTATTTTAACCTTCCAAAAACCATAGAGGACCTGGCTTTCACCCAAATGTTGGGAAAAGGTGAGATTGGCATGGGATGAACTCATTATGGACTGCATGGGAAAAGCTGTGGTACCAAGTCTTATTTTTAATTTTGTTATGTATATGTGTCTGTGTACACATATAACAGATAATCCTTAACAATACAACCACAACTCGAACTTCTACTGCTTAGCAATGCATTCGTTAAGTTGGTCACACCCAATTTTATGACCTTTTTTTGCCACAGTCATTAAGTGAATCACATGGTTGTAAACAGAATCCAGTTTCCCCCATTGATTTTGCTTGTCAGAAGCTCTCTGGGAAGATCAAAAATGACCCTGCGATGCTACAACCATCATAAATACATGCTGGCTGCCAAGCACCCGAATTTTGATCAGATGACCGTTGGGACACTGCAACAGTCATAAGGGTGAGGACTGGTTGTAAGTTGCTTTTTTTCAGTGCCATTATATCTTGTATCTTTGAATGGTCTTTAAATGAATGGTTGTAAATTGGGGATTACCCATATATAGGCACAGACCTAATTTTGGGGTTGTGAGCTCCCCAGAGTTTGGTTGGGCAGTCCTATAAAATGCTATAAATAAATAAAATAAATAGCAAAGTTTGATGTTGGGGGACTAAAGTACAACACCAAGGCTATTTGTGCCCTCCTATGTTGTGCTTGATTTTGGTTATCATTTACTAACACTGCTGAAGAAGTTCTGGAGTTTTACAGTGAGATGTCATCAGCTTGTTGATGATATCCATTTCATCTTGCCAGGTACCGTTGTTGCTCTTATTTCTGTTGTATAAGGAAGCAGCTGATACTAAGTTCAGCAATGTGCCTAAGTCCAGTGACAGGGCAGAGGAGAGAAAAGAAACTGAAATTAAATCCAGAAAAAAAGAATGTGTTTTTACAAATATATTTTGTGTACCAACTGCGCCTTTTCTGAGACAGATTGGCAATAGTTATTGCTGGCTTCTTTGCCTCCTGTCTTGACTATTGCAACATGCTCTTATGTCCCAAATTCAGCCAAACTCAACTCAAACATTTGAATCAAACTGAAATCTAATGCTAAACCTTGAATCTATAGACTGAAAGGCAAGGTCAATATTTCAAATAGGGTAGGGAAATGTATAAATCATGTTTATGCCTATGCTTAGTTTGTGTATTGCCCACCTGTGTTTTAAATAAGCATATATATTAGCACTATCACATCTCTGTTCCAAAGGAAGTCCTGCATTCTAAAAATGCCTACCTATACAATAATTGGGATTGTATTTTACATGCATATTTCTAGATTATTTTTCTATATAGCTTTGAGATGATAAATGCATTAGTAGATATTAATAGATACTGACGTTTGTATCAGTACATTATTTATAAATGTATCTTCTGCTTATTTCTACACGGATATACAGAACACACCTATACACACAGAGTTTTCTACAATAACAGCCTTATAATACAAAAAAGAAAGTTATACTATTGATATCTACTACTGATACGTTGATATATTCATGATTCAACCAGTAAAAAGCACCCTGTTGAATCCTTGAGAGTGTGGAGCAAACTGTATGGGAGGAGGCAGTTTGACTAGTAACTTGGATTTAAGTTATGAAACATCTGTACACCAAAGTGAGCTTGGAACTTGGCCTGCAAAAGAAAGAGACAAAGATGCTGCTCACTGCCCATGCTGCTGCATTCCTCAAGAGCCCTGACAGGAAGAGGGTATTTCAGTTCTCCAATATTGAGGGTAGCAATGCATAACCTCTCTCTCCTCCAGTTAGGAGCTCACCCTGTCATAGCTGTTATGTGGTTATACAGCATCAATGATGGATTATGGAGGCCTCCTAAACTGTGAATCTGTTCCTTTGCAGAAGTGCAGGCTCATCCAGGACAGATTTATCACCAAAATCCTAAATTCCAGTTCCTGAAATCAGCAACAATTCTGTCTTGTCCAAGTTCAGCATCAGTTTGTTCTCCCATATCCCACGTCTCCAGGCCTTTACAGCCTGGAGACGTGCAAAGACTTTAGTAACATCCAGTTCTGGATGTACTTTGGGAAAAACTACAGCTGGGTATCATTAGTATACGAGTGGCAAATGGCTTCAAATTCACATGCTCTTCCCAGCAACTTCATATAGATGTTAAAGATGGAAGATAATATGGATCTTTGTGGATCCCAGTGTCTCTCAATATCACATCTTACAGTACCCAAAGAGTAAAATCAGAACTCCACTTGTCAGTCCATTCATGCAATTCAAAAAGACACCAGAATCAAAAGCTACCAAGGGAATCAAAACATCAACAAGATATCTATCCAGCCACTAGAGCGACCAAGGCTATCTGTGTGCCAAAACTGGATCTGAACTTAGATTGAAAAGGTTCTAAATAATCTATTTCAGGGGTGTCAAACTGGCAGCCCGCGGGCCGGATGCCTCACGTGCAGGCCACACCCACCCAGCTTTGCGAAGGGAAAAAAGTCACGATACATCATGTGATGGCAACGTGACGCCACGAGTTTGACACCCATGATCTATTTCCTTTAACAGAACATGCCAATATATATCAAAATGTGCAAAGATAATTTATTCTGGCATCTCTGAAATAGCTTCTTTAATGAAGCACCCTGGGAAGATCTACTGTACTCAATCATATTTTAGAGAACAGGCCTTAGGAAAGAATAAATTGGAAGCAAGTAATCAAGGAACATGAAACTGTGTTAGGTATGCTGTTGTCTGATGTGAGCGGTCTGGGTTAGCATGACCTTGCTATATTTTAAAGGAGATTGAACAATGTGGAAGAGTGCAGCCAATTGCTAAAACTGTCATCCAGAATCGATTTGAAGTTTGTTCTCTAGAAACTTTCATTCTCTTAAAAGAAAAAGAAATAAAGAAACATACATACTCCTGCATTCATCTGTCACTTGCTAAGTTTTTTGAAATATTCCAGACTTGTCCCTGTTTTCTGTTTTGGCACCTCTCCATTACTTTCTACTAGAACTTTTTAAAAAAGTATAATGCTTCACACCTTGCTGAAAAACCTAGATGCTTCATAAGTTGAATTTTCTACCTATGGCATCTTGCATGCTATAAATTAGCTTTTTGCGATGTGGCTCTTTCAATTAAATATGAGAATTCCCATTCAAATGTTAATATCCTTTCCAGATAGACTTTATTTTTTTTTTAAAAAAAGGATAAGTATAATGAATAGGCCACAAACTGTATTTAAAAGTAATGAACTACTGCTTGTTATTATTTCAAGTCTTTAATGCAATATATAAGGAAAATATATATGGCAACTCAGACGTTGGTGTAGATGAATAGAAGGTAGTTTGAAAATGTAACTAAATTTACAAGTGAATTCACTGACCAATTTTAAGAGCCTGGCAATAGATGATTTTTAATAGTTAAAGAAGAGCACAAAAAATTAGACAGTGCAAAAATATACATTCTGAAAATTGCCTGACTTATAGAACTCAATGTACTTCTTGTGTAGAATATCATATTAATAATTTACCTTTAATTGGCTCCATAGGAAACTGCGCTGGTTTTGGAACTTTGCACTGGCAATATCTAAAAAGCTCAAATTCACTCTGAACAAGTAGAGCTAGAAGTCACAAGATTTAATGCTACTTCTTGTGGATTTATATTTTATACAAAGATCAAGGGTTTTCATACCATACCGAAATAACTGTACAGTGCGGGAATGTTCATGTTATTCCTAACTATTAAAAGTCTTTGAGTCATTCTTACTGTCAATCAGCTTTCCTTTCGTTTTTCCTTCCTTCTTCTCCAGCAATACCTGCGGGAATGTATAATTCTAATTTCTCAGGATAATATTCCGCATACGGCTGAAAAAGTGGACAGTACACAAGAAATGTGATAACAAATATGTTACATTCTATGGTTTTGATGGAAATAATAAACACAGCTATCTTGTAGAAACTGCTGCTATATCCCTCTTTCCACAATTACTATGCAGCGGTAGATGGATGATCTCAAAGGTCTTGTAAAACATTCTTGAGATCAACCCAAAACTGACTAGATTCCATATGCCTGAAGTTTGCCTACCTAGGTTGTCAAATGGTTGTACAATTTGTTACAGAATTTTTACAACAACGGCAGTAACATATAATTTCTCTTACCATTATGTACATTTTGCACCATATTGAACTGAGAGATAAATCAGGGTATATTTATAAAATACTATGTTGTGCCATTTAGATACAAACTCATATGTTTTGCTCCACTACTTGTTTGCATATAAAAAGGCAGGCTTTAATTAAATTGGTTTACTGGGTGGTCCTGCTTAATGCTTAAGAATCTGTAATTACAGACGTGACTATTTTTGTTTGCATAACATGCACTAATTTAAAAACTAGGTTAAAAACTTAAACTGATTAAAAAGTTAAATCATTTCCTTAAAAACATTCCCTGGATTATGAAGTATAAAAAAGGGGCAGGTTACAAAAACATAACCTTCAGGTTTGTGTGTGTGTGTGTGTGTGTGTGCGTGCGTGCGTGTCATTATGTGCATGTTTCTGTTTGATTCTGATGATTCTGCCATCAACATCTGCTCAATTTATTTATTTATTTTGTTTGTTTATAAAATTTATTGGCTGCCCATCTTACATCAAGGTGACTCTGGACAGCTTACAATCATAAAAGATAAAAATTGTATAAACTAAAAATATAAATTAATACACAAGCAAGTTAAAGATGGGGAAGGCCAGAGCAGGATGGGGGGAGGTGGAATCTGTTGTTAATCAATCAACCATTTCCACTGTGGTGCTCCCCCATTGGAGACCCAAACTAAATGGCAGAGCCAGGTTCTTACAAAAGGTCAGGAAGGTTGGAGCAGACCTTACTCCAGAGCAGGGGTCTCCAACCTTGGCAACTTTAAGACTTGTGGACTTCAACTCCCAGAATTTGCTGGCTGAGGAATTCTAGAAGTTGAAGTCCACAAGTCTTAAAGTTCCAAGGTTGGAGACCCCTGCTCCAGAGGGCAGTGCAATGACAGAGAAGGCTCTTCTCCTGGACCCGGCCAACCAGAATACTCAGGTCATTAGCCTACAGTAGCCTACAGTAAATTCAAAAAGAGGGTGGCAGAGGAAGATCCAGCTTAATTAATACAGTATATAATATCCATGGTGCCTGGGTAGAGATTTAATATTCTTAACTAATAATAATAATGTTCTTTATTATTCTTTATTACTAAGTTTCTTTAATAATATGGTACGTAGCTTTCTATCAAAACCACCAAGCAGAATAAAACAGGACCACTGTTAGCAAGACAACACGACTTACAGAACACAGCCAATTGCTTTTTCCTGAAGCCTGATCTGGCCAGTATCTTGATCCTGCCCTTTTCTTCCTTCTTCAGAATAATTGCTGCAGATCAGTTGCTGACTAAAACAGTTTTAATCCAAAAGTGGCCTCAATATAATCATATCTCAAACTTTTGCAAGGTACGAAAGTAAAACCTTGTTCAGTTCAAGCTTGAATCCTGTTCACTTCACATGCATATACGTTCGTGTAGTTTTCTTGGCAGCATTATTTAAATAATGTTGGATTGATTTTCCCCCCCATTCTAGTATATAGGCCTGGTTCACCCTATAGGTTTCCTATCTAAGAATTAACCAAACCTGACCCTGCTTAATTTTCAACCCAGCTTTGACACATGAACTGCCTGTAAGATTCTTGAATGACATTCAATGTTTTGCATTCACTTCTTAAAACCCATGCAACACTTCCCTGTTTGTCTGCCATTTTTGTGCTCAATATGAAGAGAAGATAGGAGGTAGTATAGTTAAGACTAAAGGTATTTCATCTGGTGGGTGTAAGTTAAATGGAGAATCTGAACTACAGACTGTCTTGAAATAATGGTTTTGCATATGTGAGGAAGTCATAAAAGTCAAATTAGCAGGTGCATTATTACTGAAGATAAGTTCAAAGCAGTGAACTAGATTAAATTCATGGAACATTTTTAAAGCCAGCAGGGCCATTTAGAAGTGGATTTCAAGAGTAATAGGAAAGAAAGCTAGAAAATGTTCTGAAAGATCATGCTGATATGACCATATTTATATGGGGAAAAAACATTTGGGCACAGCTTTCTGGAATATATCAAATTAAGATAAGATGGTTTTATGAACAGTAAAAATGAAATAACTACAAATTACTCTGCAGAATTAATGCACAGTTTGCTTGCAAGTCCAATTGAAGGTGCTGTTTTTGACTTTTAAAGCTCTTCATGGCACAGGACCAGGTTATTTGAGGGACCGCCTCTGCCTGATTATATCTGCCTGTCCCATCTGATCCAGCAGAAAAGGTTTCTTGTGAGTCCCATCTGCGAAGGAGTTACATTTGGCAGCACCCAGGAGAAAAGCCTTTTCTGCCATAGCATCTGCCTTGTGGAATATCAGCCACCCCCTCCCCCCATGAGGTAAGACTGGTCCCATTCTTGACATCCTTCTAGAAATCCCTCAAAATATGATTTATCTCAATTAGTGAGGTGGCAGCATTGCCTATAACATTAAATTCTTTCTACTAATCTGTTAATAGTAAATGCTGGTGAATGTTTTTAATTGTAGAATGTTTTCTAATATTGCTTATTCTATAGTTTGGGTTTTTTACTGTACACAGTCCAAAATCATGTTACCAAATATGATGAGTAAATAAGAATGATTGATGCATTTGTGAGAATATTGTCAGAAGAATCAATACAGGGTCAAGTTTGGATTATTTTTATACATTAGAAAAATATAAATAAAATGGGTTACTTATTTTGAAACATTGGATAGCCCAATTTGGGAGTTTACCACCAGATTTCAATGACTCAGCTTTGATGTTAGATCAGGAGATACAGGTTATCCAGCAGTGGTGAAATCCAAATTTTTTTTACTACTGGTTCTGTGGGCGTGGCTTGGGCATGGTGTGGCTTGGTGGGCGTGGTTTGGTGGGCGTGACAGGGGAAGGATACTGCAAAATCTCCATTCCCACCCCACTCCAGGGGAAGGATACTGCAAAATCTCCATTCCCACACCACTCTGGGGCCAGCCAGAGGTGGTATTTGCTGGTTCTCTGAACTACTCAAAATTTCCGCTACCAGTTCTCTAGAACCTGTCAGAACCTGCTGTATTTCACCCCTGTTATCCAGACTCCATTAGACAGAGTGAGGTAACTACCTCAGGTAGCAGATGTTAGCATTTTCCCTCCTATACTGTCCAATCACTTCCCCAGCTATTCTAATTAAATCTGTACAGAGATATGCACCTCAGCACCCAGCTTGCTGTGCCAGCTATCTCAAGTTTAGTGGAAGATGTTGCCAACTGGTCTGTTACAAGAGAGAGAAAAGATTCAATATCTAGCCTATAGCATGGTGAGAATGCCCCATTTTGCAGTAAAATGGCTTGGGTTAGCCCTGGAAAGGAAGAGCATCTGCACTAATTATTGTACAAGTGTACAATAATTTAGAATCGATTTATAATATTTAAGAGCATATTGTTATATATAAGTGTGCTTTGCAATCCAATGAAAATATACAGTTTGATTATGACAGCATCTTAGTGGGCAAGGCTTTCATTGTTATATTCTAGGAACAACTGATAACAAAAAAAAAATCAACATTTTTAATCTTTGAAAAGCTTGCTTATATAACTATAGTGACATTCCAAAGCCAGATTCAACCAAAGGGTGTCTCGTCTCTATTTTGGAAGTCAGAGCTAAGTACATTGGTTTGGCCTAGAGTCTGATTCCATCACCGGGAACACATCTAGAGCTTCACTCAACCAACTCTGAACTGAGTACATTTGGAAGTTCAAGCATGCCAGTAACAATACCTCATATGCCAAATATTCCATTTTATTTTCAAGCTAAGACTTTATCTTCTAAAGTAAACAGCAAACGTGTTTTTTTCCTGAACTGATAAAGGCATTTGTAATTTATCCTGTTGGTGGCATGTGAGATGATAACTTTCCACTGCATTTTGTATTTCCCTTGCTGCTTTCTTCCAAGTAGGTGAAATAAATTGTCCCCCAGGTTATGTCATCAGGCCAAGGAAATCACAGTTACGGAGCCATTGTCATGCTGCTGTGTGTGGTCCCATCATCTGGGGTTCCACTTCCAACAAGTAGTTACGATGTTCTTTGATTCCATCTTCTCTCTGTCTGTCTCTCTTTTTTTTAAATCTCAAGATAGGTATGTGCCAACAGCAGAAAAACAAAAATAATTGCTCTTGCTCATTTAATTGTCATGTAACAAACACCAGAGCATTGTGGGGAATTAAAATGGTAGCAAAGGCAGTAGTGTTTGCCAACTAGACCGGCTTCTTCATTGCTCTTGCTATACTTTCATCTCACAATAAAGGAAACACTATCTCTGTTCTTGCTCTCCTGGTTGTGAAAGGAGCTTCTGCACTGCTGTCCTCCAGTGAGCTCACACTCTGGGTCTGCCAAGGGCTTCACTGGAGCTTGCTCCAATGTACATTTACGGCACAAATATCTACAGTGCAGAATACCTGAATAGTCATAGGCTCTTTAGTATATAATCTGCTGCTTATTTGCAAATATGATTTTTTTTTCTTTTATACTTCACCATAGACTCAAAAGACACTACTTTGCATGGAAACGTTTTAATTCCCCATGCTGGCTAGGGAATTCTGGGAGTTAAAGTCCACACTTTGTATAGTTGCTAAGTTTGAGAAACACAGCTCTACAATCCATTTTTAACAGAGCATAAGTATGGTGGTAGAACCAAATGCATTAAAGCTATTTAGAGACAGATTCTTAAGTCCCAAGGGCCAAGTATGGTTTAGTAAAAGAGTTACATACTATGATAGCCTTTAGGTCTGAACCTATTATCTAGGAGAATGGGAAGGGGAAAGTACTGTATCTTCCCATAGGAAACAGAGTGAAGAGGAGAGCCAAAAAAATATCCAACTTTCAATAAAGAGACAGCAGACAGAGAAAAAGTGGAGGGGGGGAGGCCATTGCTTGATATTTCTAAATTCAGATGCTATTCATGTTCTTGAGAAGAAAGTGAAGATACAAATGTTCTCCAGACTAAGCTTATCCCTGGTTATTATACCCCCATGTAGTTTTCTTGCCAACATGATGAAAATAGTTTGCCATTGCTTATTTTCTGGATGTTTTCCGATTTCTCAGACTAACCTACAGCCCTGGAATTTTTAGGTCAAATAACACCTGATTGCTATCCAGGTTTGTCATTGCTTAGTTTCTAAAATCAGATATGGTCAGCCAGATGCTACCAGCTGAGATAGTCAATAGAATAAAAGGTACAAAAAGCTGATAATTCTGGAACAGAAGTCCAACACACTATGGACATGGCAACAGGATTTGGCATCTCAAACAATTACACCTAATCTAGAATTTAATAATTTGTTCAATGACTTTTTAAATATTCAAATGGTAAGATCCAAAATAAGACAGCTAGTTTGGTGTAGCAGTTAAGACACCAGGCTAAAAACAAGGAGACCATGAGTTCTGGTCCCACTTTAGGCACAAAACCAGCTGGGTAGCCTTAGGCCAGTCATTCTCTCTCAGCCCTAGGAAGGAGGCAAGGGCAAACCACTTCTGGAATTTTGCCCAAAAAACTGCAGGAACTTGTCCAGGCAGTTGCTAGAAGTCAAAACTTACTCAAAGTCACAAAAATAAACAAGGAGCCAAAACATACTCTATTGAATAAAATACGTGCAAATCTTCATGGAGAAATCCTGATACTTTCTTTAATTGTCACTGTTCTTGCTGATGCTTCTTCATGCCTTTTCCTGCTGACTTCCACTTAGAATCACGGTCAGCCTGTTTGTCATACATGTTATGTGATAAGTCTGACAACACATTTAAGCTCATGCAAGCTTCTTTTTTTTTTTTTTTTTGGTGCATGGTCCTCTTCTTTTTATTTTTTTCATTTTTTTTTTTTTTTTTTTTTTGGCTCATGATCAGAGAGGCATTCTTCTGCCCCAGATAAAAATTTCCATTTTACAGATACTATGAAGAAAAACTAGAACATGAGCCAGGAGCGACAGGCCATTAAAAAAATTCTTATAAAATAAAACTGTAGATGCCATGATGCTTAAGTAAAACAGTCGTTTCCTGCCTCGATATGCTCTTCAAGCTGCACTTTATTTGTTTAAAAGTCTTTTTGAAGGTAGCCTTGGAGAATCGTCTTTTTTCTGGCACTTTTCCTTGATTTAATAAATTGCATGATAGAAATTAAGTGAATGAGACTTTCCCGTCACTACCTGTCTATACCAGGATAAACTTCATATTCAAAATCTGTAATAATTGTCAAAAGTTAATGCTATAGAAGCCAACTATGGAAAGAAAAGGAGAGGCACGATCCTGCTGCAATTCTTCCTTTGCTTTTGCTCTTCCTTTGTTCTTCCTTTGCTTTTGCTCTTATCATCAGATTATAATTAAAATTAATAATAAACATTTGAAGTTTTCAATCACAGCATGTCATTTCATCTACAGTCAAAAAATGCAAAAGAAGCTGTGACTATAAATGCTACACGCAATGTATGTGGGATTAATTGTCATCTAAACATTGTAAAAGATAGAATATGCAAAAACAAAATAAAAAATCAGGAAAAATTCATTACTTGGAGCCATCTTTGTTCTGTTTCAGGACAAATTGCAGAGTTCCATCCAAACACACAAACACAATGTAATTTGTAAGAAAAAGAGCCAATTGCTGCTATGACCAATCTGTTAAAGCAATGTTTATACAACAAGGCAAAAATAATTTTGTATCAAATGTAGTTTTGTTCCAGAAGTTCAGTCAACACTTTCCTAATTACAAATACAATTGGAACTTTCAAACTGGAACCAGCCTTAATATTCTTTAATACTGTATAGCATGAACTGCCTGAATATAGCAACTTTAAAAATATGTCTTATATATGTATATAGAAATATTAAAGTTTCTCCTTTGGAACTGATTGGAAAGAAAATTAGTTAGCTGTAGACTTATACAAATCAGTGGGGCAAATTAATAACAACCAATTGATTTGATGGAACCAATCTGATTACACTTAAATCAACTGAAAAATTAAGTCATGACTAATCTGTCCCACTGATTTAAGTGAAACCTAAGTACCACTATTTTAGCTTAGATCCAAATTACAGTAGAAGTGTAAAAGTGTAAAAAGTGTGGATATCTTGCTTTTAAACTTTCCAGACCCACATTAGATTTTTTACCAGATACTATACTGCTTTAATTAAAGGCTAATTTCTCTCTCTGAAGTGCACTTACCTTTGCTATACCATAAATGTTGGTTTTACATATTTTAATAAAGCTGAAACAAACCAATTGTATCATGGTTTATCATAATATAGAAATTCAACAAATATATTTCTTCTAGTATGTAATTTGGTCCCAACTCTAAAGAACCTGGTACTGCTGCAAATAACTTGGGCTTTTAAAGGATTAAACAAAAATTTGAGGAAACCTGTAGGCCAAGGATTCCCAAACTTGGCAACTTTAAGATGTGTGGACTTCAACTTTCAGAATTCTCCAGCTGGGAAATTCTGGGAGTTGAAGTCCACGTGTCTTAAAGTTGCCAAGATTGGGAAACCCTAGCCTAGGCCACCCCATGCATTTAAATAAGATAAGACTAAACCCTGTTTTCCCTATTTGGCCTGATAAACTTTCTTCAGATTTGTTTAAAAAGAAACATATTTAGGGAACAAAGAAATCAGATCAGAAAATTGCTTTGCTGAACTGGATAATCAACTGAAATAATTCTTTGAGGAACCACCAAATCCATTTTGGAATTTCAGAATTATTTGATCTTGTCTTTATAAAAAAAAAAAACCTTTGGAATGCTGCATAGAAGGTTGTACATGAGTGTTTCACTAAAGCTGATATCTTTTTCCTACAAAACTGTAAAAGACTAATGTTGGCAACCCTGTATATCAGTCATATATTCCTAATCAAGAATGATAAGCCAGGACCCCGGCTTGGTATGAGTGGGGTGCCTTGCCTGCCGGGGAGGAGGGGGGCCATTGGGGTGGGGGAGGAATCTCTGGGGTGTT
>QLTV01003771.1:1724960-1735394 GCA_003457575.1 Thermophis baileyi | reverse complement strand
CATCGTGGCAGAGAGTAGGCAGACAGGCAGCTGCCTGGCTGGTTGGAATCGCTGAAGAAGCAGTCACGGTTCTCCTGAACCCAAGCCCTCGTCGCCACTGTTAGATAGTGGGTAGAGATGACAGGAGACAGACTTCCAAGCAGCTCTTTATTTCAGCTCTTGTATCAGCAACCAGCAAAGAGCAGTCTGACAGCTTGCCCTTTTATAGGGAGCTGTCAGACAGACATCGTGGCAGAGAGTAGGCAGACAGGCAGCTGCCTGGCTGGTTGGAATCGCTGAAGAAGCAGTCACGGTTCTCCTGAACCCAAGCCCTCGTCGCCACTGTTAGATAGTGGGTAGAGATGACAGGAGACAGACTTCCAAGCAGCTCTTTATTTCAGCTCTTGTATCAGCAACCAGCAAAGAGCAGTCTGACAGCTTGCCCTTTTATAGGGAGCTGTCAGACAGACCAGCCAATAGCGTTTGAGCTTTTTCCCGCTCAAACGCTGGACCTGGTTGGAACCATGCAACACAGTTATAACAGTTAGAACATAACACTAATGTGAGAAAATGTCATGGCAAGAAATATGGGCTTGAACATTTTGCACAAAACTGAACTGAACTGAAATGAGCCAAAACAGAATGTAACTTTGTAATGTGTCAAAGTTCCATCCTTTCCTTAACATCTCTTAAAATATAATGTTGCTTCATAATTAGCATTTCCAATACTGGCAGACCAGTATTCCCACTGAACAATAGCTAAAAACATTAATAAAGTGTCCAAGGCTTTCAGAACTGTAGATGGCTGCAAAGCAGAGTTGTGCAATTAATTTGAATCCAGTGGGTCTTCTAGAATGTACAGCATGTTTATTTTTTTAATAATTTCCTACATAGGGGAATAATACGTAAACAACAATTTTAACAATTTCCTACATAGAAGAATTATATATAAACAACAATTACAGAAGAATGTCTTTTTTTTTTAACAGATGGAAACCCTGGCCAGAACATTGATTCTTATAAGTGTTGCTGTAAACCAGTCTATGACTAAGCTGTCTTGCCTATCCATTTGCATCTGATTATTATTACATTTATAGAAACCAACTCACTATCATTACTAACTATTTGTGTCTTTCAAATTGCAATTCTGTGGGAAGAAGTCATAATTCTGTGGGAAGACGGTTGCTGAATGCTTGGGCAAGTGCAGGGCTCCAGGATGTGATTGGTGGACTGATTGTGGAGGTAGGCTGGGAAGATGGTTAGAAAGGATTCCCCCAGAGGTGGTGATGGGTGGGGCAGTTTGGAAAGGGAGGGAAAGGGATGAAGATCAGGATTGTTTCTGGACATAGGGATGGGGTGGTAGACAACAGTAGCCCATTCCTAGGAGACAAGCACTGGGCACCTGAAACTCCTCACCAATTCTGGCCACCTGTCCTTATTCCAGGAATTAGGTTGGATACTTGGAGATCCTAGCCTCCTGTTACTGTTAAATAACATTATGCCTTTAATAAATATCTTCACATCCATGATTTGATTGCAGATGAATGGGTAGACCAGACTTAAATTATCAAGAACTGGAAAACCAGATCTAAAATGTTCCCTTGTGTGTTTCAAAGTTAGCTTCAGTCACAACTGCACAATAGGGGAAACTGGAAGGCTCTGGAGGTTACTAATGATACTTTTTCATATATAAACAAGTGTAAGAACTTGTTCTTGAAGTTGAGTACCAGGGACAAGTGGCAATTGCTGTACCATCCCCTTCCCATGATGGCATTCCCCTTCAAGTTACTGGATTTAATTGATGGGGTAAGGTGATAGACCTATGGTGCTTGGTGTCTTCAACCTCCCTTCCCTGCGAAACAATCCTGATCAGGCCTAATCGCCTTAGTTATGTCTTAGTTATCTATGTCTGATACTTATCCAGAGGAGCTCCTTGGCTTATAAAGGTGCTCCAAAGGATTAAATTAAAGGATTTCAAATTATGCTGGTGAAAGACAGGCCATGGATCTGGTTGGACATAAGTAAGAGCTGTAGTTCAACCCTGCACTATGGAATAAGAGTAGTGAAATGAAAATATTTCTCAGCTATTATTGTACATGCAGACCACTGTCATGCCTTTTTAAAAATCACCCATTATTTTTATAAGGTCACTGTGACAAGCTTGCAAAATATCTGGAAGAGAAAATCACCCAGATCTATTCAGAGCTGGATGCCAGCTGGGCAGATCCTGTTTGTAGCTCAGGATTGAAATAAGGGGAGCTCTTGTTTACATGGCTGAAACTCCCAACTGATGAGGTTATTTGGCATGAATATGAGGCTGTTACTCTTCCCAAAATGGACAGAATTTTCTGCATTTTTAGTCCTGCCACTTGTGATCTGGATCCTAGCCCTTCCTGCTTGGTGAAAGCCTCCAAAAAGGTAGGAAGGGGATCAGTCATGATTAAATATATATTTGAAAGAATGGGTGATAAAACCAGATCTGATGGAGGCAGTGGAACGAAGCCATCATTTGGTTCAGCATCTTTGGAGAATTTTTCTAATCACTAGCCTTCTCTTAGAAGCAGAGTTCTCGCGATTTTTTTTTTTTATGATGAGTTATTTCTTTGGTTTTGAATGTTCAGATTCCAGTTTTATATGTAGTACATTATGATTTATGGTTTTTATATTTGATTATTTTGATAATGCAGTATGGATTTTATTTCTCTGACATATGATCATCCAGTCTTTGTTTGAAGAATTGAAGGAAAACTCAAATGTCTCATGTGGTGGCATGTTCACTGGCTTCTACTATCAGGAATTTCCTTCTCATGTGTAACCTGAACCTTCCCTCTTGTAGATTTAATCCACTGGTTGGTCCTGATTTCTGGGACAATATAAAATAAGTCAATTCCATCTTCTGTGTGACCATCTGATTTTGAAGACTGCAATCATATGTTCCTCAGTTGCTTGTGCTGTAAGCTAATCGCACCCAGACCCTTTGACTATTCCTCACACAGTTTGACTTTCAAATCCCTCATTGTCTTGGGAGTATGAATAAAAACTGTGAGAACAGAGCAAGTTGTAGAAGATTGTTTCAGAAAATATCGCCTTAAAGAGAAAAAAGGTCTTTTTTTAATAATCGCACAGACTATGCGGCAAAATCATGAAAAGATTTTACAAAGTACATCATTCCCACTCATTATACTTTTCAACAGGAAATTCACAGCAACAGCATCACACACTTGCTCTTCAATATGGATTTGAAAAATGGGGTTACTCTGAAGTCCTTGTGACAAGCCGAATCATAAAATTTCCACTTTATTTTCATACAATTTCTACAGTCTCCCATGAAATGAATCAACCACATTGGTTTGAACATCCACAGAAAGCTTGATTTGTGAAATCAAAGAAAGAATCCATTAATTTCCAGGGCATTTGGTTGAGGCACACTAGTTGCCAAGCTCCAGCTGTTATTAAGTTTGTGAATACAAAAATCTCAGTAGTAAATTAACAGCTGAACATGATTTGCAAATGTTATCTCTATTCTCAAGCCAAGTCTCAGTGAACTTTTAATATAAATCTACAATGTGAAAAGGAACAAGTTCAATGATAAATCTGCTATTACTATAAATGACTGGTGACATATTTCATACTGATAGGGCTTTGTGGAAGAAAAAGTATTTAAACACCACTTATTTCAGACACATGTTCTTGTTCGTATTATTGTTTAGAGAACTAAACAGTATTTATCTGATAGTTTAGAGTTGCTTTCATAACAGATTTCTGACCATTATTTATTATAATAGTATGGCATACAAGTGAAGATATATGCTAAATCCTCAACAAGAACTCATCAAGCTCTTTGAAATACTTTTTTTTTGAACATGGGAATTGAACACTCCAAAATAGTGAAGTGGAGAAGATTTAGCCCAGACATGCCAACTCAAAATGGCTGCCATTGTGGCAGAATTGAGGAGATTGTACTAAAACAGTAAAGAGCTCAGAAACATGTTTTTGTTCTTTTTGTTGTTGCTGTTTTCTGCAATAATGCGTACTACTTTATTTTATATATATTGCCTTGCACATCAGGTATCTCCCAGTGGCATACAGTATTAGTATGTCTATTAGATAATTTAAAGTGATTTTGTATGTATAAGTAATAAAAAATTATTAGGGTATATACAGTAAAACATTAAAAACAGTGATCATGTGGAGAACATGACATTTTAAATCCAAAGCAAGTGAATGTTTTCAGTATGCTAAAATAACTCCTGCTGATTAGAAATGTGTGTGAAAATATTATATCCATACTGGAAACCAAGGGAGAACATTATAATACCATTTTTTGTAAAAAAAAAAAAAAAAAAAAAAAAAAAAAAAAAAAAAAAAAAAAAAAAAAAAAAAAAAAAAAAAAAAAAAAAAGTAATTAAAGAACCTAGCTGCTCCTGCTGCTGCTGTGGAAGAAGCAACAAAGGAACAAAAATTATTAACTCATTAACCAAAACATTGCATATTTCAGGAATTAAAAATAATTCCAAAACCTAATTTATATACTTGTACACTGTCTACATTTGAAATGTATCTCACATTATACATACCAAGGAACAGGAGCATTTTAGGACAAGGTCTTAGCAGCATGTTTTGGCCAATTGCTAATTATATTTCAAAAGATAAGAAGTTACTGTAAATGAGGAACAAAGAAAAGTAAGCAAAGACATTATCAGTGAAATGGAATATACCAGTGATGGCGAACCTATGGCACGCGTGCCACAGGTGGCACGCGGAGCCATATCTGCTGGCACGCAAGCTGTTGCCCTAGCTCAGCTCCAGCGCGCATGTGCACGCCAGCCAGCTGATTTTCTGTGCGCGCGGAGGCTCTGGGAGGACGTTTTCGGCCTCCGGGGGGGCGGGGAAGGCTGTTTTTGCCCTCCCCAGGCTCCAGGGAAGCCTCTAGCTTCGGGGGCCTGGGGAGGGCAAAAAACAGGCCCACCAGGCAGGAAACGGGCCGTTTCCGGCCTCCAGAGGGCCTCCGGGGGGGCAGGGGAGGCTGTTTTCACCCTCCCCAGGCATTGAATTATGGGTGTGGGCACTCGCGCGTGCACGATAGCACACGCGCACGCACTTTCGGCACCCGAGGAAAAAAAGGTTCGCCATCACTGGAATATACAGTCATAGTTCTATAAGTAGGTGAGCTAAATATCTTTTCAGACATTCACCTTTTCTTTGGCCGACGGACCTACATTTAATCCACCCCTTTTCAACTTGATTAAACACTCTTTCCCATTGCATTAACCATTTTTCTTAGACAGGTAGAGCCAACTCTTGAATCACAGGTCCTAAGTTGACTCCCCCAGCAAGAAAAGTTCATATGGAGCTTCCTTCTGAACAGCTGTTTTTACTCCATTGTTCATACATTTGCTGATCCTGTTTTGATGCATCATTCTTTCCCTCTCAGTCAAGATTCAAGTTTAGATAAAACTTCAGAATTTTTCTAAGACAAAGAGTAAATAAATGTCCTCTTGTCAAATCAACAAAAGCCTAGTTAGCTTCATCGTTTACAAAAGAGGAAAAAGAGAGACAAAATTCATTGCTTCATTATTTAGTTCCTTTGGTAAACATAATTTCAAATTATTGTTACAGAATGATGTCATTATGGCTGTTCCAGATCTTACAGCCTCCCATTTTGAATTCAGTGTAGCCTGAAAATGAAGAGCTATAAGTTTGGCAAGCTGTCCCAGCACATTTGTCCCACACAGTTAGGAAAATCATAAAATGGATTCCAGGCATATGTAGCTAATTTCCATTTCACTCTTAGATGTGTTTATAGCTATTCCCCCCCCCCAAAGATGAAATTTTAAAAGATTCTCAGTTTGGGTAGGTGGGGAGTCTAATTTTTTTTTTTTTTGCCAACACTGGAATTTAGCATTTACTCTTCAGACTTCAGAATCAAATTCATATTTATATTTTAAAATTTATTTATTTATTTATTTATTTATTTATTTTTCAAAATTTGTATGCCGCCCAACTCCCAAAGGACTCTGGGCGGCTCACAGTATATATATTTTTTTTAAAAAAAGACAACAATAGAAAAAGAAACAATTTAAAAATACATCAATATTAAAATAAAACATTCACACAAACATACATGGGCCAATCAATCAATTATTGGCCCCAGGCCTGCCGGAAAAGCCAGGTCTTAACAGCTTTACGGAAAGCCAGTAAGGTGGGGGTAGTACGGATCTCGGGGGGAAGTTGGTTCCACAGAGTCGGAGCGGCTACAGAGAAGGCCCTCCCCCGCGGGCCCGCCAGCCGACACTGTCTGGCTGATGGGACCTGAAGAAGGCCAGCCCTGTGCGACCTCACTGGTCATTGGGAGGAGTGTGGCAGAAGGATATATTATCATGATATATAGGAATGAATTAACTGATTATAAAACTGTAGTATATATATTTGAAAGAAAGACTCATGGAATTTGATTTCACTTGTTTTGAATAAATTGTGAATTGTTTAATACAGTTATATCTTAAAGCATGAAGAGTTGTTTCATATTTAAATTTGAATTTATTTTTTTCCACTTATATCACTATATTTTTCAGTGATGAATTCTCAGAAGAGAAACAAGGACAATTTAAACCACATTCCAGAATGTAAACTTCTTGTCTTGAAATACAAACATTTTGCTTTGTCCACAAGTCATGTCAGCATTTGTTTGCATTCTTCTTAGATATTTATCTGGCCACAGTTGACCTGTTATTTCTTTGTATTCAAAATTCAAGCTACTGTTTCAGACATCATACAAGGTCAGCTTCTTATGCCTTCAAGGTGTCCTTTTCCATCCATGGCAGCAGCCAAGCCAATTTCTCTTCTTAAGCTGCATTTACAGTTTCTAGAGGCATTTAAAATGTGGTATTTATGCCAGCCTAACAGATTTTTGTTGAGTAACTGTTGTGGGGAAAATGCCCACTTAAATATCCCCAACGCATTTGGGGATAGATGAAACTAAGTAAATTTTATTGGCATGCTCAACTATAGCAATCACTGGATTCCTCAGTGATCCCAAAGTCCCCAAGGCTACAGGTTATATCCCGTCTGAAATGATACCTAGGAATTGCAAAAGAGTGCAAGTTATAGTTCTTCTTTAGAGAAGGAATGTGGAATCTGATAACAGCATAGGTTCACCTTACTATGGGGTGACCCAGCACTACCACTACATTTTGGTTCTTCCAAGGAGGCTTCAAGCCTGCCCTTTCTATTGATTCTAGTGCCTTCTAACATAAATAATTTCCTTTATTGTCCCTATATATCACGGGTGTCAAACTTGTGGCATCACATTACCATCACGTGACGTATCGTGATGTTTTTCCCCTTCGTGGAGCTGGGGTGGGTGTGGCCTGCGTGCAGGGGTGAAATGCTCCTGGTTCGGACCGGTTCGCCCGTACCGGTAGCGATGATTGCCATTGGTTCGCCGAACCAGGAGCAATCATCCCTGGCCCCCCTGCCTCCCCGCCCATGTCCACCCAATCGCCTGGTCACCCGCTTGCCCACTCTCCGCTTCCTCGCGCCACTCAGCTCGCTTTTCCTACCACTTGGCTCGCCGCGTCCTTCCACCTCGCTCCCTTTTCCCGCCACTCTCTCAGCACTTCTGGCCCACCCACTCCACCCCCAGCCTATATAAGTTCCCCTTTGCCACATGGGCCCAGGTACTCACTTCACCGATGCCCACCCGCTCAGATGCCTTGCCTAGCTCGGACGCCTCGTCTCGCTCGGACGCCTCGTCTCGCTCGGACGCCTTGCCTCACCTCACGCGGATGCCTCGCCGACAGCCGCTCACTCAAAAAGGTAAGCATTGCCGGTTGCGGCCTAGCGTGGCCCTCCCCAATCCCCGGCCTCGCGTAGTTTCCGTAGTTGTTGGGGATCGTTTGCGCGTTGCGGCCTAGCATGCTGTCCCCCCCAATCCCCGGGCTCGCATAGTTCGCACAGTCCCTGGGGAACGGTTGCGCGTTGCGGCCTAGCGTGCTGCCACCCCCCCAATCCCCGGGCTCATGTATTCACGCAGTCCCTGGGGATCGGTTGCGCATTGCGGCCTAGCGTGCCACCCTCCCAATCCTCGGGCTTGTGTAGTTCATGCAGCCCCTGGGGATTGGTTGCATGTTGCGGCCTAGCGTGCCGCCGCCCCTCCCACCAATCCCCGGGCTCATATAGTTCACGCAGCCCCTGGGGATTGGTTGCGGGCCTCGTGCCGCCCCCCCGGATCCCCAGGCTTGCCTGCCTGGCCTGGCTAAGCTGCCTAGCTAACCACCCACCTTCCCCCCAGCCTCCAGCTTGCTTACCTTCGCTCTTCGGACTGAATCCTGAGCCGCTGGTCGCAACGCCTGCCTTGCTTCGCCTGCTGCAATCCCACAGCAGCCTGCAATCCATCTCATTGGCAAGCAACTGAATCTGCCTGCCTTGTGCCTTCAAGTAACTGGGGTTTTGTTTTTGTTTTTTGCTTTAAAAAAATAGTTAATTGGGGGGTTTTTAAGGAATTTTTTTTTTTAGACATAGCCATTTAAAATTTAGGAAGTTTTAAATTTAGCTGCTTTTATCTAAACATATAAATAAAATAAAATAAAATAAAATAATAAAATATTTGTGCAGCTTTCTGAGATGGTGTGTGTTTCTGTAGTGTTTCACTCTCACTACACAAACACACAAAATCTCACAAAGCTGTATGTGACATTTTGTGTGTAAAAAGTGTGAAAGTTGGGGTTTGAGCTCTTTGTGGCTCTGTGAGGTTCATGTTTGTTGCAGGGGCCATTTTGTGTGCTTTTGCATTGTGTGTGAGTCAGTTGTGTTGTTTTGTGTTTTGTGTGTGTGTGTGTGTGTGTGTAAAGTGTGAAAGTTGGGTTTTGCACTCTTTGTGGCTCTGTGAGGTTCATGTTTGTTGCAGGGGCCATTTTGTGTGCGTTTGCATTGTGTGTGAGTCAGTTGTGTTGTTTTGTGTTGTGTGTGTGTGAAGTGTGAAAGTTGGATTTTGAGCTTTTTGAGCTTTTTGTGTGCTTTTATATTGTGTGTCCTCAGCTAACAAAGCTCCTTTTTTCCCTTTTGCAGTAGCAGCCTTTAACAGAAAGGATGAAAAGGCAACAGACAATGATCGGTTTCTTGGCCAAGAAACCAAAACTGGCACAACAACCATCAGAAGTGCTGCCCTTGGATGATCCAAAACCATCCCAAGCACCACAAGCACCACCACTTCCACCACTTGAACGCGGAGAAAGCAGCAAGTCAAGTATTCAGTCACCCGAGCCCGAAATTGAAATCATTCCTCCAGACTGCTGGTCTATGCAACAGTACAGCAGCTTCCAACAGAGGTATGAGGGATTGGAAGTTTCAAACAAAAAACTAGGTTGCAAGTACTGTGCGAAACATGACTTCGCAATAGAGAGCGGTATTCATGTGTCCAGAGAATGGAAGCATTGCAAGATTGAGGCAGCTGGGAAAAATAAGGAAGTGCAGCAGGCGTCTCTAAGGATGAAAATGAGAGAACAGTTCACATAGAAATCGCGCACCATTTGTAGAGACAACGTAAAACAAGCGGAGGAGGAAGCCATAAAAAAAGCAATGGACAAGGTTTCTGAAAGCCAATATGACACCACTTCTAACATGTTCAGAACTGTTTACAGCCTGGCAAAAGCATGCGGACCAATTTCAAGCATAGCGGAATTGATAGAATTGCAAACTGTAAATGGAGTAGATCTGGGAGTAGGATTGCATTCAAGGCCAACAGTTGTGAAAATAGTTGAGTGCATTACAAGCAAAATTAGAACCCAAATGTTTGCTAGCATTATTGGACAGAATCTGAAAATATGCTTGATCATTGACGAAGCCTCAATGATATCCTGCAAACCAGTTTTGATAGTTTTCGTAAAAGTTGAGGACTCAGAGGACCCACCAACAATTTTTGTCGAGCTTGTTGAATTGAAGAAACAAGATACAGAGACAATATGTTCTGCAGTTCTGGAAAGTGTACGTAAGGTTGGGTTTACCCAGGACTACCTACAAATTTTTTAAATAGCGTTCTGCTCTGATGGTGCCAGCGTTATGCTTGGGAGAAAATCTGGAGTGAGCACCAGAATAGCAAAAGAGTTTCCAAACATCATCATATGGCACTGCTTGAACCATCGCCTCCAACTTGTTTTAGATGACGCCATAAAAGAAATAAAGCAAGTAAATCATTTTAAAATATTTATTGATAAGATAGGCTCCATTTTTCAGCAAGCCAATAAGAACCGAATTGAACTTGATGAAATATCCAAAGAACTTGACATTAACATCGTAAAGATTGGTAGAGTTTTTGGGCCAAGATGGGCTGCCTGTAGTTTAATGGCAACCATAGCTGTGTGGCGTGCTTATCCAGTGCTACGTCAGTATTTTCATGCGAATGCAAAATACTCAGTTATGGCTGCCCTTCTGAAAAATAAATATTTCTTAAATGAT